>VZSC01012373.1:0-45942 GCA_013398225.1 Steatornis caripensis | reverse complement strand
GGACAGGGAATAGGGGGGTGCAGTCAGTTCACCAGAGATTGTCGCTGCTGCTCCTGCCTCCTGGGGTGGGGGGGGCTGCTCACACACTTCCTCTGCTCCAGTGCGGGGTGTCTCCCATGGCAGACAGTCCCTCATGAACCCCTCCAACATGAGTCCTTCCTGCACGGTGCATTCCCTCAGGAACGCACCAACCCAGCATGGGCTGCTCATACAGTCATGGTCTGCTTCGGGAGCAGGCATCTCGCCTGGCGTGAGGTCCTTCACAGGTCACAGGTCCCTCTCTGCTCCTCCCTGGTTCTCCATGAGCTGCAGGTCCATCTCTGCCCTGCCATGGTCTTTCAAGGGCTGCTCCACTGTGATGCTCCATGTGCTGCAGGGGCACAGTCTGCTCTCTCCCCACCGGCTGCAGGGGAATCTCTGCTCCGGCTGCCTCCTCCTCCTCCTCCTTCCTCACTGATTCCTGGTACCTGCACAGGTGGTTCTCTCACATCCCCCTCCTTCCTCTCCTGCAGGTCNCTCTCCCCACCGGCTGCAGGGGAATCTCTGCTCCGGCTGCCTCCTCCTCCTCCTCCTTCCTCACTGATTCCTGGTACCTGCACAGGTGTTTCTCTCACATCCCGCTCCTTCCTCTCCTGCAGGTCTCAACGACCACTCCTTTGTCCCCTCCTTAAATATGTTATCGCAGTGGTTCATCCAGTGTCTCTAAATGGCCCGGCCTCAGCCCAAGGTGGGGCCACACACCCGTGCCAAAGCCCCACCACAGAGACCGAACACAATAGCTTCTGAAAAATTACATTTATGAAGATTTTTTTGTCAAGAAAATATTTATGGCTTTCCTCCTAATAGATAAGAATAATGATTTTCTGAAATAGCTCAGTAAGTGGTATGATCTCAAGGTTTATCCAGTTTATTAATCAGTTACTTCAAATGAAAAAAGTGTCACCCTCTTTAATATTCTGTGCTGGTTTTAGTAGCAAAAATTTTTCTTATGAATGGACAGTATTTTACTCCTATTCTTATTCTCTTTTTTGTGTTTTCCATCACTTCTGAGTTTCTAGCCTCTCCTGTGAAGGGTCTTTCTGTTGTACTCCAGGATCACTCCTGTAACATCTAAGGAGTGTTTAAATATGGGTGTTTAGGAGCTCCAAAGACCTTGAACTTGTTTTGTTCATCTGGAATCAAAATGACTGCATTTCCACTTGCCCCTGAATTGCCGAGAGAGTGTCAGATAAAGGAATGACTCAACAAATGCCCAGCTGGAAAAAAAAGGACATGTATACAGTCACAGAAAGAGAAGTCCTATAACCTTGCCACAGTCTTTTTTGCTCTTGCTGTATGCCCCCCTGTCAGTGTAACCCCACAGAACTTCACCTGCTTGTCCTTCCTCTCTCGTGCAAGTGTGCAGTGACCAAGTACAGAGCAGCACAAAAACAGTATTGTACTGGCAACGAAAATAAAAGGTTATGTCAAACCAGAATCAATAGCAGAACCATTAGAAATGTCACCTGCAGAGAGTAAGATGAATTTCTTGAACCATAGTCTCCTCTTCTCCAGTAATAAAATAAGCATGTTATGAGCAAACTTTAAGTCTTGTCTTGCAGTTTGTACTCCACATAAAAATATAGTGATATAGTAATGATAAACAGTTTCTATTTTGAAATAATCTCCAAGTTATCAATCCCAAAGAACGTTCTTCTAATAATAGTGCCATTACAATTATCATTACGTACACAAGATTCAAAATCAATCTAATTGTACTAAAAGCCTTTGGAAACACTTTTACAAGTGAGAGCTCTATGCTGCTGAATACATTTACAGCAAAACAATTTGTTATGTGACAAAAACATATAGTTTCATAAAAGCCAACTGCTACATTACAGGACAAATAAGTATTGTTCAACATCTTCAGAAAGGTCCTTGGGCTATTCTTGATGTAGCCAGCCATAAAGTTCACTTTTGTATGAGATGAGTGAAAAGGAATTTAAAAACAGCACATATAAAATTCCTAGAGGAATATGTAGTGTGACAAAATGGACAAACTGGTGCAACTTCTTCAAGAAAAATCAAGGACCTTTAGTGGAGTTTTTGTTTTAGTCAACTTCTTAATGACATTGTTAAATGAGGATTGTGGCAATAATGGAAATATTTTATCTTATTTCTAGATTCTCTATATGATTATGGCCAGCACAAAGCATTTTGTTTCATAAAGATCTGTTCTTATCAATGAATAAAGCCATGAAATATGATGCCTCACTTGAAGAACACAATGGAAATTATTTCAGAAAAAAAGATGGTGCTATTAAATTCATCAGGTGCACAGCCCACAATGAAAAGTAGTAGGTGTTCAGACCCCCCTCCACCTCAGACTTGCTTTGTGCCTCTGAAAAAAATACTTGAGGCTCAATTCAATAAGGACTTGAGAGTACAGGATTTTGGCCACAAGGTGAAGTCTTGAACTCACAGTGAAGTACAGAGGCTCTTAATTGCAGTTTTGAACCCGTAAGCCTAGCATTGCGAATAGTGCATTCTTGGCCTATAGCGGTCGATAGGAAAAGTCAGGCATAGGACACAAAAATGCAAACAGTTTTATTGTGTCCTAAGTACTGTATACGCTCTAGACTGATTTAAAAACTATGTCATGCTGAGAAAGTAGAACTAGTAAATACTGAGAACAGAATAGTCAGTTTGAACTGCCACGTTTTTCCAGAGCTTGACTGCGCTCATTTATCCAACCAAAGGGTCAGAATCTGCCTTTTAAGAGAACAGCAGCTCTTCTTTGAAACAAATGAAGATAGCTTTCCTTTTCCCTCTTTTAAAGTCCATGTAGCACTTAAAAATGTATGCAGAAAAGACTCTCACCACTTCTTCATTTCTCTGTTCTTTTCTTCTTTGTTCTTTTCTTTTCTTTTTTCTTTTTTCTTTTCTTTTTTCTTTTCTTTTCTTTTCTTTTCTTTTCTTTTCTTTTCTTTTCTTTTCTTTTCTCTTCTTTTCTTTTCTTTTTTTTCTTTTCTCTTCTTTTCTTTTCTTTTCTTTCTCCTTTCTTTTCTTTTCTTTCTCCTTTCTTTTCTTTTCTTTTTCCTTTCTTCTCTTTTTTTAATTGTCTAGTAGCTGGTATGCTCCTCCAAGAAGTAGGAAAATCCTAGCTCTAACCAGTAACACTACCAGTTTGGAGAGTGGAGCTATTCCTCCCTTCCTCCTGCAACAGCACCACTATTTGCCACTATACACTGAATGAAGACAAGAAAGACCCAGGAAGAGCACACACCAGAAAGACAGGGGAGGTTCCCTCTTTTTTCCCACACTCTAGTACTAGCCTCAGAAGAAAACACTTTCTGAAAGGTTGATGCTGTTGACTTGGGCAGGACCAAGGCTGAGAAAGTATATGTCAGCTCTAGACCTTTCCCTGGGTAAACTGCTTCATATACTAAATTGAGTGGTGCCTCTATGGTGACTGAAAGCCTTAAAAAAATAGAAAGCAGCCTAAAAACTTGCATTGTGGTAGTGGTTAGGGACCAGCTGCTGGCACATATTAGGTGTGCTGAGAGCACACTCATCAGTGTTTCAGAAATGCATTGGTCTTCAGTGAAACAAGTCAGGTAGCTACTGGATTTTCCCATCAAATAAGGAGTCATACAGCTAGAAAAGCTACATGGCAGCCAGCCAGATTTTGCTTGCTTAATGACCTTGTTGGAATTAGACATTCAATTCCTGTCCTAGATGCCTCAGGCCTTATCAAATGAAGTAGCTTTGTGATATTTTAGCATGACTCTGAAGATTCAGGAGATGTTTCTGAAGACTTTTGTCTGTCAACTCACCTGTGAATGAAACTCCAGCTATATCGGCTGAGAAATCAGTAGAAAACTGGATTCTTCAGCAGCAGCAGACCATATTCAGCTAAGCCACCTCCTAAATTCAAGTATATCTTAATTTTTCTGATTGGAAGTGGCTTAGTTAGCAGCTTAGAGAAACATTAAATACAGAGATTCAGACTTTCACATGAGCAAATGTGAAGCAAAAGAAGACAGTTTAATCAAGAGGACTTCGTAAGAAGGAAGATGGCAAAGAGGGTACATGGTAAACGATTGACAAGGAGCAGATTTGATGTCCATCATACAACTAACATACATCCTTGCAAGATGTATGGCAATAAAACTTCCAATGAAATGGAGAAAAAAACCTTTCAAGGGCCTTTATATAACAAATACCTATATCTAAAAAGAAAACAGTAATCATTCTCTTCCAAGACAAAAAAAAAAAGAAGAATAAAAGAAAAAGAATGTGAAAACATTTGAATTGTTTCTTGATTCTTTTTCCTGTTGGTTTCCATCTGCACTAGAAGAGGTGGTTTTGCAGGTAGGACTTCCAGGGACTGTAGCAACTTCTTAGGAAATTACAAGTCACAGCAGAACGCACTTCAATTACAGAGCCAACCCATTAAAAAGTTCATGTGTCATTTGTTATTTCCCAGAATTGCCTAACACTATTTTTAACAACCATATTTGCTAGTGGCTTAGCAGTCTAAAAATGTTCTTCTTTTCTTTTTTTTTAATAAGACCTAAGGGATGAAGAAGAACTTCAGTGAAAAGAATAGCATTTAAAACAGTGAATCTAAACATCCAGAAAGGGCATAAAGATATTTTGAAACGTTCTGATAAGAATGAAAATGTTCTACTTTCTGCACCAGTGCGTTCAGGCATGTTTCTGCATCTGTAGTATAGACATGTGAGTTTTGTAGAAATTTAAAGTTTTGCCTCAGGTTCATCTGCTCGACTCAGGCATACAATATTTATATCTTGAAAAAAAGGTTTTCCTGGTCAATAACAAAAGGAGGAGGAGGGAGGGGTTAAAAAAAGAAAAAAAGACTTAGTTGGAGTTTGGAAATGTAAAGCCTCATTAAGAGTGTTAAATTCTACTAAATATCATTTATCTTTGTTTCTCGTTTACATTATAATGTAATGAAAACTACTAATAGCTTAGTAGTTCAAAGTCAATTCAAAGTGTTCAAAGGGGAACTGAAGGTTTTACATATACATACATATTTTTAATATTAGTTTTCAGTCCTAGCCATGGATGATGGATACCCACCTGTAAGCGTAAATCCTCTTCTAGGATGACAAGTTTATATCAGGATCAAGAATTTATATGTTTGATTATCTGGTCAACTAACAAGTTTAGCGATGCACTAGAAAACTTCTGCTTTAAACTACAGATAGATTGGCATGATTTTGCTTGTGCTAATACTTGCTGATTTAATATCTGCATCTTCATATGAGGATCAACTGGAGAGTGTTCATTCTCAGCATTTTGATCTTTGTCCACTTCAAGATTGATAACCACCTGTTAAAAATTTCCTGTTCTTTGTAGGTATCTGCAGTCCTCCAAAGGGTAAGGAAAGACTGTGATGTTGTAATGGCTGTGACACTGGCAGCACTTTTTTTTGCTGGGTATTTAGAGTCAATACAAAAAGACAACCTTCCCATAGAAGGCAAGATGTACTTGTTCTCCCAGTCCTACAGCAAGGCAGGTCCATAATGTGAATGTTTTAATGATAAATCTGATTCTCAGCCCACAGGTTCAATCATGCATCATTCACCTTTCCTTTGTGAGATGGAATCTTCTTTCTAAACCATTTCACGGTCCCTTTCCTATGAGAGGAGATGAGATTTTCTAGCACTGAGGTTCCCTGGGATTTTTTCAATAAGATGTTATCTTTCCAACAGCAGTACTCCAAATGAAGACACAATTTTTTCTAAAATGTAAGCAAATAAATAATACTTATCGCTTAAGCAATTCCACTACTCAATTTTCAAACACCCTTACTCTTGAGATGAAGGTTTGGTTTAGGGTAAAGTGAGTCAGGAATTAATGAGAAAAACAAAGCATACGTATTGCTCTGATTGTAAATGCAGCTGTGCCTTAGTGCTGAAAAAGAAAAGCAAAGGAAGGAAGATCACACACTCGAGACTGGAGCAGAGTTTTCTGAGGAAAAGAGTAAAATGCACTAAGATTCAATGATTACAAGATGGTATAAAGCCTGACAACTAGATGTAATAAAAGATGACAAGACAGCAGATCTAGACGAATAATACCCCATTATTATGAAGTAAGTAGCAGGAGGAAGCAGGAAAGCCTTTGGCAAGTCTTACAGATAGCTTATCACAGACAGAGGAAGCACAAGAGGAACGGTGGATGTCTAATATAGTTCAAAAGTTTAAGAAGGATCACAAGAATAAGTGTGATTCCAACTGTCAACTGGATGCTGAAAGCACTCATGGGATGACTACTACATAACATTTACAAATGTATTATTTGGCAAAGGATGGTTTGTGTCTCTGACTTCGAGACCATCATCTTGGACCATTTCATCCGAAGCTAAACCAAAATAGTAAACTAGTTAATGGCAAAACACATACAGGAAGAGGTTCACTTGAAGGTCTATTTTCAGAAATCATAAAACTTTTCTACAAAGGATTATTTTAGTGTGATAGGGAAAAATATTGAAGCAAATTAGAAAATGGAAAAAGCAGAGACAATTAATTTTTTATAACAAAAGAAAGAAAAGAAATGGCTTGCATTGCGGGTAGAGAGGTACTTACTCAGCCCTACCTTTTTCCAGCTAATTTCAGCTAAATGGTATACATACATATTTTTAATCTTTTTTTTTTTAATGATGCAAAATTGAAGAGACATATAAAAGCCAGTGCAAGAGAATGCACATTAAAAATTACTAAAGATTAAGAATTCAGAACAAAAGAGACACCTACATCATCAAAATGGAATTTAATGGGATTGCTAATAACTTTGCAGTTTTAAGTATCATCCTAAACTGAACATAATGGAAAACACTTTGAAAAAGACCTAAGGAATCACAGACATGTCTCAAAAGTTTTCAATTTGTTGGAGATGTGGCAATATTAAGAGAAAAATCATCCTTTTCCTGTTGTCTTGTATAACTAACAGTAGTGCTATTGTCATATCAGTAGCGCTATTGTCATATGAATAAAATGAGTTAAATGCTACCAAACTGTAGGTGTGCAGAGAGTAGTCTACAGAAGACATTCATTCAGGCAGATATGTTCTTTCAATGCTGCTCTCATAATAAACTATGTAAAGCAGAAACCTAACTAAATCTCAGTGGTATCTGAACTAACATAATTTCAAAAGCAGGATTCACTATTAGTAATAGTTTCTTCTTGCACGAAAACCTAGATATTTGTTAATACTATTAGCATAATGTGCTCACTCAGGTCATGACGGGTGACAGTAAAGTTTGCATTAAACACCTCTGCCTACTCAGCAAAATGTATCACATTTAAATTCTTTGAGCCATGAACTACCTTTCCCTATGTATTAGTTCGTTCCAGTACTATTTCTTTCACGATGCAGTTCCTCATATAATAATAGGGCAGTTCATAAAACTTGAGACCACGATTTAGGTCTCTAGGCCTCATTTTGTTCTCACTCCCCTTCCTGAAACCTTGCAACTGGTTAAACTCATTTTTCCCCACAACTCAATACTGAAATCAGGATCTTCTAGTGGATAATCTTTTTTTTTTTTTGTGCAGTGTGCATAGTTACAAGTTGTCAGCTCTGCACAGGATTCATACACTGTTGTATGCGATTTCTAGCACAAAGAAATCTGTAAGACCCTCTTCAATATTTCCTTCATACTGCAGTCCTTTGGACTGATAGCATCCAAGGATGGTTCCTCCATAGCTCATTGCTTTTCTCTTGGCCTCTGCAGTCTTTACAACTCACCTTACTTTCTCATACCTTGTTTTGTACCAAAGCTAAACCAGGCCTCTACTTCTGCATACGTCAGGGCATCTCACTAGTTAATAAGAAATTATATCTCTTTCTCACTTACACACACATATATCTTAATCATCTTAATCACCTAAGCTGTATTTCCAACATCTTTCAAAAGTCTTCAGTTCCATCTTATCCTGTCAAAAGCAGTGCAAAATCAATCAGATCTGTTGACTCTTCTACAATTTTCACAGGAAAAATGCAGGATTTTCTTCATTCTCCACTCTCAAGTCTTGATGTTGTCTCAACTCTTTAAATAGTATGATACTCCATATATTGATACAACTACCTGGAGAGGTCCTGATATGCTGCAGATATGAGCTCTGTACTTGTAATATAAAACGACGGTTTTAGTGGATGCACAGAATTGTAACTTGAGAAATCAAAAATTGGAAATATTGCCTTCCTGCTCACTCTCTCCTGCTCCTACAAGTACATGAGCCTGGAGCAATCACTGGAATGTGGTTCTGAATGCTGATCAGCTCCAAGTTAAAGAAAATAATTTTTGTAGTGATAAGACTTATCGTAATTTATATCTTCAATAGCTAGGGGCCTCTCTTCAAAACAGATAAAGGATGGGTCTTAGCTGGTAAATTCAAAATCTTAGAAATTATCTGCTTATTTCAGACAGAATGAAACTTGAATATTTGGACATTCACTCAGATCTGCAAGGAGAGCTTTCTTGTGCTAGCCCTCTCATTTTGCTTTAGGAAAACAGGTTTTGGGGAGGCGTTAAATATATTTGTTAAGTATCTGTCCAAGTATCTCACAGCACATCCAGTTCTTCTTCTAGACATTGCTAAGTTGTTCACTATGGAATTGTCTCACTGGTAGGTCAAATAGTTCTAAAAAAGATCTTTTAACAATGGTAAATCAACAAGATAAATGAAATCTTCATAAAAATACAGAAAGCAAAACCTCTTAGCAGTCAGTGGCCAAAATTCTGTGATGTGAACATAAGAAAAGAAATATGTAGGCCAAAGAGAGAAAATAGAAAACATTTACTGTGACTCTGGGGGCAGAGATCCCCAAACCACTCACAAGAGAACTTGAAGCCATTCCACGCTTCAGCTGATCCAGCATGGGAAGGCAGGAAAACATTCCAGTCTATTGTCTCACACTGCTTTAAGCTTATCCTGAGGCAAAGTAAGGTGGTGTGGTTAGAAGACAAGGGGCAAATTGAGATTTGAGGGACTCATGCTCTAATTCTGGTTTTGCTTCTGCATTATTTCATTGGCTTCAGCTCACATCTCTGTGCCTTCAGTAAAATAAAGACATTGAGTACCTTTGAAATCTGCTGATTAAAAGTGTTTTAAAAAACCATATTATTATTCTGTTAACTGAAACCTTTGCCTCACATGTATCTTGCAGCTTCCCTTGACTGACAGCTGCTTTGCTCTCAGCTGCCAGGAAGTCTTGACCCCTCTCATTGTAGCACACCCATTCTCTTGAGGACACTCAGCTTGGTGTGAGCCATTTGAGTGCCGGCCAGCCCCCATCCCTTGCAGCTCGGCAGAGTGAAGATACTACTCAAACATTCAATATTGCATGAAAACAAGCGCACAAGTCATGATGCAGCCAATTCCACACAGGGAAAAAAGGCACATTTTGGGAGGGGCCCTTCCAGCAATAACATTCAGAGGTTGTTAGTAATGTGCCTTGGGTTGAAAACACAGGATTCCTTGCATTATTAAAGAGACTAGATACTTCTAAGCAGCAAGATGGGTGCAGAAAAGCAGTATGGACCTCACCTCATTGATACCTGCTTGGAAATAGCATCTTCATTCCACTGGAGTCTAGTTTTTTTCCTCATCATTATTTTCCTGATAATCATTCATCAGTAACCTGGCAAATGAATACAGAATTTTAGCATCTCACTTTCAGTTTCAGAAGAGATTTGTCCACCAGGGTGCACAGAGGAGAAAAAGCAAATGAGCAACTCTTTGTCTCCTCTCTCCTCCATTCAAAGGCAGGTGGCAATGTATCTAAAAAAAAGGGCAGAAATTGAAAATGTCGTAACGCTTACCACAAAGGGTACAAATGAATGAGAGCAGAAACTGTATTTGTCATCACCTGGCATCACAGCTCTAGAGAAAAATTTTTAAAACTATTCCTTTTTTCAAGAGCAGCCATTCCAGTAATGTCTCACCATGAATCCAGGCTCTGTTAAGTTGTCTGGACAGCATGGCTACAGCATTTTCCCCATCTTTATTCCCAGAGTTCAAAAATGAACACTAATGGGAAATAATCTTAAACAGGAACACTCCAGCCTAAAAATGCACAATGTTTTAATTAGCACTTTTGAATTCTGATCACATTCGGTTTTTAAGGAAGATAAATCCTCATTTTATTAGTGTTGGTGGCTTTCTTTCAAAATTAATTATGGACTTTAAACGCTAAGCCAGATATCTAGTTTTCACTGGCTTTTACATGCTATTTCAGTAGCCTTTCTGGATCTGATATGTGCAGTTCTGAAATTTTTATTCTTGTGAGTAACCTTTACCCCCCCATACCCCCAAGGCATCAATTTCATGAAACTGAACATCTGACTAAGACCATCTATGGTGGCCAGCTATGCAGAATTAGGTCTAAGCAAATTTTGTTACCCAGATAATAAGGCCTGACTTCCTTCTGTGATCAGAAGCCGGATTGCTCTTAGCTCCAGTCTCATTCAACCAGTGCTTTACGCAAAAGCTCACTTAATTTTAGATAAAGACGTGATGGCAGCCTATTGGCTGAATCTGATACTTTCCTGTTTCCTGCTTCGGTTTCATATACAGCTCTTGTTCAAAAACAGTACCCTGCCAAATCCTTTCAACCATATGTTCCTTGAGCATTTCTTTACTTTAGGAAGTAACAGATGCTTGCCCTGGGGGGAAAAATCAATTTATTTCTGTTACTTGGTTCCAGTAAATTAGCAGAGTTATTTTGCTTTAAGGAAAGGGCAACGTAGCCCAAAAGGACACTTCTTTTACCTTTAAGAAGTATTACATAAGTGGCTCGTACTGAATAATTTATGAATTTTTGCAGAAGAGTTATTCAAAATAGCTCAAACTGTACATTCATCATAACCTTTTCCTTCAGCTTTCCACTAATTAATGCTTCTGAAAATTCCTAATGCTAAGTTTCAGGAAATATCCATGTTTGGAAAAGTATCTCATTTTATGTTTGTAATGAAATATACATGAACCATTTTATGAATTTTAATGAATCTTTATAAACTTTGGTCAGTTAACATTATTCATTAACAATTTATAAACATTTCAACCTAGCCCTATTATGCAGCATTACGAACTCTTATGAGAGCTTTTGATACAAAACAAGCCTTATAATAATTTTGAAATAGGGAACAAAAAAAAAAATCCATAGACTGTCTGCTAGTTCAAAAGCTTCTGCATATGCCAATAACACACTTTTCTCAAATTAAACTTTCAACAAGCTCATAGATATTATTCAAGTGGGTCTGCAAGGATCTAGTCATGTCCAACTGTAGAACCTAGACAGTGCTTCTGTCTCTATCTGGAAACAATCCTGTCTTAGAGTTATTGAATTCACCTAAACCAGTCCCACTGTAAAATGCAATCCGGGATTATGGTTCAATTATGTTCATTTGTTCATTTTGGGAAAAGCAATTTTCTGCATATCGCTTAATGGCCTTGGATGTTTCTTGGTAAAACTGAGTTGGCATTTGCCTTGTACTGTACTCCTTGCTAAAGGACTGAAGAAAAAAAAGAGCATTTATTCTTCTTATACATTAGGTATGCACAAAGGTCGCAGGCACAACCCATTCAGCCTTTGGAAGCTCTTAGTATGGTTTTCTGATAACCCAGCTGTATCCACGTTGCTTATGCTCCCGTTATAGTCACCCCCTCTACGCCTGCAGGAGTGAAGATAACTAGTTCTGTTCTAGAGAAGAAGGGCAAGGTCAATCATAAAGCAGGTACACATGCTATGGATATAGACCACATTTTCCTGCAACCTAAGCATTGAACACCAGAGCTGGTAGCCTATCTTTCCCCAGAGACAAAAGGGCTGGCCTGACAGAGGCTGCTATGATGGAAGGTTGCCCTGAGCATCGATAAACACAGCTCTGTGGATGGGAGCAGTGTCTCAGCCTCCAAGTGCTCTCATTATACTCTCATTAACTTTCGTCTTCTCTCATCATTTGGGATTTTGTGACCACCGTTACTAGGTGTCTAATTAACGTCAGGTGTCGTAGGGTTGTGAATTGCACTGCACCCCTCCGTCAGGCATTTCAGCATAAAACACGCGCCTTGCAGGGTTTCTACATGTATGTCACTCACCCAATTCAATGGATGAAACTGCAGCATAGAGGTTTGAACCCAAATACACAGTTGCCTGAGCTCTACCGCTGACCCTTCTCTAGGCCAGAGAAACACGCACCAAACAGGAGCAGCCGAGCTACGTGCTGCCTGTGAAATCTGTCACAGAGAGAAATCTCACCAAACACTTTTTATTGTCAGAGGAAAGAGAAATTGGGAGAAAGTGGCATTGTGCGGATAAGAGCATATGAAGTATATAACAAAATAGAACTTGTTGAGGATGCAGGTAGATGAAAAACATCCCCATTGACAGAATGAGTTCTGTGGGCACATTTTACTTTTTGTCAGGCCTCTCAATCTGCTTGATCTATAAAGTGCATGTTTTAAACCACTCCAATCCGTTCTATACTCAACATCTTAAAATCAATTCATTGGTGCTTTCCATAGACAACACACCACAATTCACCCTCCTGTGCCTAATCCATCCACAAAATACATTTTGTCAAACTATTCAATCCTCTCTCTTGAATGAAGCACATTCCATCAAACCAAGCCATCTGCTCTTATGACAGGATGAATTCTGTACAACGTGATAAGCAATGTATGAAGAGAGGCATTTAATTTAACATGTATGTTTAACAAAGGGAACACTCCTTATTTGGAAAGACTTATATTCTTTATGAATTTTAAAATACTGCACCACTGTAAATGGATGGATGAATTCTACACAGCTTGTGAACACAAAAACTGTTATTTACAAAATATTTCTAAAACCTTCTCTCTTTAGAAAATTCTGGAACAGGATTGGGGGATATTAACTAACTTCATCCTTTGTAAACTTGAATGAATCTACTGAAAAATTGATCTGATTTATACTCTTAGAAGATTTATAATGTTTAACTGTTACAGAGGGAGCTGTGTAGAGGCAGCTACGGCAACAACTATCATACTATGCTGAGAATTCCTTAAAATATGCTTCCTGCATTCAGGCTGGTTATTATAGGGTAATGAAAACCTCTTTATTCCCTTCCCAAATGCCAGAAACCAAACTCAATTCTTTTCAAAAATAAAAGAAAATGAAATATGACCTTAAAGACACACATTAACATTCCTGACATCTGGTCCAGTAGTCTGCTTTTGCTGTATGCCAGCAAAATTCATGGATTGCAATGAACACTGAAATTGTAACCGACATGTCATTTGTACTCTCCTCCTTCTGCCATATGAATCACTCTTACCAGAGCTTTTCTATATAAAAAGTCTGGACAGGAGATATATGTACATGTACAGCTTGGGTTAAAGGTTTTAGCAGCATGATCTTGATCTGACTGTATTAATTCACCATGACCGTCACAAGTTATCCTAAACAAGAGTACATAAAACGTTTTTTCTAACACTATGTGACTTCATGGTATACATCACAGTCTGCATTACCATAACTATTTCAAGTGTTATAATTTGGGCTGAACTTTTTTTTTTGTAATGTTTTTGTGAAACAGTTGTTTATACTTGCCCAAAAATATAAAAGCAACTGGACTTCTTTATAGAACCAAAGACATGAAAGGATCATAACCTTTACCAGAACAGACGTTCATATGTGGGCTTGGCAGGGACTCACTAAACACACTGTTAGGTGATAAAACTTAACACCTCAGAAAGAAAAATAAGACAAACAACAGGAATGCTGAGAGGCCAGGAGCAGAAAAGCAAGTACTGGAAAATGACCTTGAGAAAAGCTGTGAGGCAATTTCTGATCTGAGCAGTATCTGAAAAGGAGCTGGGAACTATGAAAAAATAAACTTTCCTGCTACAAATCTCTGCTAAAGGAAATCAGGTTTTCCACAGTCTTGATAGACAAGAATAATTCTGGTTTTCCTCTAACTCAACTATATGGCCCTGGACTTTGGCTGTGGTTGTTTTATAATTCCAATTTTCTCAAGAATAAACCAAGGAATATTTCCCACTACCACTTGCAAACCCAGTTGCTTTACTTACTCTGACTCTAACTGCACATCTGGCAAAACCCAGTGTGCTTTCCCCAGGTATAGCCAAAAGATTTTTAAAAAATATGATACCTAATACCTTTTCAGAGCAAACAGAGAATCAGAATATAGGGGTTTATATATATATATATACATATATGTATACATGTGTTTATATATATATATATATACACACATATGTATGTATTTGCAGGACAAATACCTGATGCTATAACATGGGTAACATCTTAAAACCAAGTTTAATTATATAGAGTAAAATCTTGCCTGAATTTTAAGATGATAGAAAAGCTATCAAATGGCAGGTAAGGTACACATAGGTGCTTGAGGCACAATGGGAGCCGCAGAACAGTGTTCTTGAGTGGCCGTAAGCAGCGTGAGCCTGACACCAACATCCAGAAGTGCAGGAGATGATGTGCAATGTTGTGATTACAGTCACTTGCTTCAGAAGACCCATTTGTCTGCAGGACCCAGGCCTGAACGGATTTTCATGCATCCCATGGAGCATCATTCACCTCTGTGCAGGATCAGCACTTTTGTGTGCATGTTTCACACAGAAGTGCTGAAATAAAATGTTCAGCTCACCTGTCTGATACTTAATTCAAAAGAGGGTCAGAAAGTTTAATTTGGGAAGTACTTTGAAAACCCTGGATGAAAGACGTGCTCTCTGACGAGTACAGTGAACTACTTTTTCCTCTACCATTTAACAGAAAGATACGTTAAAAAGCTCTTCATTGTGTAAATGAGTTTGAACTGCTGACAAATGCACACAAATTAGTGCTTCATCAACTGTACTTGCCGTATTTCCAGCCTGCAGGATTTTGCATGCCAAAGTTCCACCAATATAAAAAAGGGAAGATCACAGAAAAATGAGGGTTCCCTGATTGTCCTCAACATAATTTTCCAAAGAAATACTCTTCCTTTTTTGAAAAAACAAACAAACAAACAAATTTAAGGATATGTTCCCTCTGGTCCAAAAGATGTCCTTGACAAGGGTTTTTAAAGAAACAATTCCCAATGTTTATAACTAAGTATTAGGCTCAGAAATGGACGTTTCATTATTTTAGCTGTATCCAGTATAGTGGGTTATTACTATTCAGTATAACCAGGTTTCACAGAAATTTACAATGCAGCCCTTGCTATCAGGTTTTTATGAGTCATATCTTTTTAAATCTCAATTGCAGCACAACCTCCTCTCCAGTTCATAAATACATAATCATTCTTTGTGTATATGTCTGTTTACTTAAAGCTACTCTGCAAACGTATTGGATCTGTGATGTCGCTACTGGTTTGTAACTTAATTTTTGAAGCAAAATTTAGCTGGAAGTCAGAAAGTGAATCATAGCCCCATGCCTAGTCAGTTGTCAGTGAGCTGTTGTTTAAGACAGTCCAAGTCAAAGACCTCTGATTGCGTTAAAGGAAAATGTGAAGACTTGAACCGAAAACTTCCCAAACAAGGACTGTATCTCAGATCTGACAGTGTCTTATGGGAGTGAACATAACCTGTAGTCTGATATGCTTTTGACTCTGGTCAAAGGCAGAACTCCCACTGGCTTCAGACTGTAAAATCTTGCTCTTTGCTGTCAGCAATACAGTTTTGTTAAAAGAGGTACCTCAGTCATACCAAAGCAAGATTTATCCATGTGCAAAAGCAGTCTAATGTTGTTCAAAAAATCCACTGGTCTGCTATTTTTCAGGCTTTTTATTTGTTAAACTCAGAGCAGATATTGTTTCTGCTGTGAAAGAAATGTAGATACATTTTNTCAGCAATACAGTTTTGTTAAAAGAGGTACCTCAGTCATACCAAAGCAAGATTTATCCATGTGCAAAAGCAGTCTAATGTTGTTTAAAAAATCCACTGGTCTGCTATTTTTCAGGCTTTTTATTTGTTAAACTCAGAGCAGATATTGTTTCTGCTGTGAAAGAAATGCAGATACATTTTCACTAAATTTAAGCAGTAAAATTATAAAAAAAGATGTGTTCAACTTTGCTATGTATTCTAGCACGGGACCCTTGCATGAAAATCTGACAACAGGGCATCTGAACTATTAGTGACGCTTGTTTTCAATAGATTGCTTTTGACTTCAGAAACTGAGTGAAGCAGGAATACGGGTCCCACAACTCCAAGCGGGATATTTCAAGTTTTTCTAGCAGATACTTAGGATTCTTGTCCAATGACCAGTTTCTTCTGCTCTAGTCAAAATTTTAGCTCTATGAAGTCAATGATCTCAAATGTAAGAAAATTTCAGCCAGCACAAAACATTCATAAGTTGACTAGAGTAAAATGGAAGTTAAGATATCAGATCTGGCCCTGTTCTGATACTCAGTTTAATTGTTTCACTTCTGTTGCATTTGAATTTAGAAAATCTATTAGCTTGTTAGTTTATTGTCACTTACTGAATAAAAAAAAGAATCTCTACTTCCATCACTTCAAAGACATACGGTTCTGCAAAAAATTTAGTTCTGAAATACCAAAAAACACCCTTTTAACCTTGGAAGGATGGGAAAGTATAATTTTTGGAGAATTGTCACATCCTGCAGAAATTTAGTGAGGCTTGTCTTTCATTACTCTCTGCTTAGGACTCCCCAGGACTGTGGTGAAACAATTGTGCTATATATACTTTGAAGGGAGATGCTTTCAAGGTCTGCAGTATCAAAAATAAAGTGGTTTGATATGTGGTTTGAAAACAAAGAATCACACCCTTTGTTCTGAATCTCCAAATGACTAGACTCTTGATCAGTCATATTTTCACACTTACCTCAAGAAACAGATAAACACTTCATTCCGTGAGAAATTGCATCAACTGAGGTGTCTGAAGGTGATCAACTCACAAAGCTTCACAATAATAACAACTGTCTGAGAAGTGAACTCAACTCACATACCTGTACTAAACTAGAAACAGAGATATTTCAGAGCTACAGGGCTCTGAAGAGCTACAGAGAAACTGTAGCTTTCTATTGGATGGTCTAAAAACTAGACTATGAAAAAATGCATTAAAACAAAATTATACAAGATAATTCCCCTCATATTTGCAAATAAATACAAATTGTCTATCATTAGGACATAAAACTGGGACATAAAATATTCAACAAGGTATTTTGCACAGATTTACATATGACAATACTTGACAACTTCATTCTCAACAGTGCTGGTGGGGGTTTTGCAGCTTCTGAGGGCTTTAGGTAAGTATTTTTTCTGTTGCAGTTTCTGTGATTCTGTGATTCTGTGAATGATGATTATAATTAGAGCTGGTGAAAAATTGTGAAGGATGGCTGCAAAATATTTGTTCCAAATATTAACTATTGAGTTTCTTTGCAAGAGGTGCTTTTCCTTCTCAAGACACTGTCTGCATGTACACACGAGAAGATTTTACAGAATATTTTTCATAACATAAACATTGCTTAGTTTCTGTGCAGATATAATTAATAAATACGAAAGTCTTCTCTTCATCTGCACTAGCCTTTATTTCTTAAATAGCACTTAGCTGAGATTATTACTATTACAGAGTACAGTAGACAGTATTAGACAATGTACAGACACAATGGAGTACATAACCCTTTTTCACAGGTAGCTCGAAGCACAATAAAGTAGGTGGTTGCTTTGAACAGCAGGAGCAGCAGCAGCAATGGCTTGGTACCCTACCAGCACTACAAAGCCGCCATGGAGAGGAACAGCCCTTGATCTACCCCAAATGCCTGAGCTGTTTAGAGCTGCATTAGTGACAGCTGATGAGCAAGCAAGATGGCTACACTCAGCTTTTCAGGCTGACTAATGTGTTGCCTAAACATACAGGAGGAAGAGGAAAGTTCTGTAGAAGCTTGAGATGTTCTTATAAAAGGGCTTCCTGTCAGAAAGTCTTATTTTCAGTCAAAAAGAATCACCTCTCCAGAACTTTACACTAAAATGCAATAGTTTCACGTAGATGGCCCTTTTCTCATCATAAACATGGAGAAGAACATAATTCAAAATCATAAGTATTACTGAGTCAAGATGAGCCCATATAAATGTTCCACTTTCCTTTCTTAAAAAGACAGAAGAAAAATAATATCAAATGTTAATAACACTTATGAACTAGCTGAGATACAGAGATACAGAAAGTAAAAGTTAACTGTAAAATGGCTACTTCAGGGCTGTAGCACTTCCATTGTGCAAAATATAAAGGGCAATTAACAAACCTTTCTGAAAAAAAAAGTAATGGGAGTAACTCTTTGAGATTGAAGTGTGAGTACATAACAGACAATTACAGGAAGATAGTGAAGGTGAAATAGTTTTGTGATACAAGATTCTGCTAGATTTTATTTCTGAATTCATCCGCAGAAACTTGTGTGTAAGTAATTTTTCCCTTCTTTTGTAGATTTTTAATACCTTTAATAAAAACAATTCTGAAAGGCTCTCCTCCCGTAATTCAATTATTTTAGAGTATCAAAATATAGAATTTAGCACACTGTATCAAATGTATCAACTTTATTTCAGCTTGCCATCTTATTTCCTAATAAAGTTGTGGATGATACATTTTACACAAAAAATAGGGCTTTTAAGCTCTTTAACCACCTCGTTTGTACACACAGAGAATTGTCCAAATATGAACAGTACTGCATTATAATTTAACACATATATTGCAGAAGTACTTAATAGAATTCCTGTTAAACCAAATCCACACAATTCATGTTCAAGACAAAAAAAATGATCCTCCTTTCCAGGAGTTTAATATATGGAAACATGTTGAATGCATGAAACCTCTTACTCCTGTTAAGAGAGCTTTAACACTGAAGAAAACTTACATACATTATATACAGCAAATACTGCCTATATTTGTAGAATATATGTATGTTGAAAAGGTCCTCTAACACTGAAAAAGAATATTGCGTACTATTTTGTAAACCATAAACTTTTCTTGTAAATTCCTCTAATCTGAAACTGTAAAATGAATCTGGGTCAAGTAACACCACCCTTATTGTCACTTTTTTCCAAGCTATCATCAGAAGTGTGAAATTAAAAAGGCTAACACTATGTTATTAACAAACACTCCAGAAAATTCTTGGGATAAATTCACCATTCCTGTAACCTGGTACAACTAGTTTTAAGTTAACCAGTTTTAAGTCAATCAACTTTAAGTACGATATGCCAGAGCCAGAGTTGAACCTTCATTTCCTCCTATCTTGAATATTTAATTGTCAATCTTGCCTTCACAAGTACAGTAGTTCCTAGCGACTCACTTATGTTTGATACCAGAAAGATAGTAATGTTACCGATGACAATCAGTCCCTGTTTTCTCCAGCCTACAGGAGATTTACTTTGTTTAAGCTACACTGCTTTGTTCAGTTTCTGTTTCTCTGTGTGTGGAAGAGAGAATTGCTGTGTGTGAAAAGTGATTACAGAGGAAATTACTTGGAAGACACGGTATGTAGTCTCAAAGATTTAAGCCAGTAGTTAATTATTTACATCGCCTGGGTCAGGAACGTCCATTGACTAATGTGGATTCTGGTGAAAGCATAAGCCTAAAGCTCCTCATACCGATCTAACAGCAACCTTTCCTACAGAATTCATCAGAAAAAGTAAAAACAAATCTATGATGGAATTAATAGTTTTTCTCACAAACTGCTTATCAATTAATACAAAGCATTTTGCAAAATATTCTGAAAGTCTGGGCAAAACTTCCTCCAAAGGCAGACCACCTTTACTGGAAATGGTGAGAATCAGCTTCAGGAACTGGTGTCTAGCACAGATCATCTCTTCAAGAAATCAAAGATCAAGTGAATAAATTTAGGAATTTACATTATTGCTTTTAGAAAAATTGTTCCCTTATTTTTATGACATGTTTATAAAATCAAAATCTTTCCATTTATTATCTATAAAATGGCAGTTGCTGTTACACCACCCAGCATGCTTAGACAATGCAGATACCGTGGTAACACCTTTTCACAGCAGAAAGGAAGTGAATAATTGCGACCTATCAGACAGAATATAAGCATTGAAGTATCAGCTGTCAGAATGCGCTACTGAACAGTCACGTGATTAAGAGTAAATCCAATTAGACATTTTTAAAAAGAGAGAGACAGTTTTTCCAGCTGGAACTTTATAGGTTATGTATTAATACACATGTACATACAAAGGCAAAAATAGCTAAAAGAAGTCATCGAAGAAATAACCGTGGGAAGGTGTGGGAGAAAAGTCCAGACACAGATGGTTACAGTTTGTATTTATTCTTGAAGAAATATCACAAGGAAGCCCATCTCATGCTGGGGAAATACTGTATTTGGAAGCTAACATATACTGTGTTTAAAAAGATCATCCATCCTGTCAGAAACAGAAATATTCTACATAGGAAGAATGGAGGCTGCGATTTGTGTGCAACATCTGCCACCTCGGCAGCTCTACTCCCTTCCTTTTGCTGAAGCGCTAGGCAAAGATAATGGCAGCTGTTTCGGGTACAGATAGATAGATGCAACCAGGACTTACAGTGCTAGAGGATAAAGTTCTCTTTTGTGCAGTTCCAGCTATTTAATCTTCCTCCTAGCCCTTTCATTGGCGTCTTTTTGGTTTCCTACCAAGTTCAGTCGCTCAGTCTCTACTGCCAGACTGTGCCGCAACAGTGATGTACTTACATTGCTATCTGAACCGCTGCAGCACCAAGGAGCTGTGCTCAGGGAACTCGCTCCTTTTGCCACCATACCAGCACAGCAGGGAGGAGTGTTCCTGCTCTGGTCTTTTTGTTTTCTCTCCTGCAAACAGTTCAGTTCTGCACCAAAGCTACATGTTACTCCTCGGTTCTTTACATTTCTTTTCTTTTGCTTGTTTCCCAACTGAGACTTCCTCCTCTGAATCTTTCTTCACACTTTTATTTTAACTGACACATTACATATATTCCTAACGAAATGCAGAAAGCAACTGCAGAAGTCTTGAAAACCATTGGAACTCTAATCTTTAGAATTTTTTTTCAGTAAAAAAAAAATCAAAATATTTTCCTGATTTTTAGAATTAAATATTATTATGTTCCACTTTCCTTCCTTTCTCTTAAAAAGTAGAAATAATACTCTTTAATTGAGATTAAGGAACTGTTAATATACGCACAGGCACTATTATGAGCTCTATAGCAAATGTGATTGATTGGTATTGTAACTGATTTACTCCACTACGCTTATTTTGTACTCTTTTAGGGATGAGGAGATTCCCTTTGTATCCATCGTAAGTAGACAGTGTATCTTCTGAAGAAAGGTACACTACTCACATACTAACCTACTGAGTTTATTTCTACATTAAATACTTCAGAAGCATGCAGAAATTTTCCTGGGGAAAAAACCCTACTAAACAACAAAAAATCCCAAACAACCAAAAAACCCCAACCACAAGAAGTAAGCAATGTTATTTTAGATGTGCATAATTTAGCCCTGGTCAGTAATCTAAGGTACAGCAGAACATAGTTTCAATGAGCAAATGAAAGGTGCAGTTAAAATCATTACTTCCTTTGTCTCCATGTTGGTAAAATCAACCCAGAAGTGATTTTTTGCAATAGTTTTCAGTACATACAATAGCTAAAGAACCTTATCACAGTTGTAAAGTGCATAATACTAGCAATATTCCAAGGAAAATATTAGGCTTTCTTGTCACTTAACAAATGATAATAAGGGTACATTTTGGAACATGCCACTGTTATCTTGTTTATATTAATAATGGCTTCCTCAACTGTGTAGCTTGTTAAAACTCCTTAATAATTTATCGCAAAAGTTAGCAAAAAGAAAGAGTCTGGTTTTGCCTCCAAAATGGCCAAAAATATTAAGAGAAAATTTCATGGAAAATCACTCATAAAAATAATTCCAAAAAATCTTAAAGTGGCTTTGTTTTGAATGAAACCCACACTTATTCTGTGACGCTAAACACATAGTCAAAGGTTGTCTTGGAGTTTTTGTCTAAGAAAACTCTTTGGATCTCATCCAAAACTTTTTTGCAAGTGACAGTGTATTCAGGAATTTGGGTTTTACGGATCTCAGAATGAAGAGTAAGTTTGAACTTCTTTGTAACATACACTAACCTTCCAAAATGATAGGCAGATCATATTTAGAGCAAGTCTTTTATCTTAGGAGTAGAGGGATTTGCGTTAACATCTATAAATCTTAAGTTAAACTTTAGTGCTGTCATAATATCGCTCAATTTTATATATATGTGGTTTTTATATACATCATCTATCTGTCTAAATGTGTAATAGATGGCTAGTTTATGATAAAGAGTATCTTCAAAGTAGCAACACAAAACTAGTTGCATCATTTCAAAAGTCATACTATTACTGTAGCTGGAGAAATATAAAATACCTGACATCATGATCGTCACATTGAAAAATTTCATCTCTCTACACTGAAACTTCAGACTTGTCCCCCAGTTGACTATGTATGTGTTTGTTTAAGGACCAGCATATACTCGAGAGCTTTGTTGGGTCAAGGCCCAAGTGCTCAGTATTATGAAGTACCAAAGACAACACTACGCTATGAGATCACTTGCAGCAGCCCCCTCGCTCCTCCCTGACTGCAGAGAGAGTCCTTGGAACAAGAGTTTTTTCGCATTAACCGTTTCTGATGTTTATAGTCACATCTCTCAGTCTGTCTTTGTTTATTTTGCTGATCAAGTTTATTTGGCTTAGGAAGTTGTAAAAGCTATTCTCAAATAACTGGAGCTTGTTGATCCCTTTGCAGACATGGAACCATAAATTTTATGGTTTTTTCATTTGATTGTGAGGATGAATTGAATATTTTAAATCAATACTTTAGGACTACATGCAAACTAGATGCCTTATCCAAACTCTACTTAATAATTCTAAGGAGTGTCTATGCTTTTTTTGGATAGAAACAAGCTCATTGGATTCAAAGCTGTAATAATGAAAGGCATAATAGCTTGGTTTATTCAGCTTTATAATCCTCCAAGGCAGTGCTGACTGAAGGTTGAATAAATGTTGGGTTTACAATATTGGTAAAGTCCCAAGAGATAAAAAATTGGGAATAAAATCTTCCAAAAGCTAATAAGACATTAATATGCAATAAAATTAAGCAAACACTTCTTAAAATCCTTCAAAATCAAATTAGACTTCTGACTTATGTTATTAACTCCTTAAATATAGGAAAATACAGAAATTACATGAAGGGGCACTAATTACTTAGTTCAAGACAGTCTTGATAATCTCGCTTATCGTCTGAAGATATGACTGTGCTAAAAAGTAATGGTGTATCATTGCGAGATGCAAACATTCAGAGCTCTTTGAAAATTGCTTATCCATAATGATCATGCAGCATCTAGAGTATTGCAGTATAAATTATTGGGTTCAATCATCTGAACTAAAGCACAGCTTTAAGTAATCCTTTTATACATAGCTGTGTGACACCAGCTGAGCCTAACTGCCTTCAGTCACGACTTTTAACATTAGCAGTTAAGGCATCTTAAGGAAGCTAAGACATTCAGAAAATAAACTTTATCTGAACCCTCTGTTGCTCCCAGGAAAATGCCATTTGAATTTTAATGCTCTCATTCACAGACTGTCTAGATCCACCCAGTTTTATTTCACAGTTCTATGGTCTGTATCAAACCTTTCTAGCAACCACTGTTCACTGCAAAAACGGACTCTCAAGGTATCATATATATATATTCATCAGATTATAGATAACTGAACAGGAGTAATCAGTTTTCCACAATTTCAAAAGCCTAGCAAAAACTTTCTGCTGCGCCTTTTGCACTTCTGTTTTTATGGAGACGCATTGTTTTCGATATTGAGGGACATCAATACACTGGCACAGGGCCTCCTTATCAAAGCAGTCTCAGCCTCCTTCCATTTCTCCTTGCTTGGACACATCAGGCAATCCTGTATTTATCCTCACTTCTGAACAAGACAGAATAGGACCTCCATATAAAACCATTCCTGGCCCAGAATTAGCAAGTTTAATATAAATTTCGAAGATTTCCTGGTAGCTCTTTCTATACATGATCATTAACAGGTAATTGTTAGCTTGCACCTTAGAAAATAATTCCATTATCATTAGTAACATATTTGTGCAGGAACTTTCGCTTTTGTTTTGACCCTGTTTTTGTTTTGTGTGCTTTTTTTGTTTTTTAGATAGTAAATAGTTTCTTGATCATTTAAATCTGTCTTGGAGCACTCTTGGTGGGCTTCTAGTCTTATTCCTATTCCTGGAGCTCAGTGAGAATTCAAAACCTCTTTGAGAGAGCAGAATTATTAAAATGCAGCAAAAGATAATACTGGTTCCGCATTATTAAATCTGGCTGTGTTGTGTTGTCCGCATTGTGAGACCAGAAGATTCTGGGATACAGTATTATATCTTCCTACTTGCTTGTTCAAGAACAAGTATTCTAATAAGATTCAACCTACAACTTGCTAAAATCAACAGGCATCTTTCCACTAACTTTAGAAATCTTTAGATAAGGTTAGAAAAATCAATAGGATCAGATGATACTGATCAGTTTTCTTTGATTCTCTTTGTATTAATAAGTACCAGAAAAAATAACATGAATGTTATTGCAGTGTGACTGCAAGGATAAACTGATACTTGATTTGACTGTTATGGAAGGCCAATCTAGAGCAGTAATTCTAGATTGTGGATATGAAAGATATGAATATTAACTGCCCATAAGACCATCTGTTCTCCCTCTGTGATATTTTTGTTCCAACTGTTGGTGAATGCTGCATATCAAAAAACAATATTTTAAGGCCTCAGTATGTATACACAGGAGATTTTTGAAAAAAAAAAAAAACCATTGTTAATGATACTGGGATTAGCAAGGATGAAATCTTTTCAGAACTTTATTTTGCACAAGTCTCTAGAAACAGACCTGGAATAAATCCATGGCTTTGTTAGACTGTTAGATGATTGATATAGATTTTTTTTTTTAATTTAAAAAAATGCATTTTCACATGATAGGTGGTTAGACTAGTATGCTATTAAAAGTAAAATTTTCATCCTTGGATCTCTGTTTAAAAGAAAGGGAACAGGTAAATCAAGAAGAGGATGTAAATGTGAAACCAAGGATTTTTTAAAAAAATATTCTATTGACTTTTTTACTCATCTACACTTAAGAATCTTTGGTCTCTCAATAGATTTTTAGAAATAGAATTGAATAACCAGTTATATAGATAGCATCTTTTTCTCTGTGAGAAATAATTTTACAGTTTCATTGTGGCAAAGTTACTAAGATGCTATTTGATGTATACTCTCAGCACAAATAAATGTTGTGGCACCTATGAGAACAGAGTTCAGGAAATATTTGTGAGAACAGTTTATTTATCTACGTCCATCCCCATACAGTAATAATAAGGAAACAGGGTTTGATCTGGATTTCACTGAGTCTATTGTGTCTTCCATTGACATTAATGTACTTTGGAAGAAGCCCATGATAACCGTTACAGTACGTTAACAGATCAACTTGTAGTGCAAAGGATACCCTCTTTGAATGCCAAAACTTTAAGGAATTTTTGTACCTGGTATTGGGCTCATCTTTTGTGAACAGTTACACGCACAAATAGCGCAGAGCAGCTTTTAAAGGAACAGAACGGTCCAGGTCTAATGTCAGCTCTCAAGCATTTCTAGAAATTATAAGATACATAAATAAAGAAGAAAAATATTCTGTACGAGGTTTGGGTTTAGGGCTTTTCTTTCAATTTGATGGAAATTGCTGTATGTTTCACGTATGCTCCATAAAAACTGGACATTGGGAGAAAATTTAGATGCACTCTGATGAGGACCCCAGCACAACAGTGTTCCTACACACTGGGGAGTACTCTCCCCTGTGAGGTAGAATGCCTGGGCAGAAAAAACTCAGTGCAAACTAGAGTCAATCTTATAAGTTTCTTGCCTGCTTAATTGCACATGATCTGTCTTATTCCAAGATGGCAGGGGCAGGGCGGGGGGGGGAAACCTCATCCTGCAGTGTTCAAGAGATAGGACACGTGAACCTGCTTGTGAATCCCACAGACAGAAATTAGGAGCTTGAAAGTAATAGGAAAGGATGTTAGAAACTAATGAATTCCCTCAGGCATTTCCTACTCTCCCTCTGAGAATGTCTGTAGCTGGCACTGTTACCCATGTACTGACTCACGATCACTGTATTTCTATGAGCGCCTGTTGGTGTTGTCATTTAATTACTGATATAACTAAGAGGACTACACCATATGGTGGCATTGCTGCACTGAGTACTGTTAAATACAGAAGTGACGTGATTTGCATGTATAAAACCATATTTTTAGTATTAAGAATGACAACATAGGCCAGATATTTCCAAAAGTCTTGGTTTTCATCAGGGTATCAAAACAAGGGCCAGATTCTCAAGGTTTCAATTTGCAGCTGCTTGTACTGGGACATTTCTCAGCAGAATTTTCAGTCAAAAAGTTCTATGGTCTTGTTCTATGATTACGTTAACCTGCTGTGACAAAGAGTGTTGAGATGCTGCAGTTTCCCCATGGACTGGATATTTTTATTTCACATAAATCTAGCAATTCATGGAGTCAGCTGGGCTTGCTTTTTGTCTCCTCGCTTACAACTGCATAACTCCGAGGGCTTTCTGAAGTGCCTCCTGAATACACTGATCTAAGAGAAGAACCATTTCCACATGTGGAAAACCTTCTAAAGGAGCACAAAGAACAATACAATCCTAGTGTGAATGAAATTACAAATTCCTGTCTGCTAGCTCTGGTTACTTCACTTAATGGAGAGGTAATTTCTTCAGTAAACATTGTTAAAAATTGAATTCTGTTTATCTGTACGTGCTATCAGTACATGTGATTATATCTAAACAAGAGGAAAAGGATATACATTCTATTTGGTTTGTGTAGCAAGGTTTTGGTAGCAGCGGCAGAACTACAGAAGTGTCTTTGGTGAGAAGCTGCTAGAAGCTTCCCCATGCCCGACAGAGCCAATGCCAACTGGCTCCAAGATGGACCCGCTGCTGGCCAAGGCTGAGCCCATCAGCCATGGTGGTAGCTGCTCTGGGATAATATATTTAAGAATGGGTGGGGGGAAGTTGCTGTGAAATGGCAATTACAGCTGGAGAGAAGAGTGAGAATATGTGAGAGAAACAGCCCTGCAGACACCCAGGTCAGTGAAGAAAGAGGGGGAGAAGTCACTCTGGGCACCAGGGCAGAGATTCCCCCGCAGCCCGGGGTGCAGGCCATGGTGAGGCCAGCTGTGCCCTGCAGCCCATGGAGGTCCTTGGTGGAGCAGAATCCACCTGCAGCAATGGAGGACCCCACCCCTGACCAGGTGGAAGCCCAAAGGAGGCTGTGACCCCATGGGAAGCCTGCAGTGGAGCAGGCTCCTGGCAGGACCTGCAGCCCTGTGGAGAGAGGAGCCCACGGTGGAGCAGGTTTGCTGGCAGGGCTGTGACCCCACGGGGGACCCACACTGGGGCAGTCTGTTCCTGAAGGCTTGCACCCCGTGGGAGCGACCCACGCTACAGCAGTGCGTGGAGGGCCGTGTGCCGTGGGAGGAACCCCACGCTGGAGCAGGGGCAGAGTGTGAGGAGCCCTCCCCTGAGGAGAAAGGAACGGCAGAGACAGAGCCTGATGAACTGATCACAACCCCCATTCCCCGTCCCCCTGCGCCTCTTGGTGGGGGAGGAGGTAGAGAAATTGGGAGTAAAGTGAAGCCTGGGAGGAAGGGAGAGGTGGGGGGAAGGTGTTCTAAGATTTGATTTCATTTCTCATTACCCGTCTCTGATTTGATTGTTAATATATTAAAGTAATTTCCCAAGTTGAGTCTGTTTTGCCCATGATGGTAATTGGTGAGTGATCTCTCCCTGCCCTTATCTCGACCCACCAGCCTTTCATTGTATTTTCTCTCCTCTGTCCAGTTGAGGATGAGGAGCAATAGACCGGCTTTGGTGCGTACCTGACGTCCTGTCAGGGTCAACCCACCACAACATGAAATAAAATATTTGCCTAATTGGTACTTTGAAAGTGTGTGAATTTACTTACTTAGTCCTCTCTAAATTATCAATAAGAATATGACCAGTGTAGGTATTGTAACACTTAGGATAAACTCATGATCCTTAGCTATAAAGTTGATTTTGGAATCTATCAATACTTTTCAGATCTATCTCATCTCTTTTCTCATTACATCAGGAACTGGTTATACTACCCATAGTATTTGGTCATAGCGTGGCTGATGCATGTGTAACATAATGTAACTACCTTCTACAGAAACCTTTTTAATAAACAACTGGAGTATTTTTATGTGTCGCTCTATGTGAGACACGATACTCCATTTCTTCAGACATCTTTTCACACGCTAACTACTGTGACTTCTTTTTCTCTTGGGTCCTGGGCATACACATCAACCCTCATCATTTTTAGAAGGATAGTCCTGGCTTGTGACTTGGAATATCACAGAATTGTACAGAATGGTTTGTGTTGGAAGGGACCTTTAAATACCATCTAGTTCCAACTCCCCTGTCGCTGGCAGGGACATCTTTCACTAGGTTAGGTTGTTCAAAGCCCCATCCAACTTGACCTTGAACACTATCCTCCTTTCTCAATCCTGCAATTTGCTTTTCTATTATGCCAGAGCTCTTATCTTGACTTAGCCCTTCTGTTCCCCTAGTACTGTCTGCTTTGTCTCCTCCCTTGTCAAATACTGCAGTCGGTTAATGATACCCATCTTGCACACACATGGCTTGTTTTCCCCTAAAGGCATACATGATGTCTTTAAATAGCTGTACTTTGTTTTGCATTCGCTTTTGAGGCATTTCAGTCGGGAGATCTCCAGGAATGTAGCCCAGAATGGAAGCCGTCTTGTGTGATAGTAAATGAAAAGTATAATGATTTTTTTTTTTTGGTAAATGACTGATTCTAATTACAAGATAGCTGAGACATGCTTAAATACATTTATTTCCCTCCCTTCTTTCTTAGTTTACACCTTCTCTCAAGATAATGCAGTATTTCTGACAAATGGAATTAATTTTGAAAATGTGATTGAGGAAAGTGTAACACTGAGGTAATGTTATACAAAATAAAAAAGTTTATCAGCTATTCATAATAATCATAAGAGTGTATATATTCAAAGCATGAGGGACATTCCTTGAGCAAACCTAAGAAGTACCACTGACTTCAACAGGACTTCTGAGATTTAGCGTGTTAGTCCACTCTATACACCGTACCTAACAAGTGGCAATGTTTGCAATGAGTATCAAGAGGATATTTTTATATTAAAGTCAAGTGTAACAGCAACTCCCTTACAGAGTGTAAATACAAAAGCTGTAATTCTCCTTGCACTTTTAGGTGTTCCACAGTGGTACAACCCATTAATGTCCAAGCAGAAGAAAACAAAGGAAAAGCACACCTTGCATCTTTTTATTTTTATCATTTGAATGAAAACTTATGCAGTTAATAAGCAGTTTAATTTCTTCCAATGGTTCCTGAAGGCAATTTTCATAAACACTAGTTATTGTTTTGTCTTCCTGAACCCACTGCTAGGAGCAAGTGCTATTCATTTTGGTGTTAGTCTTTAATTTGTCCTGGGAACTTTAGGTTTCACAGAAATGGCAGTTAGTCACCATGGAATAATAAGGCACAGTTCCGGAAAATATTCTTCTCTTTAATCTGCACATTGTGTGTGATTAAAGGCAAGAGAGGTAGTAAATAATTGTCTAGGGAGATTTTATGCATGTATAAACATGCCTGGAAGAGTGGGAAGGAGTTGGTTTAAGAAATAAGGCTGTCTTTGTTTAAATCCTATTCTGAGGTTTGGTGCAAATAGAGGAAAAAAGTAAAAGTCATTACTGTCTTCCACTGAAGTAAATCATGAGTTACTTCATTGGCATCCCTGTGAAACCAGTGAAATGAAAGGAAAATTGCAACATTTCATTTGCTAATATATTTGTGAGAGATGGTAATTGTACCTGTGCAGCTGAAGGTCATACCAGCCTGCCCTACTTCAAAACTGATTTCCAGCTCTTTTCAGGTATGAAACCAAATGATTAATCATATTTAAGAAAACTATGCACAGAAGCAGTGTAAAACATGGGAACTGGGCATATGTGTGCATGTAAAGAAACCAAAAATACAGCTAAGAACTTAAAGGTTTGCATATGCAAACATGCCGGGGCTGCGAGTGAGTCTGTGCAGGTTTGCATTAAAGCATGGAGTAAAGTGTTAATACACTTACCCTCTGAGAAAAGCTAACTAGAAATGCAGGCTGTGCAGCCCCTTCTGCTGTCCTGCAGATCTATGGATAGGTTATTAGGAGAGCTAATCATATTCAAAAACTGAAACCTTGTCTGTGGCTGGCTGAGAGCAAGGTGCTCTTGAGACACTTCATATGCTTTTAAGGTGTCGTGTAGCAACTACCTTTGTTGCCACATCCATAGGTTTTTGTCATGTTCTTTATAGCCCCAATTCCTGGAGCAATGAGAAGCTTCATTTTCCTTAAAAAGGAAGTGTTGAATCCTACGAGGATTGTGGAAAGTCTTGAAGACCTAATCTGACCAGATTCAAAAACCACAGTGGCAAGACATAAGAACCGGTATATTTTCTTTCACTAAAAAGTTCATGACCTTTTAAACTGGCTCATTATTTTTGAAATATTTTTGAGCCTGGCTCAAAATATACTTGAGCTTGCTAGTGATGGGCCTACTTGCATTTTTGGATCTTCATATTGTTGTTATTCCTGCTGTAGAGGCAAGTGAATGAAGAACTACTAAAACCTATCTATGCTGATGAGCTATGAAGACACCAGCTCTCATAATGTGTGGAGGTTGGATGGAGACCTGTTGGCAGGAAGTGAGAACAGTTAATAGGCAAAGCTACTCCTCGTACATCTTACTGAGTGTATTGAGAACATTGTGTTAAATAGCACAGATATTTACAGCATGATCAAATAACAGCAGAGCATGACTAATGCTCCTGAAATAGGTAGGAAGGTTTTGCTTTCTTCCTTCCCTCCCATGCCATTCCACTGCTTTTCAGATAAAATCCAGTTCTCTTTTTTTTATTTTATTATGTGGAAATAATCTCTCTTCTTGGCTCAGATTCTATTAGTGAAGCTTTGAAGTGGTTATTGAAAAGAAGAAGAAATCTTAAAAGATCAAGAATATGTTTTGAAAGAACCTTCACTTCAAACTGGGGTAAATTTACAAAATTTAAGGACAGAAGAAATGCCAAACTTTTTATTTTGTTCTCAATACTTTTCCTGATGATGCCATTCCTTGTTGAACAGATAATTGCAGGCAGCTGCCAATGATGGGTGAAATCTCTCTCCTGAGATGTACCTACCATTTCTGAGTTCAGCGTCATGTAAACATGATTTGGATTATTTTCCCTGCCTTACAGTTATCTACTCTGAAGCTTATCCATTGCTTTTTCCCCTGCTCGCTCACTGAGGTCCTTTTGATGATCCTCACCACCAGCATGGTATTTGACTACCCAAAATAACTTACTATCACCTATGAAATCAGAGATTTCACAATTCACTCCCTTTTCCAGGTTACTGATGAAGATCTTTAATAAAACCGGTCTCAATACTGATTCATTAGCAACCCCTCTACCAGCTCTTGGCATCTACAAAAGTGATCATTCTCTGGCCAGCTGATCCCCTTTATCCACACATTCACTGACACACTCAGTAAACCAGAACCCAACCAGGTCAGTAACGCAAGACTTACCCTTACCGGAACCTTCCCAATAAATCACCTATATTCATGTGCTCAGTGACCTTTTATTTATCACAGACTCTATGGTCTTGTCAGGGATGGAGGGCAGATTCACCAGATTGTAGGTCCCAGGACCTGCCCATCCAGAACCCTCTCTGAGGATGGATTGCTAAAGCATCACTTCTCTGGCACAGTAAACTACACGCCTTTATAAGGCACTCTTCAAATTCTCTTTTATTCCTCTTAATTTTTTGTATATTTTTCTACCTACCATGTATTACAGGCTTTGCTTTCTTCTCCTTTGTGCAGGCCTCCCATTTTTTAGCTGTCATCCTTTTCCCTAAGAGAGTAACCTTTTCCATTTTACATCATTTGCTATGATAGCTTTTCCCTTGAGCTTTGAGGAGATTTCATTTGATGGCTTCATTTTCTCCTGGAATTGCAGTACATAGTTTAACTGGGCTTGCAACACATACTCCAGGCTCTTGCTTGTTGAACTATTCCTTACAGGATTTTGTGGTTGGCTGGTTAAATTTTTTATTAGTTGTTTTATTTTTTTTTTACTACCTGTCTCTTTTTTAATCTAGTGCTCTTTCTTGAGTAGCTGCTGGATTTATTCATCTATTGCACTCGTGATACAAAGATTAACTTGAACTATATTGCGATCGCTGTTACAGAGCAGCTCACCTACTAGTAACTCTTGAGTGAGGTCCTGTGCACCACTCGAGACTGAGTTCAAGATAATGTCTGGGGTTTTTCTTCAGGTTCTGAGACATGATGACATAGGATGGAATTTTTCATTGCATTAAAATCTTTTCTTCCTACATCTTATCCTGAAGAAGCACTGAACTATATCTAGATAGTTAAAATCTGCTATCATTTTACCTATCTTAACTGCAGCTTCTTCAGTTTCACTTTTTTGACATGATTGGGGTGGAGGGCTTGGTAATATAATCCTAATGCTACATTTTTACTACTAATTTTTTGGATTACACCCACATGGATTCCCCAGTGCTCTTCTTTTCCCACAATTTTATACTGTATTTGAGCTTCTTATTATCCTTCCTGTACTGTTCTTCTCCCACACCCTAATGGCCTATCTGTACTTTCTATAAAATTGATGCCCTAGCATCATAATAACCTTGTTTACCTCCCTTCAACCAGTCTCTGTGATGTGTCTTCTGTTAAGTTTGCTACTGGTGCCAACTATTCCAATCTTTCTATCTTTTTTAGGTTTCTAGTATTGCTGTAGAGCTTCTGTAATTTTTGGCCTTGCTCACTATTGCACATGCTACTCAACTGGCACTGTACGCAATCTGATTTGCACTATCCATTTACCGCAATTCTTTATTTATGTCACTTCTGGACTTTTTTGAGGTGCATTGAACATTAGCCACATCCTCTTTGAGGATTGCATCAGAGGCTGGACTAAATGCTTCTCAATGCCTGTCATCTTTCCCTTTGTTTCTAGTTTAGCTAATCCTCTATGATCTTTTTAATTTTCAGAGCCAGCAGCCAGACTCCATCTTGGTTAAAGTAAAGCCTATTTTTCTAGGATGCAACAAAAGCATTTACCAGTTTCTAATACAAACAGATTCCTCTCTTCTACACCTTGAGTCAACGACACTCTGTGGCTGTGGACTTCTGCCCATCTTGTGGGCCTTACACTGGAATTGGCAGTATTTCAGAGAAGAGAGGTCACAGAGGCCAGATTCCTGTCCAGCAGCTTGCATTTATCATGAAGGCTGTTTCTCCTGCACTTCCCCATGTCAGTGGTACTAACACGGACCAAGACCAGCGGCTCTTTCCCTGCTCTTCAAACCAACCTAATAAAAGTAAACTAAGACTTTGTGAGGTCTGCTGTCTCCAGCAAAATACTATGGGATCCTCTTCAGCACTGCAAACTCAGCTATCCGCATGCCTGTAAAGCAAATCTCCATCTCCCAGCACCTGCTTCTGCCACCCCTGGAGATCCTCCAGTGCAGGAGCACGTGCAGCACAGGAAGACATTGTGGCACCAGCTGGGTGCTGGATCTGATCCGAGAGCCCTCTTGCCCTGAGACTTGTGTCCTCCCCAGCAACATGAGGCTCTGAGTGGAAGGAGGGATGTCCCCATGGACCTCATTTGTAAACATTTCTGACTCTCCTAACTGCTCCTGTTCAGCTTCTCTCAGCTCAGGAGAACAGCCCTGTTCTCTCAGGGCCAGGAGGGCTGTGCGTCATGTCTACACGTAAACCCTCCCCCCTGGGAAGACGCTCTCACCCGCTGTACCCTGTGCAACGGATGAGGGAGTCCCCAGCCTATTGCTGGGCTTCTGTCTGCACCTCGAGCTTGAAACATGGCTGTTCTCTGAATGCATAGAGTAATTCAGCTTCTCTTCTGATTAGACAATGAAGATTATGTTCTCCTCTTTAAACTCCTCATTAAACTAGTTAGCAGCAAAGTCAAATCATGCCATCAGAATTGCTGAAGATACTACTGTTGTTCTATTCATTTCCTTGTCATTTATGGATGCAAAATTGATGTAAAATGCTCCCACATCCTGATGTGAAAATATTTTATTTCCATATATATTGCATGGGTCTGTAGAATTAGTCAACATGTAAAGTACTGCATTAGACCCAGGGTGTTTACATCTTTTTTTCTAATTTTTGCTCTAATCTTATTTCCTCAAATTAATTTATTTTCCCAGCAGACTGATTCAAAGCAGAAAAGTTCTGATTTGGTTTTAATACACATCAACAGTATGGATCAGAAGAGTATGATTTTTTCATTCCATTTAATGAATTTAGCATTTGACGTTACATGATTTCTGTGAATTTGCATTGATCTAACTCAAACGTAACAGATTTAAATTTTTTTAGCTATATGAATGGTTCACGTATTTCATTCATGGCTGTATCCTCAACTGCAACAAACTGATATCTTGCCATTACATGATTGCTGCTTACTGAGGATTTGGCTCTAATTTTATACAAAAGGTCTCCTCACCAATGACAGCAAGTCACTTCAGGACATATATAAATCAGCTGCTGGTGAAGTGTTTTACCAGCCAAAAGAATGTAGCTTGAGGCCTTCACTTTCAGCTATACACAATGGCTCAGGTATCCGAAAGTTAGCTGTCTAGTCCAAACCAGGTATCTAAGCTTACTTCATAGTAATGGTGACAAATAGGATTAATTGCCTTCTGGAATTGCTGGATTTAGATGCTTATCTCAGGAAAAAAAGGAAAAGGAAACTGGCAATGTCTCCAGACCTATTAGAGCAATGTAAGAAATGAAGAGAACTAACAGTGGCAAGCTAGAGCTAATATCTGGAAATAGAGAGAACTGGTAAATTCAGACAACGAAAAAGAATAAGAAAGGACAGAGTATTAAAGATAAGTTTCAGGTCACCAGTTCATGGTTATAACAATTTTCTTTCTTAAAAGATCAAGCCAGTCTACACCACACATGAGCAGAAAAGAAAAAAGAAAAAAAAAAAGGGAGGGAGGGGACATGAAAAATGGCAGGATTTTGTGATTATAATGCAAAATTATAAATTTTCTGTTTCCAAGTGCCACCCTCTGGGTGATGGCTGTTGTGGATGAGTACATCCTGAGGCACATCCTATCAAGTTCCTAGCTCTGGTCAAAAGCTTGAACAAAATAATGTTAATATCTACCTTTCTTCTGCAAGCTGTGATTTTGGGTCTGTACTTTCTCTTAAAAAGCTCTTCAGCAATAAGAGAAAGCCACTTCAGGACAATTACAAATCAGTTGCGGATGCACTTTTTTAGTAGCTGTATTATCTTTCTCTGATGCTTCACATTTGCTCTGACTTAACAGCTCAACACATTCAGAGACAATTTGGGAATATATTTCGAGACTCCACACAGTGTGACTTTGAGTAGATGCAATTTCAGGCATGTAAGCATGAGAAGGAAGCAGCAATATTTTTCATGACCAGCCTTTAGTAACTTAAAGCAACTTCATGGGTATCAAAGGCTGTAATGACGACAGAGTCACTGGAGATGGCCAGCCCTCTGGAGACGGCACTAACCTCACTCTATATTATCCCACGCCAATTCATTACAGACCAACAAAGCTTGGGGGAGCAGGGAGAATAACTTCAGGAACCCTGCACAGAAACCCAGGGAAGAAAACAGACGTGGGAAGACAAAGGGAAATCAAGAAAGTGAAAAGGTGGCTAAATATCTCCAAAGAGCAAAATAATCCCCTGACACAGGGGTGAAAGGCCCTTAACATTTGCAGAACTGTCAATTCCTGCCCTGTGCTGACATTCCTATTCCATTATATGCAACTTTCCTCAGAAAAAAAATGTATAAAGATTTTAGAGGCATCTGTGTTCAGAAAATGTGGAATTTCTTGATCCCATTGATACAGCCATTGCACAGATGTCAATGAGAGAGAGAACAGTCATTAAAAGAGGACATCTAATGGTGTCAGTGCAAACACAAAATAAACATTGCTATGTTCATTCCAGTTACAGTGTGTTTTTGTTTCTGTTTCAATGTAAAAATGCAGTTAAGACAATCTGCCATGATTTCCTGTGAATACATTTTCAAATATATATTTTAACTTCATGCTTTCATGAACTTCATAATTTTTAAGACACTATAAGGCATCTTAGGGTTACATTAAAAATACAGCAGAGGTTTCCAGCATGAGATTAAAAAGCTGAGCAAAGTACTCTATAAATGTAATCAGGCTTAAAACTGAGTGGGGATCAAAATAAAATTGCATCTGAACATTTCACATAAAGGTAAAGAAAAACAATTTAAAACATTCCTTCCACTATTAATTCCGGAGAGTTACAAAAAGCCTTGAAGTCTTTTAGCCAAAGATTCAATTAAGGACTGAAGCAGTGTGGCAAGGAATAAGCTCTCCTGCTCATTTACAAATAGGTCTCTTCCACTGATGCTCCTTGCACTACCAGAGAACAGGGGAGGAAAGATTGTCCCTCCACCTCACCGGACTCCCTGAGAACATCAAGTACAGAGGGGGGAAAGGGGAGAGCCATCACATAGGTAGGCATTGCTCAGCAGAAAACCTTCCCTCCAGCAAAGCTGAAAGAAGCAGGAACACAGTGCCAATCCACCCTGAGATCAGGAACACAGGAGCTGCCCTTTACACAGGGCAAGAGCAAAAGCGTCAGAATTTTGCCTGTGAGGACCAGTTCCAGGAGGAGCTGCATCTATCTGCAGTCTTTAAAGGGCTGTAGTAAGAACATAGTTGTATTGTATTTGGAGGAAAGCTATTTAAAAAAAAAAAAAAAAAAGCAAGCTGTCCCTACAATTGAGTTGCAAACTGCAGCCACTTTGTTTTTCCTTTGAATAACAGAGCTCATGACACACGATTAACACAGGAGACCAGTGTGCTGATCAAAGTCAGAGCACCAGTTCGTACAGTGGGGTAGAGCAAGGAGCTGGAAGCGAGAACCACTTTTGCTCAATTTAAAGTTTAGCCCAGTCTGTATCTCCAAGATACTTGGGATTAGTTTCACTAACACATTACTACTATATTTTCTTTTTAAAAGAGAAATCACAAGGCAGAAAGAAACAATATTTTCTGTAGAAAGAGGTTATTTCCCTTCCTTCCTCTTCAAACAAACTGAATAAATGGATTGAAAATTTAAAATAACATAGAGGGAATAGAATAAGCATTTTCTGGGGCAAAGACTGTATCACTGAAAGGAGTTCACTGGCTAGAAGCAAAACAAGGGGGGTAAAATAAAGCACCTGAGTTTCATTATCATCTAAACCTTGAAGCAAAATGGGCCAGAATCTGGCATCTCTTCACACAGTGAATGGTTCCCTAAGGAACAGTCCTATACTGAAGTAAGTTGAAATGAGACAGCACCAGCTACTGAAATGGAGCTTGCACAATGAATAATTCTCAATTCTTAAGCAAGCTGTTTGCTGTGGGTGAGGGAATGGTGTGTTGCTGGCATTATTTTTTATAATACATGAAAAAATCTGAAACAACGTATTTTACCTTCAAGAAACTTTCCACTTAATGCAAGCACTTATATGACTCATATATTATAGCGGAAATGTAAGGTGGGCTTTTTCCTACTTTAAGTCTTTGTGTCAAAATTTTAGCTCAACGAGATGGTAAGTTTTTTTCAAATTCCATGCAGAGTTTTTGCTGATGATTTTTCCTGGTGATCTCTAATAAGGAACTTACAAGAATATTTAGACTGCCGGGGAAGCTAGAGCAAACTGAAAGCAAAAACTGAGGCAAATCCACTTGTATGCTAAGAGCAACGAAGAGCAAAAAGGTCTCTGCACAAGTCCTCATTAATTCAAATCTGGATGAACTTCTACCCTGTGATGGATAGTGATCTGAACAGAAGACTGAAAGAACTGAGTAAAAGTAAAAGTAAAAATATCAACCTTGGAAATCATCAAAACACACACTCAAGACAAACGTACTACTGAACCCAGCAAATGTTGAACTGGTGGAAAATGCAACCAAAGTTACAAGGGGATCTCTCCTAGGACATCTACTGTTTCTTCAAAGAAGAATAAGATTTTATCCAAGCAGGAGTGGAAAAGCTTTTCAAGCAAGAGATAAAACATGATAGTAATAAGAGTTTAAACTAGATCGTGAAGTGAATCAGCCTGGGAAAGAGCATCAAAAATTCCTCGACCTGAATGATTCTGAAACAGAAAATTCTTAACTCTAAGATCTGTTTCTGCCTCACACCAAGCAGGTCCACTGAAATCCAGGAGCCTAATTTTCCTAAGAAGAAGTGTCATTTTGATTTATGCTTTTAGCACCATGGAAGGAAAAAAAAGCCCTCTATTTTTACCATCAAATATGTAAACAGATCTGGCTTGTGATTCTCATCCAAGTTTATCTGTATTTTCTTCCAGACATAAATCAGTGATTTTGCATTTGGATTGTGGAATGGAGAAAAATAATGTATTCATTCATAACATTAAATTTCCACTTGGGAATTACTAGGAAATTTACTACTTAAAAGTGACTGCTCTCAACTATTTTTCTATATAATTCTTCTTGGCCTGATTTGTATTATAAAAGATACTCTCTTACTGATTTAATTTAAATTGGGAATTAGCTCTAAACCAAGAATTTTTCTTCTAGCAGTGACATAGTCCTCATTGGCCATATTAAAATAAACATACACAATGTTATGTTCAGAGCATGACAATTAAATTTTCCGTAACACTTTCCCTTTTTGTAGGTGTCCTAGCCTCCTAGAAAGATGGGCTAATTTTTTAAACCCTTCCTCAAATGTTTAAATGTATCATATAGTAACGCTAAATCTATTAGACCGGCAAGAGTGTGAAAATGTATTTATACAGATGAGAATAAATATTGGTACTTAAAACAAGAATGTTTACTACGTCTAGTGCTAAAAACTAATCAATATCTATTTAAAGGCTTAGCATAATGAAAAGCAGAAGTTTACTGTGTGAAAACAGATGCTGGTAATTAATTTGCAAATCTTTTGAAAGAGTTAGAAGGAAATCAAACGCAGCAACAACAAAAAATCACCTTTAATGTACATGAACTGTCCATGATATATCCTCACCCACTACTTCATACTAGTTTGTGATATTTTGAGCTTTGGTCCCATATTCAGAAAAGAAACAATTCAGTGTAGAGATGCCAAGACTGCTTCAATCTGCACAACCTCTTAGTGGTCCCAGAAGAATAGCGCTGTAGGTCTGTACCTGAATGTAAACACACTGTCCCCAAGGCCCCTGGTCTCAAACTTTGTCCACTGTGTTCACTACAGGAAAATGGGAGATTTGGTGCAGCATCTGCCATACAAGTATTGTCTCTACAGAAAATTCTTCTGTGTTCAGACATGAAATTTAGGGCAGTAAAACCCAACCCTATATCTGATCCCACTGCCTCCCCAGTTATTTTTCTCCTGTATAATTACTAGGAAGGTTGGATAGAAATTGACTTGGCTAGATTTGAGCATAGCCCCTGAGTCCAGTCCTCACTCCTGCTCACAGGTGCATTAGATCTGGTGCAAACTGTTCATCTGCAAGTATATTTGCACATGCAGTTTCTATATCTGTATGTACACATTATTCTGAACACAGTTAAGAAAACTTGTTGTAACCAGGTTCACAGACGTTGACTACAATATCAACAAATAGTTGGTGATAATTTATTTTAAATGTACAGCATATTCTGATAATGACATTATATATGAAAAGAATAAAGCACTGGGTAGAAGAGAAAAACCACAGAAAATAATTCAAGTAATTCTGTGTTAGGTCAGAGTTCTAGGTTGCTTTATGTTGTAAATTCACGAGGGGGGGAATGTAGTGACAGGCCAAAGTCTTCAGGCTTTAATTAATGTCATGGGGATGATAGCTCTGCAGTGCCCTCATTTCATACAAATGGCTACGCAAGTCACCTTTGTTACCTACTAACTGCTTTGTGGGAAGAAACAGAACAGTCACAGACATGGCATTATAATCTAAAAACAGGGGTCCTAGACCATCGTTTTCAAAGATACCTTAAGTAATTAAAATGTTTAAATCCCAAAGGATTTCAGTACGATTTAGGTAACTACATCTTTCATTTGTACTGAAAGCCTCAGTTGCAACATTTGCTTTCTTCTAGGCTACTTTCTATCAGTTTTAGAAATCAAGGGTAATATTAATGGTGTTAAAATTCCACTCCCATTTCTAATGGTCCTATTAAAATCACATTGGTATTTATTTTAAGAAATTGTGGGTAATATATGAACCTCTGCTGGCTTTAGCTGGCGGGTTCTTTCTCTTTCCATCACCCAGCTGAACACTTAGCTGAGAAACCACGTCTCATCGGCTTTTGTGTTTGTAAAATGTTTTTATTGACAACATTTAGTTACAAAGACACAAGTGATCTTTTATTTCAGTGAATAGTGCTCCATGGGGCATAAGTGGTGTTTTCAACAGATTTTTGTATAAATTGTGTGAACTTGTGAAAGCCATGTGATTTCAGGACAAACTGATCCTGACATCAAAGATGGTATGCCAGAACTTCACAGGAGCTGGATTTAGCCATCTGAAATAAGTCTATCATGTCCTGATTTGCTCTGCTTTCAGGAAAAAAACCCAAATAAACTAAACCAAGGACTATCCCATTGTTCCAGTTGGGTAGTGTGTGATTGTTTCAGGTACACATTACTTGAAGTTTCTGCCTAAATTTGAATCCAGAGTTTACAATGAAACAGAGAGAGGTGCTTTCATGACTGCAGACCTGTCATAGTGAAGCAAAGAGGCCCAGCCGGGCCAACGCTGAGGCTGTCACGCCGTGCGTGGTGGTGCGCAGCTGACACACCACAGCCTCCGCTCTCCACTTCTGCTCTTCCCATAGCTGCTGCAGGCGGGCAGCTGAACGGGGTGCACAGGAATGGCTGAACTGTCTCAGTGTATCCGTTGCTGGGTGCAAACTGCGACAGTTCAGGAGCTGCTTCCCACCCCACTCAGCAGGAAAAGGGCAGGGATGCAGCTGGGTCTGCCTGTGGACTTCTCTTACCCAGACATGGCAGCACAGTCAGGTCCACACCCCTCACCCACGACAAACAAACATCCATGATTGTCAGGAGCTTCAGAAAATAAACAATTACACCTGTTTAGATGTCTACATTATCACATGCAATCTCCTGTTGAATGACAAAGATCTTTTGCTTAATTATTTAATCAGTATGTCCATCAAGCACTATATCTGACTTACAACATGAATCACTGATCATACTACTCACAGAAATGTATTTCACACACTCAATATAGCTGAACTTCAGTGATAAGCATTTAAAATTAGCTAATTCCACTTTGAAAACAAAACATTAAACTTTTGGAAACAAAATTCATGTTAGGTATCAGACTAGTTCTCTGTGGGTGGAGGTCAAAGGGGCAAGGGTCATGGTTACAGCACCAGCTAGGAGGTTGAAAGGTTCAGCATCAGTAATTTTCTGTGCTTCATATTTTTCAAGGGATCCTAGCTTTAGTGGCCAACCTCATCACCTTTACTTATCTCGTCTTTACTGAAAGTTAGTATTACAGGAGTTGGAGATTTTGTTGCAGTTTATGTTCAGGATCTAAATCCAAGCTGAGGTCTCAAAAGTTTCCTACTACAATGCAAACAGATAGTATCAGTTTTAAAATCAAGATCACAAATGTTTCATACCTTTGTGCACATGCCACAAGGTGAGAACATATTGCATCATCAAGTGTGTTACGGAGGATCTGCCAGAAGGCTGTAAATTACTTTGAAATATCAGAGACACAGGTTAATCCTGCACCCTAGCGCAGGAAGGAAATTCACACTTTGCATCAAACTCATTATTTGGTCAACTTCAGCAGCACATTACTATACGCTGTGTCTCTAAAATTTAAAAATGCCAATCACTCAATCTCTTGACGCAGCATTCAATGCCTGTGGTATAAAATCTGGGCCAGATTTATTAAATTCATCCCTGTGCTTGTTGCTTAAATTATCATAATCTAGTGTAGTCCCAGTTCTGCAACATTTCTCCTCATATGAGCTTTTTTTCACTCTGTGCAAAAACAGAACAGTGTGTCCTGTCCATAGGAACTGACAGTCGTAGCCAAAGAGAGGGTCAGATGACCGGGCACCAGGAAACAGTGAGATAATGGTGGTCAGCATGATAAGCAGTCCACACATAGCGAATTACTCACAAGCTTTTAAGCACCACAGTTTTCCTTGCTGAAGAACATAAAGTGCTGAAGGACTGATCTGAGAGATGACAAGGAGATATGTTTGTCAATGCTCAAGGAGAGGGGAGAATTGTCTGGGACATGTAGGTTTATGCTTGAAAATATAACAAGGGAGCAAAGGAAACTGGCACCAGAGGCAGATTGTAAGCTGGGACTCAACAGCGTGACATGGCCTGAGAACCAGAGGAAAGGAGGACACCAAGGAAAGGAAACCCAACCCCTTTTGTTCAGTACAGTGGAGGAGAGTATCCCGCTCAGGGACTGAGAACTTACTTGTGTTATCACGGTATTTGAGGAAGGTAGAACTGATCAGTTGAGGATGGGATAGATTTAGAGAATGAAGGCTTGACACCAAGCACTGTTCGAAGATGACAGCAGGTAGCTATTTGTAACCACAACCTCTTTAATGCTTTGTAACACAGGAATGTGAGAGTATATTCCCCAGTCTCTTAAAAATTTAAAAGACCAAATGCGGAGCTGCTGCTGACTCTAGTTGACAGAAGTCCCTTTACTGTAGGAAGATCTTTATTTCTAAAGCAAGTCACATAACCTTTTAAGTACCTGACATTCAACACATAAAGCGCCTCAGCAGACAAGCCTTGATCCCACCCCATGGAAGTCAACTGCAATTTCAAATGCAGATGCAGGATGAAAAAAAGGAACTTGGTTCAACAGTGTTTGATCTCTCTCATGGGTGCCTCATCACCTATGCCATATTTTCACTCTATTTTAAATCCAGAACTGAACTCTGTGCTTAAAAAGTTGTGTGGTCTCCTATTCAAGTTCAGAAAGGCCTAACTGAAAGCCACAGTGCCGCCAGCCTAGATACTGGCCTGGGTAGCACCTGATGGGGTGGGATGCAGTTTGCACAAGAGACACCTCTCCAAAAAAGATTTTCCTAAGTGTCTCTCAGACTGTGGTCGGATGCTATGTTGGGACACGGTGGTCTTCACAGCAATATCTGCTTCAGGAATGCCCTCCCTGCTGCCTTGCTGCTGAGTGGTGTCCCCCTCATGCACCTCATGGCAGCATGGGACCCCTCAACACTGCCGACTTGTGTGCATAGCTGCACTATGAATCAGACCACCAAGCCAGATCTCTGAGCCTGTTCACAGCAGTTTTTGAAAGCACCACTTAGAGGAGGGCATTTTGGCACATGGACAAGACCAAGTGTAAAGAACAGGGCGACTGGGTGCAAAGAGGCCAATACCACCACTAATGACAAAATCCTGTTAAACTACAGCCTCACCCTTTAATCAAGCTGATTCTGAAGCTGGGTAAAAGGAAGAACACTCTTCTCTTCCTCTATTCGTAGGTAAATGACTTGGAGCAAAGTCAAGAATAGAAGGCAAAGGAAAACCCTATATTTGGGCATGTTTTTTTTCAGATCATGTCAGAGCCATGCCTGACTGTGGCTGTAAGATCTTCACCTTCCTCCATGCAGTGACTGTGACTGTTACACCAATGGAGTTACAAGTAGTCAAGTAGGTGCCAAGCGAGGTCTAAAATAGACCTTTGTTACTCTGCGCCTTGGGTAGAATTAAGCATTTGAATACAAGAGACACAGATTTTCTCTCTTATGAAGGAGCTAAATTTGAGCTGAATGCTTTCCACAGACCTAAAGTTTTACTACTAACTTCAACTAAAGTTCTCACCACCTAGACCGAGATGAACATGTAGGCGACTAAAGCTGTTTGCAACCCACACAGTTCACACCTAGGTTGCCACAGGCACCCAGTCCTCGAAGCATGTTCTGAGACAGGCTAACATGGCCCAGCACCACTTAACTGCCAGACACAGTCAACACAAGGCTGAATGAGCCAGAGATAGGTCTCATTTTTTGCGTAATTTCTTACTGCTGGAAAAGTCACATAGGAAGTTACTGTCCTAGATTCAGAGCTCTCTGCACTCAGAGGCTATCCAAGCCTATTTGTCCTCTGCCACAAGGTTTGAAACTTGTGAACAAAGGCCAGAGTATTCCCAAGATGCTCTCAGACCCAGTAGGAAGGCAGGAGAGTAAGAAAGTATTGTTTCTTTGAGCTAGCAGCAATATTCGATCAGCCACCAGCCGCAAGCAAGAAAGCTCAAAACAGTCTTTGACTTTCGGTCAGCAAAATCCTGATGTATATCCATGTAAACTCTGCTTCAGAAAAACTGAAAAATAGGACAACTAGAATGTCAAATAATAGGAAAAATGTATCTATTTCTCAAAGATATGTTGTATACATAGAGTCATATGAAATTTCTGATATGTCCTAGCCAGAAGTATTTCCTTTTGAGATATTTGGTATTTTAGAGAACAGGTAACGAAACTTCATGTGAAAATGGTGAAAGATGCTGAAAAGGGAAAAAAAACCCTTTATATACACATGGAGAGAGAGAAAAGTGTGTGTGTGTGTACGTACACATATGATCTCCAAATTTTATCCATCTCTGGCTGTGATGAAAAGCAGATGTAATCATGGAACTAAACCCCATTGTTTCTTCGAGCCCCAGTTCACATCACTTGCAATACACCTGAACAAACTGCCATATATAATAGAGAACACGTTACTTTAACAAGTTAATCTAGTGGCAGCAGAAAACTCACAGTCTCTCTCAAATACAGTTGATTTGTTTTACTTCCTTTCACTTCTATTCAACTCCACAGAGCTATCTACTTCCTGACTGTAATTCTCTAAAATTGTGCCAAATGTGTTCCAGATTTTTACCTTAGCTTATCACGATAGGATCTTTCCAGCCATGAGAACATACAGTCAACAAAGCTCTTTCCCCTTAATTTCCTGAGCTACTGGCAAAAGCAATTTCATTTTCAGGATGTTAACATTATTATTTCTGGCTCAGAAAATAATAATTCACCATTGAAATGCTGATAATGTATCAGCAAAAAAAATGTTTTGATTGTGGTTGCTATCTACAAACACAAATTTATGTGTGGCATTTTGCAAATTAAGGCACACATTCACGGAGAGGAACAATAAAATAATTGCTGAATAAGGCTGTCAATAACAGGGCAAAGGGCAACCCAAATTAACCAACTGTATTTGATCATAACACATAAAACTAGCATGAACACATCTCAATTTTACACCTGATTGTTGCTTTTGGGTTACATGCTGGAGTTTCCTTATATACATATACACACACACACACAAACACACACACACACACACACACACACAATTGCATTGGCTGGCAGTTCAGTCGTGCGTAGTTGGAAAGACAAAGACAACACAGCTAGGCACGCACGGTCCAGGAGGTTCCTGGAGATCACTGATGACAACTTTTTAACACAAGTGGTGGAGGAACCAAGGAGGAGAGGAGTCCTGCTGGACCTGATTCTAATGAACAAAGGACTGGTTGGAGATGTGAAGGTTGGGGGCAGCCTTGGCTGCACCAACCATGAGATGGTGGAGTTTCAGATTCTGCGTGAACGAAGCAGGGCAACAAGTCAGATTACAACTCTGGATTTCAGGAAAGCTAACTTTTCCCTCTTCA
>VZSC01012372.1:745453-814608 GCA_013398225.1 Steatornis caripensis | reverse complement strand
CCTACCATTCTGTGATTCTATGATTCTATGATTATTAGTAAGCAATAGACTCTATAAAAAACATGCTTAACCATACCGTCAAAAATATTTGTTACATGTTGAATTTGTCATTATTTTTAACAGACCTTGATGTGATTTTGTATTGATATCAGAGTGGTTTAGAATTACGAGAACAGAACATTCAAATGGTAAATAGTTGTGTCAGTTTATCTAGTACTTACTTCTGCAATCTAAGCTTTTTTCCTGGGGGAATGAGAGAATTACAAATATCCTTTAGTATGAATTTCCTTTATAATTTTTGTCTTACTTCTAGACCCTGTTGGTGTCATCACTTTCCAAATATAAATAGATGCAGCAGTTAACATTACTGACTATGTGTTATACCTGGAAATAAGCAATTAACCAAGATGATTTTTCTTAATTAGAGATGTAAAAATGATGTGGTTTAAAGTGTGGTGTTAGTCATCCATGTGACCTTAGAAAAGCAAGATAGCAGTTTATTTCTGCATTCCTGTGAAGTCTTCCAGCAGAAGTAATTTTACGGAGTGCCAAGATCAAAGCTTATCTGGAAGTACCTGAGATTACAAAGATTCCAAGTTCATCCACATCTTCCCTAAAGCAGTTTCTGCCAAAAAATCTGGTCTAACATCCCTCTTTTGAGAGTGGAAGTACAGCCAGATGGTTTATTCCTTGAGCAAAAATCATTCTATAGCTTTAAACAATACCAGGAGATATGACTATCTTGCTGCCAGTTCTGTGGGCAGTTTATTAGCCCTCGTAATGATGCATTACTGCATGCTGGAGACTGGTGTTGACCTTGAATGGCTAATCATTTCCCTTCAAATGGAAATGCAAGCGGTCTTTCTTGGCACCCAGCAGAAAGATGCTGAATTCAGAGAGGGGGTACCAAGGCTTCACCCTGGGGTTTGAATACATCCCAAGGTAAAGGGCCATGGGCGGCCTGGAAGTACTCAGGGATGCAGACTTAGGCCCTGAATGCTATAAAGTTCTACAGCCACCCTGCTTTATGTTCTTTTCAGATAGCCAGCCCTTCATACAATAACCTTTTTTCTCTTGCTTCTGTCCTTCTTATTTCCTCTTGCCCATCACTTTCTTCAGTCTTGGAAGCAGTAGATTCTTTTCTCTGATTTAAATGTTGTACTGTTTGCCTGTCTACAGCTGTTTCTTAAAAAGGAGAATCACGATATTTTAACAGAGTGTAAATTCCCAGGATTTGATTACATATAGCACTCTGAATTTTACATAGACAGTAAACATGAAAACAGTAGGTCTTCTTGGAGTTGCATGGAAAGAAAAGGTTAGGATGTCTATCTGATCAGAGCTCTTAAAATGCAGCCAAATCAAATTTCTTATTGGGCTACTCGAGTGAAGAGCAAGGAAAACGAAGTGTTTTCACCTAGCATTGAGATACCTGAGAGAGTGGCATGTTACTGAAAAGGTTAGAAGGAGAATTTTTCCCCCTCCTGCACTGGAGAACATCAGAATAGATGAATGTTCAACACAGAAGTTTGTCTTGATCACTGTGGTCATTAACCATAGTTCATGAAAAATCTGTGTCCTGAAGTACGAGACAGATATTTCTTATTAAATTTTAACTCNGAAGGAGAATTTTTCCCCCTCCTGCACTGGAGAACATCAGAATAGATGAATGTTCAACACAGAAGTTTGTCTTGATCACTGTGGTCATTAACCATAGTTCATGAAAAATCTGTGTCCTGAAGTACGAGACAGATATTTCTTATTAAATTTTAACTCAATCATGCAAGTTTGGGGGGAAGTAAAACCCCTTTAGTTGATTAAGGACATTGCGGCATACAGTTCTGCCATTGCCTTGGCAGTGCCTTCTCACACTTCTTGTCAGAAGTAGAGGATCTAACATGTGAATTGAATAGTTCTGGTAAATTATTTAGAACTTTGGCTATAAATGAAGGGATATGGAAACTGAAACTTTTGCTTAAATATTTTTGACATATCTATAAAGAGATTGAAGTGACTTTTGAGTTTAGGTTGGACTAAAAATAAGGTATTTACCCTCCCTCTCCCCAAACACTATATAAGATGCAGAGTCCACTTAATGCACTATCCCAGCTCCAGCAGTGAAAGGTAGAAAATACTTAGGGAAAATTTATAAGAAATAGGGGAAATAAGGCACGAACCTTCCCCTTGCAGCTCTCCCAAGCCTCGGTTGCAGAGTTTGCATTCAGTCCTTCATTTAGGGTATAGCCAGTCAAGCAAGACACCAAGTTTTGCTTCTCTCGAGGTGTCACATCCAAACAGTAGCGCAACCCAGCTTTGGAAGGCTCCTCCTCGCAACTCAGTGCTGTTCATCACTCCCTTGCTGTCTGCCCAGATCAGCATACACAACTGCAAATAAGTCATGAGACAAAAAGATGAATTCTGGGACCAAGAAATGCCTTATGTTTCCAGAATTTGTGGATTTAATTCAACAGCGAGCTCCGAGGCTGCAGCATCATTGTGCTTTCTTAGAACCGTAACACACAGTTCTTCACTTCCTGCTGGATTTATTGCCTGCAAATATGAGCCTGTGTGTAGGCCTTGTCATCTGATACATTTGGTTTAGTAGTCAGTATAATATGAATTGACTACTAGAAAATGCATATTTGTTTCACAGCCAAGCTGCGGTACAAAATATATTTCCAACTCCTTCATATACTATTTGTTCCTGTTTACTAACATACGAAGTCCAATACTATTATTCTTACTGCAGTCAGTACGATCACCCAGGCTAAGGAGAGCTGTAATTTACATGAAGTTATCAAACTGCAGCCTTTGCAACCAGCCTAAATTTAGGAGGGAGATTCTTGCAGTAGCCAGAGAGCAAAGCAAGATGTGAAAGATGACAGGAGAGGGTGATGCTGCTGGGCGGCACAGCAGCAGGAGGGGCAGCAAGCAGCAAAACTCTTGAAAACTAGTCCTCAGGTTTCTCCCTAGGGCCCCTCACCACTCGGACCTTACCTGATTACTAGCTATTCTGACCACTTTGATTTTAACTGCCTTTTGCTTCGGTATCCCTGTTTTGAATCGAGGGTGACAACAGCAGTCAGTTCTACCTGGTTGTTCAAATGCATTCAAACACTAAGGTGAGCAACCCAAGAAGTCCAGAAGGAATATTACATTTCCGCACTTAGTCCAGTGCTTAAGCAGGGCGAAGGAAACAACAGAAGGAACGTACTAAGAGATTTCCTTTGGAAAAGGGAGTTGGAGATTACAAAAGTAAATCAGTCATCACAAACACAGACAAGGAGGCAGCTTTACACACCCTGTATTACCTCACAGTGTCTTGATTGTTGTGACATTGCTCTTTAATTCCATGCCATGTTTTGGGCAAAATACACATCTCTCGTTACATGGGTTCGCGGAGATTTACCAGCATATTATGTATGTCTCAGGAAAACTGACCTTCAAAGGAACCATCACACCATGGTTTTCAGACAAGATCTCAAGTATCATCCCAGGGCTGTTCAGAACTTGGGAACACACCGTTTCCCTTCGCAGGGACTGGTGCTCAGGGCAGCATCGTGGTCCAGCTAATCAGCAGTGCCAAGTGCACATTTAAATCATGCAGAAATTAGAGATATGATGAGGGCAACAGGAACATTCTAATGGCATGATTGCTTTAGCACGGGGAACTCGTGCTGCTGACACTTGGTGGTGCTTGGACTAGCAATGAGTTCTTGAGCTGGTGGTGAAGCAGCCAACGGTGAGAGACAAACTGGCTGCCAGCTTGTGCAAAGTAGAGCCGTCATAGTTGCTGAGTGCATTAATGCCAGAGAGATCTTTGGTTCAAAAACTTTGACGTGCACAAATGCAGAAGGAAAAAAACCCCCCAAATCATCTGCTGCTCGGTTCCTCTGAAGTTAAAAGCCAGTAGCATACTAAAGATTTTTAAATCTATTGCACCAATGTCTCATTATTGAATGTGTCTGAGATACTGATATGAATAACACATGGAATTTCAAATATCAGACTGCTTTTCTATTGGTTTCTGGGTGATGTGAACACCTGCCAGAGAGAGAGTGTGCCAGGTAACACAGATTAGCCAAGGTGCTGCTACAGCTCTGAGACCCTAAGGCTGAGATTTAGAAAAGAAAGAGAATAAGCATACATGAAATTGAGTACACATATGATAAAGACGTATCTGTAGCTCTCATTTTTGAAGGATACAGATCTTGTTTCTGGCCACAGCATTTTTACATTCTTTCCTGGCACTCCCAGGGGCAGCCCTGACACACACAAGTCATTCTTAATCGCAGGAGGTGACTTGCACAAGAGAGAAATTTTTAAAAACTGTGCAGTTTGTTGTCTCTGTAGAAAAGTATCTGTCTCAGCAATCAGGAAGGAGCTGTTGCAAGACACTTTTAAAGACATTGTTCCTTTTTTTTTTTTTAAATGCCAGATATCTTTGACAAAATAGCAAATAACAGAAGGAAGCTCCTGCTTGATTTTGGTTTTCTCAGATTTCTTTGTTTTAGGAGGGCAGAGGAACCATTTCATCTGGCACATATGAGTGCCTGGTGAGTGTACTTTAGAAACCAAGCGATGCAGACCAAGTTATTGTCCTGGTTTGAACAAATGAATGGAGAAAAACAAAACCAAGGTATTTTTACCAAGGGAATTATTGTATATGAATATGTATATACAAATAAGGAATTACATCATCCATTAGCAACATGTTATATATACATATAAAATATAGTTCTGTATATACACACATACCTGTATTTAATAAGGGAAGTGTCATATATTTGGCAGGGAAATTAAGATACTTTTTCTCCAATAAGAGAGCTGAGCTCAAAGCCTACAGGATGTTTATTTTGTGTAGAGCCTATATGCTGTTAAATGTAATGTCAAAGTAGAACAGTCAAATTTCACAGGAGGGGTGCTAGCCAGGAGTTTTATTACTTGTTTACACTATAAATCCCTACATGAGCCTCTACAGTTGGGACATGCAAATACTATAAAAATTTGCTAGACTTTTAAATGTCTTGCTGAATGAAAGTGTGAAAAGCAACGGACAATCAAGCTCAACCTGCAAATGCGTCCTGTAAAATTGTTNGAGCCTATATGCTGTTAAATGTAATGTCAAAGTAGAACAGTCAAATTTCACAGGAGGGGTGCTAGCCAGGAGTTTTATTACTTGTTTACACTATAAATCCCTACATGAGCCTCTACAGTTGGGACATGCAAATACTATAAAAATTTGCTAGACTTTTAAATGTCTTGCTGAATGAAAGTGTGAAAAGCAACGGACAATCAAGCTCAACCTGCAAATGTGTCCTGTAAAATTGTTAATAAAAGCCATTTTCCTACAAAGCAGAAGAAAAATGGTTCTCCCTGGTTTAGGCAATTAAAGGAGAATTCAGTGGTGAAACTGAGATCCAGAGATTCACTCAGGGACCTAAGTTAGCACAGCAGTAGGAAGAGAAAATCTTTGAATTGCAAATTATTTTTGACACACTTGAAGTGTTATTTTGATACGTGGGTGACTGACACAGCTGCCACTGTGGTCAGCTGGGAGTGACGAGGGACCGCGTCTTTCTCTGCTATTGCTATGGCAAGGGTCAGGGTGATCACTCGTAGGGCAAGTACTGAGAGCCAGGGAGCTCAGACAATTAGCTCTCCTCCTCAGGGGAGCTGGCGTCATCCCTCAACGAACCCACAGAGCTCACTGACTGCAAGGATGCCCAACCTATTAAAATTCAAGTAGTTTTTAAAATCTCAGGTTCGTCACCATTCCCTGCCTTACATTTTGTTTCTATTCAATTTAATTGTTGTCTCTTTCCTAGTCTTTTGTTTGTGTTTTACTTTTTCCAATTTCAAACTTAACAAAGGGGCCAGTTACCTATGATACCTGATTACTGCAAGTGCTCACAGGGAATCATAGAATGGAAAGAAATGGAAAAGATGGAAAGAAAAAGAATGGAAAGAATGGAAAGAAATGGAAAGAAATCATAGAAAGGGAAGACCTTGCTGCTGTCTGACAGAGAAGTTGTGGTGGATTAATAGGCTATCTTTTGAAAAACTTGAGTGAATCTGAAATAAAAGCAAGGGGGTAACAGTTCCAAATAAATTTTATTTTTTGAAGTTTGTCTATTTCACTTTCATCAGCATTTTAAAATTATTTTTTACAACAGAGGTGAAAGCTGGTTGGCATCCCTGCAGCAGAAAGCCCAAGCAACAGAGTGTGCTCTGCAACAGTTTCAGCAGGACTCCATGAGCATCTTTGGATCTGATCTTGCATTGATCAAGCTGATCTCTTGAGGCAAGAGGACAGGAATTTATTTTGTGTTCTATCTTTCTTTTTTCCCTTCCTTATTTCATGGTGTAAAGAACATAATCTTTCCCGCTTCTTCCAAGAAACAGCTAAGTTTCCTGCTTTCTAAGTTTTTCCATCCGCTCCAGCCTTATGTACTTACCTACGGCAATTTGTAATGCTGTGTGTTTACACCGTGTGGTTTCAGTTCAATGAAATGCTTAAATGTTTAACTGCTTTCCCATACAGCAATACCTTAATATGCTAATAGGCAAGCACTTGTGTTAGAACTTCCTTCAGTGAACACTCTAAGCCAAACCAACCAACCCAGAAAAGTAATTTTTGCATAGTTAGGCAATAAAGGGCTTTTCACCATGCTATTAAAACACAGCTAAAAAGCAATAGTAAAGAATCATAAGCAAATTACATTTTCTACAGTATTTCACTACACCGCTACGACTTGAGAAAAGTATTTTGTGTCATGGAAGATATTTTTGTATAATAGGAAAGTAATTGTATGTTAGTTTATTTTAGAAATAACGTACATTCATTCAGCCAGAGATTGCATGATAGGTCTATATAAGCAGAATATTTCCCGCCCCCCCCCAGGTTCTCCTCGTGTAGATGAATCTCTGTGCCAAGTACAGCTCAGACAAGTAGCTCTGATTTCAACTGGTCTACTCACATAAGTGAAAGTTACTTTCTTACATATCACCTCCTGCATTGGGTCTTCAGGTATCGGGCTGTGAGAACTACACAGAAAACAGAAAACGTCACTGCCTTTCTTGCACCACTGATAATTTCCACATATATAATTTGGAAAATTATACATCTATAAAACAACATATAGTATTTGGAAATTTATAAACCAGCTTCATACCTGTGTGGAAATGCTTTGCATACTGGAGATGAAGTTCTGGGGGTGAAATTATCAAGAAACATCAATATTTCTCTTGCACCAGGACTGACAGAGCTTCAAAAACTATCTGTCAGCAAACTCTGTGGTGGCTTCTTATTGCATATATTTAGCGAAGAAGACCGTGTTTAGTCCTGTTTAGAGATGTGGAAGAAATGATGATGATCACTTTCCTGAAAGGCCATAACTTCTTGTTAGTAAAGCCATCAGAACCATCAGGTAAATATGTAGTTCAGTACATAAAGTAATTTCAGACATGCATATTATTTATTCAATTGCCTGTAACAATTCTGATTTGTTTTATCCTATTCTATCAGTCAATGCATTAGAAATACTGATTACATTTTTTCTGAGAAACAGATCTCATCTCTGTCACGTTGACAATTTCTAGACACTTTTTCCCAAGTGTCTACGCACTCTGAAGGTGATTACCTAAAAAGCCATTTCATACAGTCAAGTGGCAAATTTCTCTTCATTTACATATACTATTGTGTTGACTTCCCAGGGATTATAGCTGTGTGAGTAAAATATTACTACGCAAATAGTGATTGAAAAGCATCTGGTCAAGCTATTATTTTACTGAAGTCCTGAAACTAAACCTTCCACACAGCACAATGATCTGAATTCCAAGACACTGAATTTATTCATAATGAGATAATCTTTCAGCAGCAGAGAACATAACTTTTTTTTTCTGAAACTGAGCTGGAAAATAATATTATTTCTGAACTGAAACCCCACATGTTGTGTTTCAGCATAGAACAAATGGTTTATAGCCTTATGATATGGTAACATTTTTGATTTGTTTGAGACAGATTAACATGCATCTTACAATAAGCAAGAAGGGTCAAAATACATTTAAAATGAAAAAGAACCTCCTTTTCCATTGTAATTTATGGAATAGCCTGACTTCTGAGATGCCCACCAACTTGTTCTTCTCAGTCAGTTATTCTTTAGGAAACTGCTTCCCTGCAGGAGTTTTTATAATGATAAATTTTAAGCCTGAAATTTCAAAACACTTTAAAATTTTAATTAAAGTTAAGAAGACTGCCAATACTAAATACTGCTTGGAATGGCCAAAATCAGAAACTGTTTTTCAAGGGTACTACATAATTTATTTTCTTCTACTCTAAAACTCAAAATATGCTCATTTTTATGGAGAGGACTTCAATTAAATGTCTATCTTGTTTCCTAAATATAAAAACAAAACATCTAAGAGCACAGAGGAAGTGCAGCCCTGAGCCCTCTTGCTCCGTGACGAGATATATGGTTTGTATTTTTCTAATATTCTCAGCTTGAATTACCTGGAGTCAGTTAAATACGGTGATCAGTGAAATGCTGCTCTCGATGTTGGAGAGATTTAGGATGTGGAAATTAGAATTTAGCAGACATTCAGAACAAAAAAAAAAAAACCAAACACAGGAAACCAGCCAAATCCCACAATTCTGTATTTCAAACTCCCAAACCCGTGCAGAAAGAAAAGCATCCACAATGAAATCACCGTGCAAAGTCACCTTATCTTGGTTTTGTTCGGTGACACTGAGCCGATCAATTGTTCTCTGTCTCCAGCACACTTTCTCTGTGTTGTCTCTTTCTAAATTGTCCCTTCTTCAGTCAGTATCTCTTACTACATCCCCCCGCCCCCCTGAATAATATCCCCCACCCTCTTTGGCAATTTCCTTCACAGAATAAAAATAGCTCATAATGAAATACTAAACCAATTAGTGCTTAAAGCATTTTGGGCCACAAAGGACATGAAATGACTCCTCTCACTGGTGTGAGTAATGCATACAAAGTTAATAGCAATCCATCAGAGCAAAACAGATACCACGGAAGAAGACACAGCCTTACAGCACTCCTCCTTACCCTGCTGTTGCTGTTCATCAGCAAGTGATGCACTCCACCCACACGCCTCTCCCCCCCTTCCACTTCTCTGCACCCCTCTGAAGAGGAACATAAATCTAAAGCCTCTCTGGAGAGGTCCTACTAGGTCTGCTTCAAAAGAGTTGGACGTTTTGGGTAGTTCTTGCTGGATTTATTAAGAAGCAAGGATTTAAAAGTTGGGGGTTTTTCTTACATTTAATTTTCTTTGAAGGGTGCAAAAGCGTGTGCTCGTGTTTGTTCCCTTTTCCAAGCAGAGCAGCTGAATTCACTCGCAGTCCACTCACTTGAAGCAAAAAGCCTGGTTCTTTTCGTAGCTCTTTATCTTGTTTTACAGCCAATTGTTTGCTTCTGCCAACTCGTAATTGCACAGAAAGGTTGATGTCTGTGAGTGTGAAAGGAGGTTTTCTATCATTATGTCTAATGGCTGTTCTGCTCTGTTGGTGATTATTCACTTACCTCTGATGTTTGCGGCTCTCAGTAGCAGTTACCAGAAGACGTGCAGCAGTTCAGTGTTACTTCCTACATGTCTGTCACAGAATCATTTGTTTTCTGTTCCAGGAAAACATCAACACCTTAATGCAATTTATTCCTCTGATTAACGAGAGAAGTAAACTCACTCATTTTTATAATTTACATGTATTTTATTCAATAGCTACAGCTGTAGGTATTCAATAATATTTGAATTGATAACACACCTTGAAATTTTAATCTCAGTGTGGAAAAGAATGCATTTTTACCTGACTAGTCTCACTTTTTCCTACCACCCGCTACAGGAAACAGAGATATTAGGGGAAAAGAATTTTGCAATAATCAAACCAGTTTGGCACAGTGATATTTTGTCTCTGTGCCACCCACGAGGAGGCAGCTGGCTTTTGTCTGCCATGAGCAATAGGTCTATCATTGGGGAATATAAATCACAACACCCGCTTAGTGAATCCCAAGTCTGTGCCCAAAACACCATCATCCACTTCAGAGACTAAAATTCATGTTCCCTATCTAGTCCATTTTGAAAGTCCATTTAGTCAAATAGTCTTTTTCTATAAAGGCTGTAGAATTAAATGATTATGTAGCAAATGCGAAACAGGCCAAAATGAGTCATGGTATTTACTGAGGCAGTGCCATGGCCATCAGTGGAGAGATATGTATTTACAGAATATACATTTGATCCAATCAGTACTGGTAATAAGTATGAGACTCTAATTTAACCGACATCCTGACACCCTAAATACTTGGATGACGGCCTGCAGCCATAAGACGCACTCATCCCCCCACCTTGGGTTTTAGCAGACAGTTTCACACCTAAAAGGAAGTTAATTTCTTTAAATCTTAAAGATAAAGCTTTTTGCTTGAATTTTTAGCAGGAAGTACTTAACTGTCTCTTACTGAATAAGTAATGATTAAATAAATCTTAATCAGAGTATATGGCCTTCAGACACCGAAGATCTTGTGAAATTTCACCTGTGGCCCATCCGTAATGCCAGTTTGACGAAGTTCAACGCTTGTCTGGTACCATTAAAAATGCAGGCTCATTTCATCATCTTCTCCCTTATGCTTTCTCTGAGGGGCATGCAGTTACCAGGCCAGCTCTCTTGTCTGGTTTAAATAGGTATCAAATGTATAATTTTTCACAGCAGTTATACTCATTATTTACTACCTCCTTTCTTGTATGGTCTGATACAGTACTCGGTCGCTGTTGATCAATGAGAATGTTTTTATACTGTTTTGCTATATAGTTTATATCGAGCTTGGCATCTTTGGCCTCGGTTTTCCGTCACAATGGAAATAGCTGTTCAAGTGGCAACTCTACTGCAAAGTTTTTTAAAAGACAGTCGATGAAAGATAACTCAATTTTCAATGTTTAGTTTATTCTGCCTAAGGAACTTTAGTTTTCTTCTCCAAGGACCTAACCTGTTAATTATTTCAGCCACCCATTCTTATTCAATGAAAAGTAATTAATCCTCCAAAAGCATTTTTTCACAACATTGAAGGATTTTACCAGATCTTCTCCATTATTATGGGATGTTTTGCTTGGGGTCTGGTGACTGGCAGAAGATGTCAGCGTACCATGGATATGGTCACCAGCAACTTCTGAATCCAAAGTGCTGCAAGAGAAGCTGAGAGATCAACAGCCCAACACCTTCCCTGAAAAACAGCCAGTTCTGTACAGCAATTGAAAAGCCAGGAGCTTCAGTAGGGTACAGCAATAGAGTTGCTTCTGGATCAACATCTTATCATCCTGTAAATTGTCCCTCAGGACTGATTCTGTGGGTATGAACAAGAGGGTCAAAAAGACAAATTGTGCCACGTGAGTGAATAATGTGTCACTCGCCTTCCCTCACTTTTACTGCTGCTAGTGGGCCTCATACAGGTTGTACTGGTACGCGATGTAAGGTTCTGGCAACTTTGAGCAGATTTTTCTAAAAGGCTGGATAATATCATGCAATCATCAACCACCTTTTGCTGCTTGGCATGCTGAAATAATAAGGGTAATTGAGTACCATGCTTCTGGGTGGAAGCTAATTGCCTGCAGACCTCTGGAAGGATGTTTCTCCCCTGTACACCACATAGCATCATCAGAAACGTAATAGACATTATGGGAGCCTTCCACCTTCCTCAAGAACATCAGTGCAGAAGGCAAAATGTCAAGTTGGATGAACAAATTATTTAATCCGCTATGATGAGCCCTCTGCTTCTGTGCTGCCATGGTGAGCAACGTGTTGGATTGCAGGATATGCACCTGCCACTGTGTAATGAGGTCCTGAGTAACCTGGGTCATTATTTTTAACCTGAAATGCCAGCAAAAGCCCCAAACTTCTCAAAATGTTCATCCCTATGGCAACCCACATATAAAGGTTTGTTCAATTGTATATTAACATGTATTTATGCTTAAATGAGAACCAGGAGTGACTATCTCTGGTTTTACAAGCACACCATCTCCCGAATCCGTTTAATCTTCTCTGTGGGCTGCTGAATGTCAGGTAATGGAGAGGCACACTGTGAGCTCAATTAGTTGAAAATCTTATCAGTGTAATTGGGCAGGATGAGCTGTATTAGCTTGCCAAAGAGGACTCAACACTTTGAAGTTATTTACTCAATTTTATTTTCTTCTAGATGCAATTAATTGCATAACCATTAGCAACTACTATTAATTAATTAATGGGCTTTCAACGTAATTCTATGTGATAGGCATCAACAAATGAGTCCTTCGAGATGACTGGAAGGTAGGGAAGTAGATTGCTAACACGAATACCAAATCTCCTCAGCAGACTGAGTCACCTAGAAATAATGTTCAGGAATGATTAGAAAAATGGCAGCGCTAAAGAGGACTCTAGAGCATGCAAGGTCACACACACGGCCTCCATATGGAGATGTCAGGTGTTATTAGATCAGAACAACCTTGGTGAAAACAGGACCCTCGAAAAGCTATCTACAAGAATGACCTTAGAACTTTCATCTGCCTTAAACAAACTGACTTTAACAAATTTATGCCCTTCGAAATCTTTTTTACTAGCTAAACATTCTTCCCTACAATTTCAGCTAATTGGGCCTGAAATCTTCCCGTGTAACAAGCCATTTACTCCAGGGGTTGCTTGCCAAGAAGCCCTGCCCATGCTTGTCAGCACACTGCTGCTCCATTTTCCTCCCTTCACCACTAGAATAGCCTCCACCCGAGAAAAGCAAGCACAGCGGAGGTATGTTCTGAGCTGCTGTGCTTGCTGCTCTGTTTTCTTGCAGACAGCAATTCAGAAGCCACATAAAACTCTATCACTGACCATCCAGTTGCTCAATTAAAGTCCCAGAATACTGTTGCTATTATGCCATTAGAAGTGCTATCACTTATAGGAGGTGTAACCCCTGAATGCCTGTGTTTATCTCAGGTCCTGAACCACCTTAGTAGCTAGAACAGGCTGTTATGATCCTGATCAATTTTCTGACAGGTGACCATCGTGCATTAGCAGGGTACTGCTGTTAGAACCAAAATTTTCATGAGCAAGCATTCATTTGACATTCCTGACTTGGGCTATCTAGGGAGCCTATATTTCGGTAGGATGAGTATGTGAGCTGGGCTCCATCAGTACCCACCAATTTGCTGCAAGGACATGAGCACCTCTGAGACTCAGAAAGCATATGCTACCTAAACAAATTCAGAAGCAACTAGAAATTAGCTGGTGTTCATCAAAATACTAGCTATTGGGTGTGACAGGCAGACTAGGTATCTTTCACATTATACTTGTAATACAAATAGGCTTAATACAGGTAAGAGGTGAAATGGAGATTTATTTTCAGAAAACTGTATTAGCTGAATATTCATTTTTAGATACACTTTATCTCAAGGTCCCCTGCTGTTTCTGCTGGATTCTGCTTTGCTTCTGTCCTACACTGTGGGACAGTGTTGTTATACACAATTAAACACATTTCCAATTTGTGCTCCTGAGATTGCGGCAGCTGCACTACAATAGAGGGTGAAGACAGACCAGATGGATAGAAGGTGAAGTGCTGTCAGTCCTTTGGGATTGAAGATGCCACAGAAATGCAAACAGAACCTATAGGTTAGAAGGGAAAATAATGTCCTGACAGTCTGATGAATGAATAACTTAGATACCCCTCATCCTCCCAAAAATTAAGATCCAGGCAGATTGATATGGGTGCACTGTCGAGTACTTAATCTTTTTTTTTCCCTTTTTAGCTTTTTTTTTTAAATGAGAAACCATACCAATTTAATCTGAATGAGGAAAATCACCTTCCATGGTGCTTGGTTTCATTTTCCTCAAGCAATAGAAATGAAAATGAAAATTCCATTTTAAAAGCATGAAAAGAGGAACATTCTTGCAAAGGCAGAAAAAAAATCTTCAACAGCCCCACAAATAAAACTCTTTAAAAATGTCACTTACATCCTTAAAAAATGAAGCCCTGTGAGTCAGGCTGTTCGAAACCGTATGTGAGTGCTGCACATTTTTTTTCTCAAAGACCTATAGAACCTTCAGTGACTTAAAAATTCAATAAACACATAGCAAGGCAACACTTGAGAAGGGAAGGAGAGAGGGGATACAGAGATGAAGGCAAGTTAATTTGGAAGACACTTTAGGAAAAGAATACGAATGCTGTTATGACAGTTCTTCTGGGGCTTCCCGTTCTGTGCATTAGTCAGTAATGAAAAAAGGTGCTGATGTGTAGATCAACATTTAAATTCATCATAATTTTGGCAAAGCGCTGCTATTAGCTTTATCCTTTACTTCTCGCTTTTTATACTGTATCTGTTTCATGTGCATGTGTTCCTATTTCTTATAGAAAGTTGTGCCAGATGTTGCACATCTAAAGCAGTGCTAAGTCCTATGAGCTCAATAAAACTTTTTACCTGAATGGCAAAGCAGTATATCATTATGTTTCCATCTGTTAATCTTTATGATCCTGAGCAAAGCAACCACCTGTGGCAGGGTATGAATTCCCTGATCCCAGCGGTAAGGAACTCTTCACCTCGCCAGTTCTAGCCAAGCCAGAAGTAACTGAACTGTGTGAATACCTGCTCCCCTGTTGGCTTTACAGATCTGCCGTTTCTGTATGCGTTACAGTCAAGACTTCCAGTCAGCCAGCTTGTCATTCTTCTATGAACTGACTATGAAATGATACAGATAAAGGGCAGTATGCCCAGAAACGATCAATTAAAGTGTGGCAAATATTGACTGAAAAAGAATATTTTGGATTACGAGGGACTTGCTTGGATTTTTCCATAAGCACCTGAAGCATACTCAGCATTTGCATTTCCAGCATTCCCACCCGCTTTACAGACACGGCATCCAGCCCGAGTAGCAAGAGGAGCTCATTGCACTGGCTGCTCTCTAGACAGAGAGCTGAAAAAATTGCTCTTGATCCAAACCATACAAAGAAATCTAGGTTTCTACAGGTATGTGTTCTTACCCAGTTTTAGAGAGGTAAATGGAACAAAAGGAAACAAATCCTGTGTTGCTGAGGTCAGTGAACTGAAATCTCCAGGGGGAGAGGATGAGCAAGGAGGGAGGAAACCTGCTCTCACGCCACGTGGTGCCCCGGGGACGTGTAGCCCTGGCACAGCCTCCTCTGTCACGTGACATCAAGATGAAAGCACTTTTAGGTGGGTCTCTCAGGAACTTGCCCTTTCCACAGCAAAGTGTTTTCCCTGCGAAATGTTATTGGAGCTACCTGGGCTCTCTTGTCAAGACCTCCCCATTAGTTAACCACAGCAATTACGTGAGATATGAGGTAAACTGCAGGGGAGGTTCATCCTTCCTCCCTTTTGTGGTAACTTACAGATGTTATAATGTGAAATATGATACGAAAGTGCATTATTGCCTCGGGAATATCTCAGCGGCAAGTAGAAGAGAATACAGCTGCATTTAAGGAAATTTGCCAGTTACAATACGGCTACTTGCAGGGTAAATGTCTGCTCTTTGCCAAACGCAAGAGCATTATGACACAGTATAGAAGAACAAGCCCACGGCAAAAGGAAGGATCTTGTGTGGATTTATATATTTCCCATGTATCATGTATATTTTTCAGTCGGCAAGACACAGAACAAATTAAAAAACCAAGAAACAGCATTTTGTGTTTGGGACCAAATGTGGGCAGCAGACTTCAACGAGTATGTGGGTGACAGACTTTTTTATTAGGAACCCGCAAACACCAGGATCTGTAAAGCTAGAGCCTTTTTTCCTCTACTTTCCTGGGGATGCTGGGAACATTTTGACAGAGTTGCTAAACCACACGCATATGGCTGTTTGCACAGTTTCTTCTCCTGGTGTGCTTTATCTCACTTTCCAGTTCTCTCATTTGCTCTTCAAGCTGGTTTCTCCAGCTATCCAATTTGTATAAAATTAAATAGCAATTTTTCCTTTGCATTTCTCATCGCCTGTCTGCCCAGACAGGCAGCGGGTCAGGTTGGTGGGCAGGCAGGAGGTCTGGGCTCTCTGCTGCCCTCTGAAATGCGCTGGCAGGAGGCTGACCAGGACTTTATCGCGATACCCCAAATACATTTTGTGATGATTCTCAAAACCTTGCTCATACAAGAAGGCCTGCGTGGTTTTTTTAAGCGTTAGTCTCTCTGCAGTTTTGTGCCAGGATGCAACATCCAACATTTCTACAAGCTCTCCCTAACGCTTTTCCCCACGGGCGGATACAAGGGCATGTCATGGGGAGCAAGGGGCTCCCTGCACTGACTTTACTGTATTTTTCTCCCCTCTGTTCTCCTCAAGGAGTCTGGACCACCAGCGCCCACAACGCCGCTGCAGTGGGCACTGACCAGCTCGGTCCCAGGGTATTTAAGGATCGTTTACAGCTCTGAGGTGAGGGGCCGGTCTCCGCTGTGAGGCTGCCCTCAAATCTGCTCCTCTGGCACACGGGCACTTCCCACCAGGAGGGCACAGGCCATCTGCGCACAACGGAGCTCGCCCAGATTGCAACAAACTCCCACAGCAACTGAAAAAAATAATCCCTCACCTTGACATCCACTTTCAGGTCATGATTTTGTATGTCCTTGTCACGGTTCAAAGCTGTGCAGGCTATTAAACGGGCGACAGATGCTCTTTGTTAACCTCCTCCCTCCCCAAAAGGGGAAGGGAAAGAGAAAAGGGCAAGAGGCTTATGGGTTGGAAAAGTTAAAACAGCTTTAATCTAACTACAATAATAAGGTATAATAAAACCAGGAAAAATAATGAAATATATACAAATATATACAAAACCAACATCAAGCTTCCCCGATGACGATCACGTCACCCGGACACTGCAGGACAGTCCCTGGGAAAGTTCCGGACTGTATTCAGCAGCAGACGGGAGCTGGATTCAGGAACGCACGGATCGGGATCGAAGGCAGAAGAAATGGACAGAGTCCTCCAAGGACGCTGGCCACAGAAGAAGAGCCAGACTGACCCTCGTGATCCCTCAGCTTTGTACTTAGTATGACGCATATGGGATGGAATACTGCATATGGACAGGTCTGGGTCACCTGCCCGGCCCGCTCCTCCTTGCAGGAAGGTCGCAGGTCTGACCCCTTCTCTGCTCTTTCATTTCTGGTGCATAAGAAAGTTGAGCAGAACCAAGCAGCGACTTTTGTTTCCATAAGAATAGTTATAAGCAAGAGACTTTCTGCATACTGTCCCCACCATTACTCCAGCAATGACTACAAACATCGAGCGTTAGCACTCCTAGAAGCAAACACTGTCCGAAACACACACAGTTAATTTCAGAGAGCGCAGTTTCTCAGAAGAGACTTAACTGAAACTAAAATTACTAAAAAGAAAATTTGTTCTGTCCCAGCTCAAACCAGGACAGTCCTGTTTTTCATGAATATATTTCCTGAGGGCCTTCAGCCTGGTTCAGAATTACCCCGTCGTGGCACAGGCTGTTGGAGGGCAGCAGCTGAAGAGCATGGCAATGGCTGGAAAGGCAAGTGCCCTTTCCCTCTCCTTCCTTCTCCCAAAGTTATTATTTTGAGAAAACCGCCAGTAAACTGGTGTATTCTGTGACTGCTCTGCAACAAAAGATATAGTTTTCCCCCTTACATTTTTATTTAAATAGTTTGGTTATTTGGGGAAAAGAATAAAAAGACAACGGCAAAACCAAATTCTTTCTATTACAAACCTGTAATGTTTCTCCATTCTGAACTATAGCTTTTGCTGGCGGTATTTGAGTATCTTATACAGGCTAAGAAGGGGAAGAAAGGAAACATTTCCCGTTTGGTGAGACAGCACCCAACCTTCCCTCTTCTCCACTGTGATATACCTTTTCTTCACCTTTTTCATTCTAGCAGATGTTTGTAAGCTGGTGGATAAAACAGGGACTGTACATACACACTTTTTTTGTTTCTCATGACAAATGACAGCCTCAGAAGGAGACGAGATTCAAAAACCCCCTTAGGTTCTGGGTCCCAGTGGTGCCAGCATGGAGCATTTCCACACCTTGTATACATCAGCCAGCAGGGACAGGATTTACAACACTGCAGATACTAGAGAGTTTAGGCTGCAGACCACAAATACCACTTACTGTCTGTGGGTATCTTAAATGCCGATGTGAGCATATGCCACACGTTCTGAAATACCAGAGATTACGATGATATCTTTGGCACAATAACCTACTTATAAGAATGCTTTCTTTGGAAATGAGCATAAAATCTGCAAGCTGTTTTACCAATAACCTCTAGTATAGGCTGCAGTATGGCGGGATCAAGTCACCCCCTTCCCCACAGCCCCAACATCATGCCAACAGATTTGAAGTTTCATCGGGCCAGAGAGAGGGAAAGCACAACAGAGATGTTGATGGTGGGATCTGGAGACTTGGATGCTTATGGTTGACAAGGAGCCTGGTGGTGTCCTTCTTGCTCTCCAGGACATTTTTGGCTTGTTAACGCTCTTTAACATAAAGTGCCTTCACATGCTACACAGCTCAGCATGTAGCTGAGCCACATCCCGGGAGACATGGTCTTGGGCTAAGGAGTAAATTGAGCTTAGGGTCCCATTTTTTACCCTGATGTTTTAAGCCCTGGATAATCACAATGAGCACTACAGCTGTCACCCCTCCTCACCACCCTGAAAGACAAGGGTGAGTCAGCAACCTCATTACAAAGGAGAGGTATCTCTCCTTCAGGGACGATGTTATGCCCTGTGCCTCAGGCAGGCAGAGTTGCTTACTTGAAGTTCTCCCAAGGCAGGTGCAGACATCAGATTTGCCCCTGCCCTCTGATTTTCTGTTAGGTATCTGCAGGTGACTCCTCAGTCAGCGTGCAGGTGGCACATGGGGGCTGGGACACCTAACAGTATAGCCTCATCTGGTCCCTACGTCTCACGTGGTTTGATTCAGTTTTTACCTGGTCATAAAAGAAAGCTTATTTAGAAATTTCTTGCTGCCTGCTCTGTAGCTGGAGTATTACAACTCCTACAGGTCACTTACCCAGAAATAAAGGTCTGGGGAAAGGGATGCAGGCTGAGACGAGGACTTTAGGAGACATTAAGCAGAAACATACTTGGGACACACATGAGGCCTCTCATTCCCTTAAGGTACCCTCCATTACTTCTAGGTCTTTTATCTACACATAGACTCATCAGGATTTTTATAAATCAAATAATTCACCAGAAATACAGTACAGTAAATGTCAGAGGAGTCATACAGCAATGCTAATGTAATGATTGCTTTCACTTGGTTGTTTACTCACTCAGAAGCACCATTTGGTGCCTGCAGGATATTTGCATCTTCAGGCCTCTGCGAGATGGTAGCCAGATGAGCGCAGGTGCTCACTTCCATCTTTGTGCTGTGAACAAACGGAAATCAGAGCAACGCAAGAGTTAGAAGAATGAAAGCTATTTGGGAATGGCATGCCCACTTCATATAAAACCTTAATAAACCAGAAGGTTTTTGAGGCAGCAGATAACAAATAGGGATAGAGGGAAAAAGTTTGTCTCAAGAAAAGAAGAGGTTTAGAAGTGACCTTTTAAATGTCTACACCTAAACAAAGGCTCAGAGCAGGGAGTTCCACATTAAAACAGAACAAAAGGAGTTTATCTCTGCAGCAATGCTGTTGGAGCCCTCACGCTCAGCAAAGCGTTTGCAGATGAGCTCATGTTTAGGTTTGGACTAAGGTGGTGTTTATTCCCACTGGACTTCATCAAGCGCTTAATAGTCTGTTACGTGTGTATTAACAGAGCACACGCTTCTCTGATGGAGGAGGTGGAGAAGAGATTAATTACATTCTGACTCTTCCAGTACAAAAACTAGGGGATACGAAATGCATCACAAAACAAACAAAATACTGTGTTTTTTCCTTTAGTGTGTAGCAGACTTGTAGAGTTTCTTGCCAGAGGCCACTGCGAATGCTTGAAGCTTACACCCACAGGAGACAGCAAGCACTTGAACAGAGATAAATTATAGATTACTAAACAGAGAAATTACACCAGCTCTGGAAATGGCTTGAGCTACAAATGGTCAGAGGCTGAGGGCAGCGTAGTACCCACTGTTTGCCCTGGTCTAACTCCGCTCTTGACTTCTTGCAGCCACTGTCCAAGTCAGGGTGCTGGGCTGGGTGAACCCTCAGTGTGACCTCGTGCAGCCGCTCCATGTACGTGAACTGCTCTGTGCAGCTATGGCCTACAGGAGAACACTATTATTAGCATTGCTTTAGAAATACAGAAGCTAAGACTAAACCTCAGACCCTGTTTGCAGGATATCCCTGGGATGCAACTCATGTTTTTGAGCCGAGCAAACAAGGTAGGCATAGGGACCACCTCAGAAATCAGAAAATAAGTATTATTCTTACAGGCCCCTGGGAGACACCTAGTATAAATCAAAGCAAACTCAAGCTGTTGGTGATCAGCGCTCGACAACTGTTCTCATTTAGCCACCCACTTCCCTGCCGAAGTTCCACCACCAAACAGAGGTCCTTGGACTTCTGCTGCTTCCCCTCCAGGATAGGTAATAGGAGTACAGAGCAAATTGAACGCAGCCCACTTACTGTGTGGCACTTCAAAACACCTCTCAGAACTCAGTAGGTTATCAAGTGCCAACGCATCTCTAGTAAAGAAAGAAGACTGCTGGTCTTAGCGTTTGTGTTGGGTTAACTGTTAAAAATCTAAGTCAATATTCTATGAAATCAAACAGCAGAATAGCCTTGAGCTCTATTCTGTCAGGTACTCACACCTGCCCCCCACTTGTCAGCAACTGAGGGTTCTGCTGCTGTGCAGAAAAGGCGTTCTGTTAGTCGCAGAACTGCTGTTGGTAACAGCCCCGAACACCGGCTGAAGGAATTGTATTATCGGCCATTAGCAGAGGGGAAAAATAACTAATGGTGATCAGTCAGCAGCTTCAACACGTCTGTGCCAAAACATAGGCAATGAGGGAGCTAGATAATAAAAATAAAAATAAAAATAAAAATAAAAATAAAAATAAAAATAAAAATCAGCAGAGATCCATTCATAGGAAACTGCTACAGGTCTGGTATCTAGCATGCAGCTCCACAGGGCTCTGTCTGAGGCACACATCAGGACTTGTGTGCCAAAGAGACCAAAAGACCATTCACAACCGTTGCAAGTTGCTAAAGTGTTCTTCAAGACTAACTCTCTTCACTGAAGGAGAAGGAAACACATAAGGGTTTCCTGACTTGCAACTGCTGTGTGAAAAAAAAAACCCAAAATATTAGTTCAGATTATGTCTAGAAGGACTGATGGAAAAATCATGCCAAACTCTAGTTTTAGATTCTTCAGCGGAGATATTTCTTTCTATCTATCTATCTATCTATCTATCTATCTATCTATCTATCTGCTATGATTTCTGAACACCTATTGGAGAATCGCTACACGGTTCTGTGCTTCTCCCTACCAGGTCCAGGTACTATGAAGGAACAGGTGAAAAGAAGGAGCAGTGGCACTGAAGTAGATAGAGTAACGCTCTAGTATTTGGCAAGTCTGGAATGAACAGTTACCAAGAAAACGTAAGGCTGCCCACGGACAACAAAAATCCCACAAGTCAAAGAATTTTCCTCAAAATTTCTGTAGCATTTGAGTCTGTTTCAAATGGGAAAGAAGCAGGGACAGAAAACAAGCAGAAAAGTACAAGAGTAAATATGTACAGACTAGAGAAAATCACATCCATGGATAAGAACAGAAATATCAGGCTTTCCGCGAGACACTGCAGAGCTCGTTTGTGCTTCCAGCCGTTACGTATCATCTGACACGTACACATTCATTCTTTTCGTTTGCAGTCCTGAAAACTCTGATCTTTGGTAAGCCTTCTCTTCATTTTATTTCTTTTCCAGGCAGGCGTGTGGCACATGAACACGGATGCTCAGAAAACTCTGCTGGTGAGCACAACCCAGTTTTCAGATACTGTACTTGTAATGAAGTTCCAACACCTATTATCACCCATTCCCTTGAAAAATGAAGTGATTTCACTTTACCACCTTACACAGCTTGTTTGAATCACAGAGTCATGTAACAAGCGAGCATCCTCACACTTTTCTAAGGGCTCGCAACTAATGGCATTTGCTGGGGGCGCTTTGGTTGCAGCAATACACCAATTTAGAACTTGTCTCATCAAAAATCAAGGTGGAGAATGCAGCAAGGCACTTAGGCACCAAGCGCAAAGTTTTCAACTTGAAATCCCCAGGACTGTTCTTGTACTTAAATTTCCACAAGCAGTACGTGCTTTTTTAGACCCGTTTCTATCTAAAGGAGGTGTTCCCTGAGCAGGGCCTTTCAGAGCACAGAAGAAGAATCGGCAGATTGTCTGCCCGAACCCACTGCCAAAAAACAGAGAGAAAAGGTACGTTGATGTACATAAGCATGTCTTCTGTTCAACTTTAACAACCTTTTCCAAATAATTTTCTCTCCTGCCTTGTCAAATGAAAAGAAGATAGTAGCAGGATAAACATTCTGGTAACTACTGCATTTCTCACCAATGTTTGTTTCAGTGGTGTAGGGTTTTTAACAGAAATTTTAACACAGTGAACCTTGGATCTTTATGGCAACACAAAAACATAACAGTTTTGGAAACAGTTTCAAACTATTTTTCATATTTTCTGTACTACTGAAGCATATGTTTTAGTCTGGAATATAAGACAGAAATTGAGTAAAAAGAAGACAACTGCACATTCTAAGCTCAGTAATGCCCCAATAAACCAGGATGAACATGATTGAAAGCAAAGAAATTACCCCATATATATATATAATTTATATCAATTTCTGATATGATTCTTTGGGGGGTTGTTTTTTTTTTTCTTTTTAAACCAGGACGCCACTGAAAGACACTTGGAAATTACTGCTATTCAGGAAAGCAAAAGAAAACCATGTTTACAGCTGAAATTAGGTTATTGATTTTGGTGCCATAAGCAGAAATACACAAATGGCAGAGCTCAGCATTTTTCAAACTGTACTCAAGTCATGTTCCCAGCAATCAAGAGAGACCTAATCAAATTTTTTCCTCTCAAAAATAATGATCTTGGCAGATTTTGCTAAACAGCTTGCCAAGCTTTGCTGTTCCTGTGGATATTGTGTGCTTTTGGGGACCGCTGGGTGCCGAGATGTATTTGTGTCTCACTGCTGCATTTCTTCAGTCCCTGTGCTTGTGACTGCTAACTGCTGAATGAGATCTTTCCAAGCGCACTAAACTAAGAGTGATGACCTGAGTGTGGTGGTCGCACTGCTGCCCCAGGGAGCAAGTCCTGCTCACACCTCATCTCCGAGCCTTGGTTTTGCCCAGGTTCCTGGCTCTGCCTGGACTGCCTCCCCTCCCTGTCCTCAGCCTGCATCGCAAGACCTCGCTTTCTCCTCTGCTTGTTTCCGCGTGACATGAGAGCACTGGAAGGCAGCCCACCTGGCCACTTGCTCCGCCTCATCTCAGCAGACTGCTCCTTTCTGCAGTTCATGTATTTTCCTACTCCTGCTTCTAAATCTTTGCCTGATGGTCTAGTGTGTCTAGTTACGGCCTTATGGAATGTTTTATAGTTCTTCGCACAAAAATTACTGCAGAATAATGCATTTATTTTACCATTTAGGAAGAGTGGAAGATGCCAAAAATTCAGAGCAGCATTTTATATTTTAGTTGCCCGTAGTTGGGTATCTAGCTAAATTAAGGTTTTTAAAAAAAAAACTAAAACCACACCACAAATGAGATTTTCAGTGATGCTGATAACACCATATCATGATTGCTTTTGTTATTCTCAGAAGAGGGCACTTGGATGGAAAATGCCATATGAGGCACCAAGAAAACTACAATAAGTCTGACCGAAGATGACGGCATCTGTCCACACATCCTTATTTAACTGCCAAACCACAATGCACCAGCAACCACTTTTTGCTCATAAAGCTTCACCTGCTTGAGTACACTCCATGAGTTAGTTGCCCAAGACAGGGTATAAAACTGGTCTGTGTTCTTAAGAGCTTACCCTTCCACATTTCTTTCTTTATACAGCTAAATATTATGACTGCATTTTAAGCCTAAATAGTGTGGTGGTACCCCTTTAACTGGTCAGTGAACTTTAAATACCAGCTGTACTTTTATCTAACACGTTGATTGTGTTTTCAAATGAGTTGTGATGTTCACTGTCCCACTCCAAAATATTTTTCCCTTTGACATTAGCTATGGTTATATTTTAAACATTTTCGCCTTTCTCCAAATACAATCTTCATATTCATTTCTTAACCTCTGTGTTTATGTATTTTATTGAATTTCTGGAAATTGGATTCATTTTGAGCATTTGATTTGTTGCGGTGACTTCAGGCTGGCTGCCCAACTTAAACATGGCTGCTACCCTTGGATGATGGCCTGACTGTTAATTACTTCCCTGCTGAAACTGCATTACCACAAATAAAATTTTGTTATAATGACATTAAGTAGAGACCACAGAAACTTGCCCAGCATGAGGAATTTTTTCTTGGCAGCTGTTTTATGCTTTTTCCTCACATCATCTAAATCAAGTATGAGACATCATTTAATATTTTACCAGCTCATGAATAAACAGGCCTTCTATTTTCCTTGATGTAAATATAACAACATCAGCACTGAAGTATTTATCATATCACATACATTATCCTGCAATCTTTATAAATTCAACCATCTTCCAAATAAGACAACACATTTAAGCACAAAAAGGTTGAGTTATATAGGGCTAAGGTTCACAGTGACACCATCCTTGTTTCACAGGGTATAATAGTTATTCCCTTGTCACCAGACAAGCCTTGCTATGTAAAAAAGGTTTAATAAAATATGCATTACTTATCATTACAAATATGGTAATTCGTAGTCACAAAACTGTTTATAAACTAGTCAAGACTAGAATGAAGCATCTTGGAGTGAAAGAGCAGAGCAAGATGAAAATATGTCTGGCTAAGAATGAACACCCTATAGGTTCACTGTTAGCGTAACTGAAATGCCACCAACATGCATTTTGGACGCTTATGTCACAACTATGCAATTATGCTAATAAACAGCAATATGTCATGACCCTTGAAAAAATTGCTTTGCTCTGTTAATTTAGGAAGAAGACCAATTATGAAGTCATATGGTTTGATCTTGGTGGTGGTGATGTCGTTGTGTCACTGAGCAACAGAAAAAGGATGAATTCTTTTATACTTTCACCATTTCAGAGTCTGCTTCCTCAGAACAGCCTCTTTCCCTTTAAGCTATGTACATGCAGAAATTGTTTCCAGCAGAATATTTTTAAGGCAATAACTGCAGAGGTGTTGATTTATTCCTGAGAATGTAAACAGTTAGAGTTGGAGACAGTCATCTATATCTTGTCCTCTGCTACATTAATCCAATTCCATTTTAGCTAAGGGCAGCCTGATTTTCGTTATCCTTCAAGAGGTTAGTGCTTGCTTGCCAAATTTCGCTTTTGCGGTAGTTATTGTGCTTCTAAATATTTTTTCATCGTTTCCTGTTACACAGTTCCAGTGTATTTTTTTTTTAAAATCACTTTTTTTTTTTTAAACTCTTATCATTGGTTTGAAACTTCTAACTGCAATTCAGTGATGAAGAATAAAAGAAGCAGCAAGGTAATACAGTCACGGCAAATGTCTGTGACTACTTCAAATCAATTTTTTTTTTCTCAATTACAGATCAGTAAAGTCAGTGGGTTTTATAAATTAGAACTCAAAAAGACCATCATAGTAGGCAATGGAGTAAGTCTGACTTTTTGCATTCTTGTCTTAAATAGGGATTTTATTATGTGCTCCTGCACAACCCAAAGCCTATCTTTTCCCTTTATCTTTGCCCAAGAGGTCTTGGCTGGCAGTTTCAAATTTTAATTCCACCCCAGAGCAGAGACACCGTTTTGCACATGTTTTTGTGCAGCACACACAACTCAGTTGCCCTTTGTGAGACTTTTCTACTACTCTGGAGTTCAACCTGGTATAAAACCTGCAGACCCAGCCACAGCCAGAGCTTCACGGTGCTCAGTGCTGTACACACAGAAAGGGAAGACCGAAAACTTACAACCTAACAACTAGAGCAAGGTAGAAAAGAAGGTATTCAACAGACATGTCAGCCAGCCCAGTCTGCTTTCACCAGGCTGCACTGCCTACCTAACAATGGCACGCAGAAGGTTCTCATTAGTACTTTTCTGATGTCAAAAGGAAAAAACATGACGAAGCTATATCACTTAAAACCCAACACATCCCTCAAGGGGCTGTGTTTGTTACAAAATCACTTGCAAGAGCTAGGATTGCTTAGCTCCTTCATGTACATAGCCCTGGGAAAGAATATATACTACATTTTGGCCTAATAATGACATTGAGATACTCTAAGTACCTGGAGTTATAAATGGTCCCATTCCATGGAGCAAATTCTACTTTCTTCTTTAATTTAATAGAGGTAAAAACCTGGCTGTAACAGGGCAGACAATATGGATGCTCATACCAGCAGAAAACCACTTTCCCCAACTGACGATTTTCAGTGATGAGTTATCAAAATATTTCTACCTGGCTCCAGTTACTGTGTATGTATTAGTTTGGCTTCTTGGGCTCACTTTAAAATAATTGTTATTGCTTATCTGCTTCTAATTCTAATAGCTCTTCTTTAAATTTTGTAGCAGTTTTATGACTAAAGTAGCAAGGCGATATACAAGTGTATAAACAACAGACTGTCTTCATCCTTTCTTCCAAATTGCATCAAGAGGCTAGTCTGTGGAAAGAGTTAATGATCCCATCAGCACAAGAACATATTACAAATTGGAATTCTAATAGATAATTTCTAGATGCAGATTTCTCATGTAATTGTACAGTTGGAAAAATGGAATTTTTTTATATAATTGCTTTTTCTGTTGCTGTAGCCTCTTGCAATGATCTCTTTAGCATTTAAATTCCTAGTTGCATCTAACAGACAGGGCTTTGAATGAATGTTACTCAACAGGGTGGCCTTCAATGAGGAAGGCAGGAAGGCGGCAATGAGGGAAAAAAGTATGCTACTAACAGGTACGAAGGGACTGCAAACCATAGGATCTCTTTGCCTTCTTTGTTAACATGATATTGGCAAGTTGTTTTCATGTAGTTCATCTGCTAATGCAATCTGTATGTAATATAGTACCTCAGCAGTTCAGCAGACAAGCAAACTGAAAGAACAATACACAATGAATTAACAGTCTCTTGCTAGGGCTTCCCTGAATTTGTGGCTTCTGTAGCATTTAAATTCTTGCCCTAGAAATGAAGCACCAGTCTGCTGCCATTGCTGGTAAAATCAGAATTGGGAAATGGCTGGTACAGCACAGCTATACTCACTTAGCCACATACCTACCTGTTTGTGCCATGTTATGCGCTGTTCCATCCCTAGCAGCCCTAAAAAAGAAATATAGTTAGCTGCGAAACAAGGATCAAACCCACAAGTACTTGTCCTAACATATATTCCAAGTTGCATCTGATGGAATGGACCGTATGTTAGGGATGCTTGGAAACACATTTTAAGCTTGGGGTTTCAAATATATCTCAACAGAAATATAAAACTTCAGCGAGTTCTACTCTCTACTTCCTATGCCATCCTCTTCTTCTCAGCGCTCGTTTTTGAGAGGCACACAGTGGCAAAAACTGATGATTTTTATTTTAAACTCAGTCAAAACAAGGTAACTGCCGGGCGCTCCTGGACGCTCAGCTGTAGCAGCGCACAGCCGCATGAGAGCCCACCAGCCAGAGAGCAGCACGGACACACTCCCTCTGCTCCCCGCAACACGCTAGGAGAAACAACCCCTCTTTTTGGTCTTTGGAGGTACCAGAGGTGCCATATCACCCACACATCTGTGCTGTGCTGGTTTTTGACATTTCCTTCTCCACAGCCTATCAAAATCGACACAGCGTAGCAGGCAAGAAATGGCTGTTACCGTTAAAGTGGCTGGTCCCACCCCTGTATAGAAATATCGGTCATGATCCTTCTTTGCTGTTCATGAAATTGGGAGCCAAAGACATACGACAAAACGGGCTGTTGGAATTGTCATTATGTTTTTATTTAACAGAGAATTTTTCTCATCCATTTTCTAAACAGGCAGTGCTATTTCAAAGCAAAGATTCGGAAACAAAGTCATAACCAAACCCACACATACAGAATAACTTAAATAAACATTTTTCCTCTTGAAGATGACTGAAGTGTATGATAAATAAAATGTATTATATTATTCTGGACATTCTCCATAAACAGTTCATATCTAATAGTTTCTGGATTATGTATTCAGGCAATCAATGTGTATCAGCTAAACTACTCTGGCACTGACTGGGTCTTTAGAGGGACAAGTTGGCTGGAAAAACATGAGATTTCACTGAAGAACAAACCTATAGAAATCAGGTTTCTTAATGTTCATGCATGCTTATTTCTCTGTTCCTTAGGAAACGCTTTCTTTCCCTTCTCTCTTGGACTTAAACTACAGCAAATCGGTTTTACCTGAGCAGGGCTGGAAGCTGTTGGTGCCGCTGCTTAGTTTAGCCAAGGGACTAGGCAGCACTGGAAAACATTAGGGATCATCCACAAGGCCAACATTAGCCTACTGAGGCTAAAAACCCTCCTTAGAGTTGCTGTTTGCTTCTTTATGGGACTGTATTCCCTTCTTTTGGCTAAATCTAGCATCTGGGAACAACCACACACTGCTTGCGCCAAGAAGGAGACTTCAGCTATAGTGAAGAAATTCGTCTAGGTCAACAACGTGACATCAATCATGCGCAGAGGCTTATCACAAAGTTCCTATACGTCCTGTTTTAGCCCAGTATTTGCTGCTTAAACTGATTTGGCAGCTAGGGAGCCCGCTGTACAGCACTGCACAGACCAGAAGAGCAAAATGTATCTTTGACTTAGAGATCTCTCAGCCTAGGATAATAATGTGATAAATAGTAGTTCTCCCCTGCGACAGAGTAAGACTGCAGTAAATAGAGCTGTTTCCTCTCTTCATGCCACATCCCAGCAAAACCCCAATTTCATAAAAGAATATAGCTGTAATTCATAATATTTAACATTAACTAGATGATAGGCAAAGAGAGCAAATTTTAGTACACTGCGTTAGGCATTAGCTTTTTGTTTCAGAAACTGAGTTGAAAAATCAGTTTTCTCTCATTAATGCCATTTGTCTACAAAATTACTGGAAAACACTGCAACTACGTACACTCCACAATGACCAGCTCCGTCCTAACCTGAATCTTAATCCAGTCAACTTTTGTAACAGTTTTTTCTGAGAATGCCTTCCCTTTCCCGTCAATGAAATATTGCCAACTCTAACTATTTCACATCACGTCTTATTTAGTATCTACCCTAAAACCGCAGTTCCTGTAGGCAAGTTAAAAGAAAGTCTTAGTTTCCCTTTGCGGAGTTTGCAGGTCTGATACTTGCAGCAAAAGGCTTGAAAACATGAAACACATCAGCTTAAAGACAGCAAATAAAAACCCCTCAAAGACACCTTTAAAACAAAATTCTCACAACTTTTATGACAAGCTTATTATCTGAAGAGGAGAGGCAGGCATCTGACTCATGGATTCTAAGTCCTTGGGGTTCAAATGTAAGGATTCCTCTTCACTTTTGTTTTCCTCTTCTGCATTTCTACTCTTGTACTTTGCATGAGGAACGAACATGCCCAAATTTCTGGTAGAAATCATCTTCAGCACAATTCAGAGCTTCCTCGTCGATGTAGACAGCTGGTCTCTGGGAAGCCAAAAAGTACTGAACTTTCCTCAGGCTCCATCCCATCACATACCTCAGCCAGCCACTGACAGCAGCTGTAGACCTGCCAACGCCAGCATTGCAATGAACATAGACAGTGTGTCCATTCTCCAGTAGCCCGTGCAAGAGGTAGACAGCCTGTGGCAACATCTGTATTCTTCCTGAGGTTAAAAACAAGGCATGTTCATTTGCATTTGAGAAAGCTAGGGGTACAGTTGAGATTATGTCTGCACGGCCTGATGCACTGTGAATCACAATGGCTAACCTGATGTATTTTTGGTTTTTTCTTTCTTTTTTTCAAATTACCTTCTACCCTAACCTTTGTTTCCTCTGGCAACATAGATTTGGATCACAAAAAATCTGTAAAATGCCCCAAGTTCTCTCTAAATCTAAATTCTGATTAACACTGGACGTGTATGGCATATTCATTTTCACAGGGACTGAGATAAGGCAGCAAATTCCATCAAACAGTATTACATAGCATTAAAGCTAGCAAGCCAAAAGTGCACTGTTTTTTAGTTCCGGACGTTTGTGAAGCTACCTGTGTACCGCTGCTTCCCAAAACATTGTAATGAAGGCCATTGTGTCAATAAGAAGTGAGGGAGGGAGAACAGAAGAGTATTTTCCTGTACAACTTAACACTGTTACAATTTAATTGTGTACTAAGCATATGGTCAAACAACACAGAACAGTCTTTCTCACTCCCAAAGGGGTGACTATACCATATTTCCTGACACATTTCTCCCTTTTACCCTGGGAACTGAAGTTGCAAACATCAGAGCCTAACTTTTCCTCATGGCTCAGACCAGCACTGACATTAAGCCCTTTGAAATCCTTGGTTTAAGGTCTCTCGTCTTCCCTGATGTCCTGTTACTGATACGACAGTTCTCTATTTGCGGCAGCAGTATTTCACTCTATTGAAAGCACTCTCCTGGTAGGCCACTCACTCGAAAACACACACACTTGCTAACCTACTGGTTGGAAATAAGATTTTTGAACTGAGCATTGCAACAGAGGAATTAATAATTTATGTTATGACATGAGGTGCTACAGGTATTCTAAATTAATTATAAATAATTATATAAATTACTCTATCAAGATCATTTTTCCCAGTATCAGATTGGGATACTATAGTTAAAGAAAAATGATTTGGGGGGGGAAGGGAATATCAGAAACGGCCATACAGCACTGTCTCTCCATTTTTAACCAGCATGGATGGCAAGCTGTCCTGCTGTGCAGTCTTCTACCTACACAGCATATTTTCATTATATGGCCGAATTCAAGCTAAAAGCAGAAACAGCCAAGCAGTTATCAATGTCGGATGGCTTTTAACTCAAATATACGTATACTGCCAGACATGAAGTACTTTAGATGGCTTCTCTGCCTACAAGAAAATATAAGTAATTTGTTAGAGACAACACACACACAGAAATTACACCTTGTGCGCAAGCTATATTTTTACACAAAATTTACACAGGAAAAAAAAGGTGAGTCTTGAAAGTGACAGATTAGTAACTCAAAGGGTTTGTTACTCTTAATTTAGGTGCAAGAGTGGTCTGAGCATTACCTTCAGTGCTCATGTCTGGGGTTGGCATCCATACATAAGCAAGACCTTCCTCTTTATACAGTTTCATGAGGATTTCAGGGCTCATGGGTTCCGGGTAGCGGTTGCAGCCCCAGGAATTCTGAACAATGTCCCATTCAGTCTGGAAGTTCATCACAGCCGTAACACCCAGCTCGTGCTTTAGCTTGATGGTCACATGCTCCAGCTGCCGAGGGCAACTTCCCAGCCAGATGTTTGGCAGAATTCTATCATTGAGAAAACATTGCAGTGGGATCAATTAAAATATCTTAAAGAAACTGCCAAGTTCAGCAGCGTTCCAGCTCCAAACCTGCTCAGCATCATCACGTGAACACTGCTAAGCGCAGCCTTTTCATGTCATACAGTAAGCGGCTTCTTATTTCATTAGAGTTGAGCTGGCAATGTTTGATGCTGCGGATCAAGTCCCTGACCTACCACAAAGAGCCAGATGGTCCGAGAAAAATTTCAGAGTGTAATTAGTAGCACAGGTCTCCAAGGCATCCATCATTAAGCTTGCAGTAGAAGCTTACGAACATCACAGACTAGAATAAGAAAACTCTGAAGATTCATGCAATTTGCAGAAAAAAAGGGACCTAAAAGATTCACAAGATCCAGATATGAATTACTTTAGTAATAAGTAAAATGCATAGAACTCTTCCAGCTTTGTAGCTACCACTATAATCAGGAAAGTAGACGGGAAAAAAAATCCCAAACTTAAACTACCCTTCTGNAAGATCCAGATATGAATTACTTTAGTAATAAGTAAAATGCATAGAACTCTTCCAGCTTTGTAGCTACCACTATAATCAGGAAAGTAGACGGGAAAAAAAACCCCAAACTTAAACTACCCTTCTGTGAGGAAACTCAAAAAATGATTGAGTAATTTTCTTCCGGTTTTCTCTGCTTTTGTGGAGCGTAGTAGGAACAAAATGCAGAATTACAATACATGTTCAGCTTCCCTCGAGGCCTAAAGAACCAGAAATTTTGCAAGAAAACTCAAGAGATGTGTGTCGGATGGATAAACATCAAATACTTGTGCTACTTTTCTAAATCAAACTTTAAGACTTCTATGGTTTTCCCGTTAATTATCATAAAACTGCTGTATGTCTCAACAGATTTTGACATAAATATAAACTGAATATTAAGAGGCTTGTTTTCAAACAAGGATTTTTAATCTGCATATGCAATTAAACGGATGGTACCTACAATGGATTCTTTACATGCAGAAATTATTAGTGATCTACTTTAATTTTTTTGCTTGCATAAACGTCTATTCAGAACATGCAATCCACAAACTACACAAAATATCCCTGCAATTGAACGTACAACTTTGCAAACATTATTAACTGCAAAAAAAATGAAGCCAATCTACAACAAAAGCAAGATCCTCAAAAATAAAATGTTTGACATGCATTGCTTATGGCCTTTTTCCAATTTTAATCACAGGGACAAATAAGAATTTTTTTATGTTTATTCAGGAGCTGTTACTCATATAAATAGTCCTTAAATCACCAGGTAGCTATTTCCACTCCACTGCTGCAGTAGTAAGTGCTTAATAGCATTTAATTAAGACCTATAATTGACAATTATTAAATCTCGCTATGATTGTCAAAAAGAAAAATTCAAATCCTGGAAGTACTTATTGTTCCCTGTATTTTGGCTGCATCCACAGTGATTTATGTACTAGCCACACAAAAACAACCTTTGGCCTTAACAACCCCTGTTTCAGTGAGACAATGAACTTGATCTCAGTATATGGTAACTGTGTCTCAACTTTTTGGATCACAGATAATGAATGAAAACTGGAAAATTTAGACAAATCTGTTACATAGCAAATCACCATTTCAACCGTGTTGCTCTCACTGTGAGATCATTTGAAGACATTTTATTTAGTTAATGTTTCACATCCATGTTCTGGTCTAGAATGCAGTGAGGGTATTTCCCACTGCTAATAGAAAATGCATCTGTGTTCCTGAGCAGGAAGCAAGCTTTAATCCAAAATTTCAGAAATTAAGATTCAGTGCTTGAAGTAATTTCCTTTGTCACTTCTCTCACACTCCTCAACACTGCCTTTCTAAAGGAGAGAAGACATGAAAAGAAAGAAGTTCTAATACACAGGCTCTGGATTTCTTAATCTACAAATTAAGTTCAGTTAATTTAATAAGAAATACTAATACCCAGTGGACTCCATGGCAACCTGAGGGAAATGCAATAAAGAACGATTGTGTATTACCATTATGTTCAAGGCACAATCCCACATGCTGGTCCAGGAAAGGACCTTCACAAAATTGCCCAAAATCCAACATACTCAACTCGAGCATTCCCATTGACCAGAGGGATTAGTGAAGGTCCACTGCAACAATTACTTCGCTGCCCCACTTCCCGCATGCCAGCCCCACAGCAAACCCAGTCCTGACCTGAAAGAGTGACCCCTGTCAGGCTTCTGCCATACAACTTCGTCGCAATGATTAGAGCATTGCAAGGTGGTGAATGCAAGTGAAAGTGCCCTACAGACGTCGATGAATGGCCAGATATGAGAAATGACCATAAAACTCCATGGCGGGGAAAGAAAAACGGCAGTATCACTAATACCTTTTGACAATATGATTATATTCTTTCAAGAACAAGAACATTACTATCCTTCCTTCAAAGGCTTTTCTGGAGACTCATACATATGTAATTCTCTTGATATTTTGGGAAACATCTAATACACTAAGTTACATTGACAGGAGAGCAAAACTGTGTTTTCTAGCACTTGATTGAACTAGGAGTGACTAAAGAGTTTCTGAGAGAAATAAAATTCTGTGTACAAGATCTTGCTTACACATAAATCAATGTGTTATAATTTTTTGCCCAATGATTATTTAGTGGGCGAACATCACAGTTGTGCTGCACTGTCTGCAAGACCACTGGGATATACATCATGTGTTTAGTCTGGTTTTGTAGCCTAAAGGGTCTTGTCTGTGATGAGACCTCCTGTATTTCACAATAACAATTGCAGTTACTGAAGAATCTGATCAGTTTACCAAGTTTTTAGCACTGTTTTTGCCTATAATTAACTAAACTAGTGGTAGCATTCAGAGGATGATCAAAACAACATATTTAGGAGAGTCAATTCTTGTGAATTATTTTTCTGGTCAGGTCCTAGACTTTAGCCTTTGAGAGGAACAAGACGCAGACTGGACCTTGGTCTTCAAGGCCCTTATTTACCCACCTCCAAATGGCTTTAAAGTCTTGGTCTTGCTGCACAAGGCTTAACTGCTCTTTTACCAGGAAAACAGTCCATGCAGAAAACAGGACTCTTGAGCTGTCCTACTGGCCAGTCTGTGCAAAAATCCTGGGATAATCCTACTGCGTAGTACCTATACTCCCATTTAGCTTTATCTGGTTCATACCTTGACTTTGTCTTACATCAGAAGGAAAGAACGAAAGGGTCAGTGCACATGCTAGTACAGAATCTGTACTCACAGAGTAGCTGTTTAGCAGCTATATTTTATATCTAGATTTTTGATAGCCTTACCGAGGACTTAATTACGCTGAGGACCAGGGAAAAGTACGTATTAAACAAAGCAAGAAAGTGGTAATGCAATTTTTAGATCTCTTTCCTTCACAGTATGACTCTCAGTTTTCATTTTCCAATGTGGCCTTTCTTCTTTAATTTGCCACTGCACTTCAGCAGGTAACTAGATTTTTGCCACAGGAGTATTTGGCATGGGAAAGAGACCTCTTTTACTTTCTCGTCTCAACTGTCACGTAATGCACTCTACCTCTCCAACAGCTGCTGCTTTCCAGCTCACAAGTGGTTGTTTTCCAGCAGCAGATTAAGTGATCCCTATGTACAGTTCAAAAAACATCTAGGGATTATGTGTGATTGATAAACTTTTCAGCTCTTAACCCCTGTCATATTCCCAAAATACCACAACAGGATGGTGTTCTAAGAAAATTCTACTTGGACTTCTGTTTTAATATAAAAATGGCACTTTGTCATTATACCTGCTAACTCCCTATGATACTAAGGATTACAAACCATGCTTGGTCCCAGAAGACATGGTTAATTCAGTCACAGTTTACCAATGAAGAAATCATTTAGAGTAACATCAAAAATATTCAGCTAACTTCAGAGATTAAGACCATAGATTGTCTAAAAGCCCTTTCTGTGAAGTTACTTTCAGCCTGCCCTACACTTCAGTTCTCCATCAGTAACAGGGAGACAATGTTTACCTACCTTAAGGGGACTTTTGGGGATCAAATGAACGAATGAATGTGGTAAGTTTGAATTTCTGGTAATGAGGACTAAATGTTAGGCAGGTGTCTGCTCAATTTACTTGAGCCCAGAGTGAAGACTGACGTGTTAAAAACCTGCCTTTTAACTTGTAAACTGAGAAAACCAACAACGATTTCTCATTACCAGGGAATAAATATGGAACGCCCTGAAATCACTTGTACAGTTATTTTCCAGCTGTCATCACACTGAAATTATTTTTAATGATGCAGATATATATTGTACTTGGTTGCTTCCCCCCAGGACCCTGCATGGCACAGATTAAATTATAACAATTCACTATGAATGCATCTGAAACAACAAATGCGTTCCATTTAATCAATGCATATGCAAATACCATTCCCATCCTTAAGGCGAAAATGAGTCTGAGACAATGAAAGATTATCATTCTGATACTTATTTTTAACAGTGCAGATTGTAATTTTCAGGCCAGAGGAAACGTTCCAAAAGCGAGATGCACCATACCTTTGAATCTTAGACTTCCACAGATTGTACAAAACCTACCCAGCAACTGTAGCCGTAGGGATCCGATTCACAGCAAGGGTGACCTGCCCTAGGGGGAGATACCCGGTTACTGCATCTGGCTGTCAACTCCTCCTCCACGACATGAATGTCCATGCTTCTTGTTCAGCAGCTCCTGTGTTACTTTTGTTGACAATGGTTTAAGGCAAACTAGCACCAAACTCGAATTTGCTTAAAATGCTGAGCTGTAAGCTGGGATGACTCTGGTACTGTTTCCAGATTGGTTCAATCATCAGTGTACTAGGAGCAGGCATCTTACAGTCTCTCCTAAAATCAGACAATCCTTCCAAGGAGTTACAGTTCTTACAGAAAAGGGTAGGATCCAAGCCTTTGGGGAACACATTTCATCAGGAACAGTATTTCAAACGTCCTTTTATCCCTATAGTTGCCAACTTTAATCAAGAAAGAGGACTTTGCCGAACTAAGGAGAAACATGAAGGTATTTTTCATTCGTTATTGGCAACAGAGTGATCCATCAGCCATTCAATTGGTTTATATCGGTAACGTTTTTGACCAAGGCCCAGCATATTATTTTAAATGAAAAGTGATGGATTCATCCTTCAGTGCCAGGTCAAGATGTAGCCTGATGTTAAAGCTTGCAATTCACTTCAGCTGTCTGCACCAGTCTTCCTTAGATCCCACTAAGCAGCTGATAACAGCAAGATGAGCACTAATATATACATATAACAAGACAGAGCAATTTAGCAGAAACAACAAACAAAATAATGATTACATTGGCCGTGTCCTCCCTTAAGGATTTTATTTCCTAAAGGTGTAGCATGCAACTACACTACATGTAACTTGCAGCAAAACTTACTCTGCATTCCCAAAAGAGCAACATATATAATTCAGCCAATTTACCCCCCAGCATTTTGTGATGCTCGTATGCATACGGAGTGTTTTTTGTACTGACGCAGTGCTATTACCCTGACACCACTACAAGCAAACAGCTCAAGGGGAATGTAGGCCTGAAGTACAACTCAGAGATGTTTTTGCAGCATGGTAACTACTGGAGACTGCTTCCAATTACAGTGCATTCCTGTTTCCTCCCCTGATGGCACTGGAGTAGAAACTGGTTCAGAATTTTTTGATAAGGTGGATTTTTAATGGAAAATTATGATCTGTCAGAACCAAAAACTTGCATTGAAACTTTCTGCTTTTAATAAAATTTAAACAAGTTCAAAGACCAAGTATCTGATGTGAAATAAAGGGAGACAGAGGGATGGCAGCAAAAAAACCCTACCTCTCCCTCTCTCTCTCTCATTTGACACAAAAGAGATTTCCAAAAGTACTGCTTCAGGCATATTCAAAACGAGAATATAGGAAATCCTACCAGCTGTAGCTAAGATGCTCTTTCATCTTTTCTCTGCCTTGTGACAAGGCACATCCCTTTAAATGGTGATACCACTGGACTACGATGACCCAGAACTATCATGCCGCATGTGCTCCTTCTTTTGCCGTTGTCACCAACTTAACAACATATAGCAGCTTATTCTTAGGTACATGCTTACCTCTTCTGAGCCCTCCTTGTTCTTTTCTCCTGAACCTGTGACACTGAAAATACTAAGAGCCCTTGCTAGAAATCAGATGAAGTTCCTGCACCTTTGTCAGAGCAATCTAGAAACACTACTTAGACTGCTATCTAATGTCCCGAAATGCTTTTACAAACAGAGAAAGCTTTTCAAGCGACCACATTCTGCTCTCCAGTGGAAGATCTGAATACTTTCAAATATTGTTGGATATATACAAAGCACACTGATGACTATCCTCTGCTTCAGAGATACTTCCCTAATGTCCAATGTGAATAGTGCAGTCACAGGTCACAGTGACTTCTTGTCTCCACAATGGACACAAAGAACAGATTATTCCTTTCCACTCTGCAAAATCCTTTCACCTATCTCAAATTTACTAACGACACACACAGAGCATTGTATTCTTCACACACACACGCATGCATACACTTACTTGCTTGTCATATATTCAAAGCATCTGATTATTCTTGTTTGCCTTTGGACTCTCCAGCTGGTCAACATCATTCTTAAGATGTTATGTCCAGTACTGGAAAGAGGTCTTACCATTTCTGAGCAGAACTGAAGATTAGTTACTTCTTGTGCCTCAAAGGCTGTACCCCTCTTTATACTTCCTCAACTGTCCTTTTACAGCATGACACTGTTGACCTATGTTCAACATGGAATTCTGTTTCCAAGTTAAGATCTCTCACAAGAGACAAGTCTGCTCGAGGAGAGGGTAAATCTGCCTGAAACAGAATTATTTAAGATTTTATTAGTTACAACCACCAGTGGTTTCAAATAAAACTAAATGAATACGCAGCAAAGGAGCAGATGAGGTTCGCAGCTGATGAATGCATCTCAGTCATATGTCTTGGAATAAATAATCTCAGCCACTCCCACACATCACTGGGTTTTAAGTTAGCTATAATCAATTAGAAAGGGAAACAGAACATGCTTGCAGCAATACTTGATGAAAGTGTCGCTTCACAGAGAGGTTAAAGTGGCAATATTAGCCTGTACAAAGAAGCAAACTGAAAATAACAGAAAATTTATAGTAACCTTTCAAAAATCAATGATCCCGTTCTATGCACTCCAGCTTTGATCTTTCTACTAATGATTTGATTGTATCAGAAAAGATACAGAAAAATGAAAACATCCAAAATACAGGAGGTGCCAGTTATTTCATATGAAAATACTTTAATACGAGGGCAGACTAAGACTTTAGCATATTTAAGAGGGAACTGGATGACTGCTTAAAGATCAAAGATATGGGAGGGGCAAATCAACCGGCCCTATCTACGTGAAAGAGATAAAGAACCTCAACTTCCATATAGTTTCACCTATAAAGCAACTACTGAGAGATGAGAAAAATGGCAGATGATTTTTTTTAATAATTTTTTTTTTATTCTTGCATCTTCCTCCAAAATACTGACAATACAGGCAGATACCAAAACAGAAGACTCCATGGTTTTGTCTTGTACAAGAATTCTGTTTCATTACATTCTCTTTAAATAAAGGACAGAGCGATTTCTCAGCAAAACACCTCTTTACCAGTGAAATAATAATGTGGAACTAAGGGATTATGACACACATTTCATTGCACAGGGCACATGGGTAAATGGCTGTGGTCTTAATCCCTTCTCCTGCTGACTTACGGATAGTCTCCTTGCAGAAGACAAGCTGATGGAGGCTTTGCGATGAGAGGCTTGACTTAAGTAGCATTGACTGAACACAGTCTGATGCACTCAACTGCCCATCACGCAGACAAGCACTACTGGCCAGAGCAGCAGAGCAAGGTTTGATGATACCATGGTCTAACTCACAGAGCACCAAGATAATAGCCAGCCTTAATAAGATCACGTTTATCAATAAAGGAGGATTAAATGGCCATAACCTTAGCAGAAGTCATCAGAGAAAAGCGTTGATTAATGATAAAACTATATCCTACTGAAACGATACAGCTGCAGACCTTGTAAAAACTACTTATATTTTTCAACAAAAAATTATTTTAACCTAAATGCCAAATGTAGAAGGAGCACAAGTCATCACTTATAAATTTGTTCCGCTTTACCGCTGAAAGGGTGCACTTTATTGTGAAGTTAAGAATTCTACCTCAGGGCTTTAAATGAGAATAATTAAATAGACTACAATGTAGTTCCAAGGTGTTTTTTTTTTCTTCTTCTTCTTATTTGGCACTGTGACGAAAAGTAATTAAGCTCTGGCAAATTTTATTCTTAGATGTAATTTGGACTACTTATCTAGCCTCTCACATGGGAGCAGACTTGGCAACTAAAAAGAAACACCTGCTTTTATCGCTTTAGAACAACCCTTTGTCAGCTTAGCAATATGCAAAGTTTGTCAAGCCCTTGAATTCTGAGCGTTATGCTTAATAGTAACTTATTTATTCCATGTTCACAAATTTATGCATGAATGTGGCACCAAATGACCTCATTTGCTGATATGCAGGGCAAATAAGCCATTACGATTTGACCTCAAGCTGACAATGTACTAAAATGAAAACAGGTAAGAATAATACCAAATTGATAACTGAAATATAAGGTTACACGGACATTCAGCTACAACGCAGTTCCAGCGGTACAGTGCCCTCAGGTTCTGTTGTCTTAGGAGGAGATTCTCATAGCATCAGCTTGATAGCACAAAAGGGCTTGCTTTTCCCCTCATCATCCACCCACGTGCATTTACAGCAGGTGGTATGGTGCTCTTCGGGTCGTGAGACAAGGAGCAACCATGGTAACACAGCACAGCTCTCCTCCTTATTCATAACCTTCTGGTGGATTCTGACTCTGGGGAGGCCTGTAGGCTATATCTACTTTATAGATTGTTCTAGCTTGGAATGCACCAGGGACACAGGATCAGAAGGATCCACATAAGTAGAATTAAAGTCAGTCACATAAGTTTAGTTTAGATGGATCCACAAAGCTTTCTGTTTATGGCCCATTTTCTCCTTCCACAGCAACCTCAAACATTCCGTTACAAGGAGCATAAAAGCTTTATTAGAAGAAACTCACAAAAACATCTCATAAGGACAGCTGTGGAGATCATGGGCATTTCTATCATGTTACACCCTGCCACAGCAGGGAACATATTTGATGAAAACACCTAGACAACTGGCAAGTAAACCACATCCCACACAGCAAAAATGCTTGGATAAATAAGCAGTAGCACTATGCCTGAGAGTCACAAAATAATCCTTCCATTGTATTCAGTAATGGTAGACCATCATCAGGAGGAATGGAAAGAAGGAAGAGGAACACCTGCAGAGCTCAGCAGAGAGTACCAGAACAATCAGAGATCTAAAAGACAAGTTTTCAGATAAAAACTGAAAGAACCAAAGGTAAATATCAAAATGAAAATACTGAGATGTTCCAACCTCAACTACTCCGTGATTCTGGGAAAAAGCATGGGAGCTTCCGAGCATATAAGAGACGGCTATAAAGGCGTAAGACATTAATTTGTTCTCCAAGTCTCCTGTGGAGAGGACAAGAAGAAACGAACTTAAATTGCACTACGAAGACTTAAGTTGAGATTAGAAAAGCTTTTTAATGGTAGGAAGAGTGAGGTAATTGAATGGAAGAGTAACAGGGCTGTAGAGTCTCATCACTGAGATGAGATCATATTTAAGATCAGGCTGGATAAAACTTAAATGATTTAAATGCAATTGAGACTAAGTTAGAGCAAGGAAATGGACTGGATGCTTTTTGAGCTCTCTCTGAGCCTATGATCTACGATACCATAATCATAAACTTTAATTTCCATCTCTGGGTTCACTACCTATATTAATTTATCAAGCTCCATCTTGAAATAATTTAGGTTCTTTGTCTTCTCTGCCCTATTTGAAAGGTCATGCCAGAAATCAGACATCACTGCTTTGATGTCAGAAACCTTGTTCTAATTTACACTCTAAATTCATTGAGAAGCAATTAATATCCATTTGATCTTAAAGCAGGTTCAATTTCACTAAGTCTTCTTCCTCCTTTGTACTAATTCCTGAATGTCTTTTACAAATAGTAATATATCCTCTTTCTCAGTCTTCATTTAACTATGCTGTCTATCATCTCAGACACCAGAAGTACTCAAGCTATGGTAGCACATTGTTCCGTGCAAGGCAGTTTATTTTGCTCCAACTCCAGTGTCGTAAAAGCTACACAGCCTGTGGAAAATGTCCTCATGCTTTCCAAGTTAGCTCAGGTACCTCTGCTTTTCACTGCCATTTGTGATGAAGGCATATCTTACGTCAAGGAACCCCTGACTCAGAAACAAAAAAGAATGTTACATAATTTTTTATTTATTTTAAATGGGTTTGCAAAAACAAATTTGCTATGCCCATTAACACAAACAACACCATTACCTCAAGGGTCAGTTACTGATAGATCAGCTAAACCAGCGTGATACAGCTGATCTCTTCCGTGACAGGACTGGAACATGTTCCAGACTTGTCCCCCTTGGGAAATGGAAGTGCAGAAGTGGTTGTAAATTCTCTCTGTTCTTCTGACACAATAACAGATCGAATTTATCTAATATTGTCTCTAGGATAAGTGCGCATGCTCCAATAAATTCAATGGAATCACTCTCGTTGCGCTTGCAGTATATTTGAATCTATACAGGGAAAAAACTACACTGTAAACTCTTCTCCCCTCTCATTCACCTCACTCCATTAAAAAGTTTAAAGCCAATAAATTTATATCATCTTATACATTTTTATCGTCTCTTTTATCTCCGCTCTAGATATGATCTAAAATAACTTGGTCACACAAGACTTTATGTACACGGCCAAGACTAAATTGTGGAAGATGGTAGAATTTTATCCTCCCTGTACTCAAAGCGAAATATCTTATGTCGTATTTCACTATGTATTTCTACTGTGAAGATACAAAAGTAATCATTCACAAGCACACCAATGCCTTGTAGGACAGGGTGTCCAGATGGAGCCTTATAGGACTCAGACTTTATTTTCAAACACATAAGGTTTCTACTTATGCCTATGGAGCACACTGTGTACAGCAGAAAGCAGGATTTGCCTTTGTAGTGAAAGACTCTTCTTGTACTTAATTTGTATAAACATCATCTGAAGCAAATGATGATCCAGTTACAAAAATACAGCCTGAGAAGAGAATCAGGTTCCAAGGCTTGTACTGAACAACCTGGAAAGGACTCCTCCATTGCCTTGTGAGGATTGATACTTAAATGCTCCAATTGTAGAATCTTGTCTCATGCAACCACAGTTGCCAATGGTTACTTTCTACATATGTCTCCGCTAGGTTGCCAACATTCCCATTTGTTTTGAATTAGAACAAATACTCGGAAACACAGGAACAACCGGCTGCTAAACTAAGCCAGACAGTAACGAGCCATGAATCTCTTGGCACTAGGAATGAGAAATTCTAACATTAATGCTTAGCAATGGGAATGATGCCACTGCTGGCATCTTTAAGTTAAAGCATCTTAACAAAATTGGCTTAAACCGCTAGAGATGAACTTCAAGTTAGTGCCCGAAAGGTTTCAGGAATCGTTGGTAAAAGTATCTTCTGTGTTCTTTCAGAGTTTACCTATTAGCAGCTGCTTAGAAATCTAGGATGAAAAAATAATAAATGGTGAATCTACTTTTCAAAATGCAGCTTTTCAGATCTAATGGAAATGCTTCTTAATGCCTCAGAAACAAGCACATATTCATTAAAATTACATAGCTGCAAAGCACAGCTTATTGAAAGGCGGCCTTGCGATCCACATGGCAGCATATGCACACGTACAGAATGCTGGAATCCCCTCAGAACTGCAACAGTCAAAGGAAGAAGCACATCCATCCCTTGTGGTACCATCCAAACGCAACAGGCCTGATGGATTCTGTATCCATCCATGTTCATTCCAGTTAAGATATTCATCCAGAATTTCTAAACCCACATCAGCTCATTTATATTAATTTTAAAGAGGGACAGACATATTCTAGAGTACCATAGGCTGGGGGACCACATCTTAAAAATACTGAGAAAAACTGAATCAATGTATCACCACAGTCAGCTGTATAAATATCTAAAAGAATATGTTCCCACAACAAAGCCAAAGCAAAGGGACAACAGCTGCATGGTGCTACCATAATAAAATTGTCACAAAACGTCATTTTTGCTAACATACCTGGTTACTAGATTATAAACATAAAATTAATAACCCTGGTGGAAGAGTTGCCAACCTCAAAGGTTGAGGCTGAGACTGTAAAGGAGCTACTGAGAGGCCCCAGAAGGACCTGTATAAGTTTTTTTAACACAAACCTGCATAGTATAGTGGAATCTCTAGAAGAAGTCTTGGATGTCAAAAAGGAAAGAAATCATTTGACTTAAATTTTATGAACTAACAACGCTGCAGTTTTTATTGGAGCCCAAAGATTGGCAAGAAATACCAAAGGTTATCTATTTTTTTAAACTGCCAGTTTAGGAGAGAAAATATAATTTCACTTGTTTGGAAACCGGAATTGCAGGTATTTGAATAAATGTATTAAAGTGATCTACTGTTACTAAAGTTTATGTAAATGTGTTTACATTCTCAGCTGAAGCTTGACTTTGTAAATTTGTAAAACATTACTCGTACTGCACAGCCTTATTACCTAGACAACAAGTATATCTGAGATGTTTTTTCCTCCTTTCATCTCACCAGATCGAAGCAACTCAGTATTACAGGAATCTCAGCAATTCAGTCTTCTGCAATGAAAGCATTAGTTAATGCTGTGTTTAGGAATGGTCTGCACACGGCCAACCCTTTAAGCTGGCAGCTGGAATGCAGAAAGAAGGAACACTAAAGAAATTATCTTATTAGGGAAGCTGCTTATCCTCCTTATCAGACCTTCACCTTGGGAAAGTGAAGGCACGGGACATAACTGTTCTGAAGAGTTTTGAAAAGGCAGTCCTGGAGAAGCTAGGTTAACAACAACAACAGTAATAGCAACAATAATAGTAGCAATAACAGTAATAGTAGTAATAATAACAATAAAAAATAATAATAATAGGCTCTAGAAGCTCACCAACATCCACACATACATACTAGCACCTAGCATCCAGGCCCTGAAGAGACAGAGTTATGGAGAGTCTTGCCGCTGGCCCGCACCTGATGAATGCACTTTCTGCATGATTGCTACCATCCTATTCCTGCTGCTCTTCACTCAATTACTTTAAATTATAGGTAGGTAGGTAGATAGATAGGAAGAAAGGAAGAAAGAGTAAGAAGGAGACCTTCTACTTCGTTATTGATCTTACTTACATTCTACATTTTCTTGTCTCTGTATTAAAACTGAAATGCATGCATCCCCTTATTCCTCTTCTTGCATGCTCGAAATCATCTTTTGTATTAGGTTTTTCATAACAAAGAAAAAAGACTTTTCACATAAACTTACAAACTGTGGTGTCTATTGAACCAATAAGGAGGAAATCCATATTTCTTATAACTTGGCAATGTCTACGACATTTGACTCAATTTTTATCATAGTTCACAGAGGACATACATTAGACTTCTGAACAACAGGAGGGATTATGTACCTGACTCCCTGAAATTAAACTTCCCAAAGTACAAGCATTAAAGGCGGGAACAAGAGATTTTCAGTTCAGCCTTTTAACATGTTCCCTGGGAAAAAAAGCACAGTTCATTTATTTCTTTTTTATTTTTTCTTGCAGAGAGAAAATTATATGTGGGAAAATACAGCTGCAATTTGATAATCTCTATTTACTCTTGGGAAATAAAATACTTATGTTTCTGAGACAAGCTTCAAAGAAACTAGACTACATTCAAGTTTCCTTTCTAATAAATCATTTTTCATCCTTTAAATAGGAGGTAGAATTCATAACTTAATAGCTTCAGCTTGCCACTGTTTTAAATTTAGTACCTTTTACATTTTCCCCATTTCATTTGAGTTGAAACAACTATGCAGTTGTTTCTTTCAGATTTTTCTGACTTACAGGTTACCTGTTTCAGAAATACAGTATACACCAAAACAAACACCAAACACGAAACCAGCTGGTGATAATACACTACCTGATGGTGTCACCTTTCACATTTGGGGACTGAAAACCCTCATTTTGAGGCTTTTTTTCTGCAGGAGTCAGCAGCGGGATGGCTCGGCCAACCTGCCCTAGGAATTGTGCTTGCGAAAAGCCACTGGAAGGGTAGGCAGAGTGGGTCTACACTGCAAACACAAGTCCCTGGTTCAACAGTTTCACCAGCTGTAAATTACAGAGTTCTCTTAGCCAAGTCCTTCTGATAGCAACCAAATATCTGAATTCACTGCCTCCTGGTAAACTAAATAGCAATAAGGTTGAGTGCACAGTCTCTGCTTTTGAAAAAGAGCTTCTGTTATCTGTAGATAAACTACATTAAGAAATGCCAGCGATTACAGGGCACCTAATAAATTGCACGTAAAAGCTAACAGGAAATAAATACCTGCGAGACAACTGGAACAACATCTTTGGTGAAAGAGCGATGCCGCCCCTTCCCGTTGTCCCGGCCGTGAGCGAAATTGCCCAGATTTCACAATCATCTCAGTCAATTTCATTCACAGCCAGCAATGCCAGCAAATTGCTTTCCAATGGAGACAGAGCTTTACTCTCTCGCTGACAGCCTGAATGTTAAAGAGTGAAGAGGCAGGAAAAAGGGCTGAAGACCTCCAGAACAAACCCAGACAAGGGACAGAGAGGCACGGTAAACCAGAAAGAGAACTTAGAAGAAACAATAGTTTTTGTTCCCCAACAGTGATACCCCCCACAAAATTCATATTTACTAGACTATCAACATTCCTCTGTTATATCCCACAGAGAAAAACAGAACAAATAAGTATGTTTACTCCCCAAGGTCTTTTCACAGAGGCTTCCCAGTCTTCCTTCTGGTTTTTGCTCCCAGTACGACACAGAACTGTAAGTTTTTCTTAAGAAGTAAGGAAATAATTTTGTGCAGTGACACACCTATGAAAAGAACCATTTCAAAAAGCAACAGTGGTTTTAAGCAAGTATTACCCATTACCAGCCAGCTGATGAAAGGCGTTCATCTCCCCAGCAACAGCCAGTCCCTGCTTGCTGCCATTTTATTAACAAAATATTCATTCCTGAACAATAACGTCTCTGAATAACAACTCTCAACCAAGTGCCCATTCCAAGTGCCACATAAGAATGGCAGAATGGTAAAGAAAAGTTCAGAAAAAAGTCCAGATAAAACTCACAAGACTATCCAGATGATAGCACGCTAAGCTCCCCTTTAGCTTCTTGTGTCCTGCTGCCCGCTCCCTGTTTAGAAATTACTTGGTGAAATTACTAGCTCTTTTGAGTTGAACCCTCATTTCAGGTTTTCTTCTAGAACACCTCGCAAGCCACAAGCTCGTGGTATGTGAACAAAAGTCAGTCGCTTCCACAAAGAAGCAGACAGTCTTTGCAGCTTTCTCTCCCTCTGCCATCTCGCGACACTCGGTCCAATTCAGCTATGCACGTCCTACCAATCAGGTTTATAAAATTATTTTCAAAAATTTTTTAAATTTGCCAAATTCACTGAGCTGACTAGAAGCACATGAGCCATGCTTAATGTACTTTATATGTATAATTTATACATATAAATTATTTGGTTTCCCGAGGAATGACACATCTAATAATGGCTGCCCTGCAGAGCTTTGTGCCGATGTGGTGTTACAGGCAGCAGGACTCTTGCTGTGGTCCCATTCCTCCTCCTGCTGCCACGCACACCCCGATAGTCCAGCAGTGGCACTAAGGGGACTCCACAAAGCCCAGCCCATCTTCGTGACAGACGAAATTATATTAACTTCTGAGATGGAAGTACATTAAGAGTTTTGTTGCTGCAAAAGCTCTCTTTTGCCTAGGGGCGTTACTGTTTAGGGTTTCTAGCAATGCTATCGGGAAGCTATTGCACAGCCATACCACTTCCCTAGCCACCAAAGTTTAGGGCAACCAACGGTTCTTCCTCAGCTGAGCCACAGGGCAGTTTGAAGGGCCTTGACATTACTTCTGCTTATGATGCAGAGTGTGATTATGGGGGAAAATCTTTTTCAGACATGTAACACCCAAAAGGTTTTCCTTTATCTTTTTTTGCAGGGATAAGGAAGGGAAAGAACATTCCAACAGTGCTTTCCCTCAAGAGGAGTGTAACAAAGGCAAACGAGACATAACGAAGGTGCCGTAGAAGCCATTTCTTTCTAGTACAGATGAGTGTTGGGCATTACTTCAGGGGATTCAGTAGCTACTGCACTGTGAAATATGCTGTGTTTCATTAGAAATATACTGGTTTTCATCAAAAGTGAAATCCATGTATCAGTGTGATTTGGCCTTATTGTGCTATCAAAAAGTATTCTAATTGCTCTATAACATAAAGCAATGTAAAATACCACATTACATCATTTACAAGATGTTGAGCTATTTAGACTATATATATGAACAGTTCAACATTATTAATTTACCAATAATGCTGATAACACATTTTAGCTTTACAGAAAGAGGAGAAAACACTGAGAATAGCTGGAGAATATTAATGATGTCTGCCATTTGAAAAATCGCTGACATAAAAATATTAATAGTTCACAAGTTTGATAGTTTTCAGTCCCATTTGCTGCCAAAACCATTCCCTGCCACAATTTTATCATATCTACAGAGATAATCTACCCTTCGACAGCCATTACTTCAACAGTGTCATCCCAACGCCTTGACAATATTTTGTGTCCCTCAGCCACCACAGTACACAACAAACCTGGCAGCATGCTGGCTAGTAGCCATTCATCAGATTTAACAGACCAGACACTGGAGGTAGAAGTAACACTGGGAATTCAAACACTGATGACAGTCACGCAAAAATCTTTAATCTAAAACCCCTGTGATTTTTTTTCTTCTGGCAAAATTTACATCACCCGTTTAAATGCCAGGTTTTGCTTGTTACTATGGCACACACAAGACAGGCGATTAGAAATGAGTAACTGAGATCCAGGAGTTCCCATTTCAAGCTCCTCTCCAGTGCTCACGTCGCAGGTCACGGCCAGGGAACCAGACCCGCGCTCACAACAGCTATTTCCCAATACTCAGACAAACCGAATGTGAAAAGCGAGTTCCCTCGATCCCGTTCATCCACAGGATTACAAAGGTACCACAGTTTGTGACGGCACTGCTGGCACATCCCAACTGTATGTCTCTGAACCATTCATGGGACCGGGATTTGTAGGCAACTCTCCGATAGCCTGGCTTAGGTTATCCCAGCCAGGTGCCACCCTGCCCATGCGAAATCACCAAACTTNGTTCCCTCGATCCCGTTCATCCACAGGATTACAAAGGTACCACAGTTTGTGACGGCACTGCTGGCACATCCCAACTGTATGTCTCTGAACCATTCATGGGACCGGGATTTGTAGGCAACTCTCCGATAGCCTGGCTTAGGTTATCCCAGCCAGGTGCCACCCTGCCCACGCGAAATCACCAAACGTAGAAAAGCAGAATCAGTTTTCAAGTTCTCAGCCATTGTTAGGGAGGGCACAGCGTGGGGAGCTCATGAAAGGAGAAACTTTTTGTTTGGATGGGCAACAAACATGGAGGAAAAATGCATATGTTACCCAATACAGGGATACGTCTGAATTAAATAAATGTAAGCAAGGACTTTAAAAACACATAAAGTTCTGAGCTCGTAATAGGCTTTTCTTCTCACTCTTGCTCCTATTTTCTCACAGTCACTCTTAATTTTCAAGAACTTATATTAAAAAATGCTTAAATGTCACTTCTTACACTGATTTGAAACCCGTTTTCTTCACAGCAGAGACTAGTAAAAGCATTTCACAGCTCCAGTTGAGGGTGACACAGAAAAAAACCACAAGGGACAAAAAAATATATTTAAACCACTCTGTGGTTTAAATTCCTCTTTGGTAAGTAAACAATGGCTCTAATTTAGACTAGCATAAGACTAAGGCTCAGTATAATAAAACAATATTAAAATGAGTGGCTAAATGTTCTGGTTTATAGGATAAACATATCACAAAATGTGGCTTAGAATATTTCCACTATTTAATGTACAAAATGGCCAGATAACTTTACAGCTAGAGCCCCAAGCACTGAAATCAAAGGCCAAACTCCTATTGATGTTAAGTATTTTTTAAACTCCTATTGATGTTAAGTATTTTTTATCAGGAATATTTTACCAGAATACAATCAAAGACTTTTGTTCCGGAGCTCATTATTTCTTATTCTTTTCTCTAATAGCACAAGTATTCTTTAGGCACAGGGGACAGTTAGCTCTCGGCTTTTAATGTTAATTATGGTAATCTCCGCAGACATCATCACCTCTTCTCTTAATTCATAATGCAAGCATAAAGTATCAGTACAGCTTTCTACTACAGTAGCATAGTTCACTGTGCTCTAGGGGATTTTTGTGACAGCTTCCTCTTTAAAGCTTTTTTATAATTCAGTAATAAAAAAATTACTTCAGAATTACACTTAAAACAGAAGGGTATTTAATTTTGTGAGTTAATTAAAACCAGTAAGTCAGAAGAGAAGTCAAAGAGTAAAAATAAATAACAGCGCGCTCTCTTGTATTTTTTTTCAGTTCCGTAATTCAAAGGTAATTCTGAATTCATACTGAACCGAGATGGATATTATTCATTAATACAGGCTAGGGATGGGCTACAAGACCAAGACTAAGACACCTAGCCCTGGTTATCTACAAACGGGTGTCTCCAGGCACAGCAATGCTCAATGCACTGCCTAAGGACAGCTTCTCACTGACATCTGAGACATCCTATAGCATCCAGAACACCTGGATGGGGCTCACGGATCTGGCCAACAAGCTGTAAGAAACTATGTTACTGTAATGCAGCAGCTGGAGGCCAGACAGTAAAATCTAGAGCATCTCAAATGACAATCGAGCAACCAGACAGAACGTTTAATGTCTTATTACAAATCAATAGAGATCTCATCAGCATTGTCAGTGGAGTTTGGAGATCAGTTCAATTCTTCAATTCACTCTAAAGTAGACATCTAGTCGTCAGTGAGTTGAATTGCTGCATGCAGACACACGAATTTAGTCGTCTTAATCTCAGACTGAGCCCCACCACAGATGTCTTTAACTGTATCTTTGCATTCATCAATCCCAGCAGTGTTCTAACATTCAAATAGCAATAACCGCACCTCGTATGACCCAAATAAGTTAACAGAAGTTATACTATTTCCCTTCTCCAGTGATTCTCACACAAAAGTATACTCAACCAGCTTCTTGTTTCCCACCCCAATTAAAGATGCATGTCAATCAAGTAAATGCTCATTTTCTTCACAGGAGAATTACTACAGACCAAAGCAAACCCAGTGTTCATCGGCAGAATACTGCTTTAGTGCCTCCAGAAGGTAAGCAAGAAGCATCTGGATTTTGTCCTGGATCATTCCTCATCCACTCACCTATCTATGTAAACATTTTAGTACAAACCAAGAGCACGCATTTTATGTGACTCTCCTGATCACCCCCTCTTAATGCTTAACCTAGGCTGTGAATTGCATTATTATGGCAGTGCTGAAGGAAACTGCCTTACCAACAAGCTACAAAGCGTTTGTAAAGACTACCTCATAAATTAAGCTTAATTTGCAACTACCAAGAAACAAAGAAAAAAAAGTATTTCCAAGCACATTTTCTTTTATCTTTTGTTTTATTTTGTCTTACGGAAAAAATTAGGGATATAAACACGGATGATAGCAACACATTTATCAACTTCACAATTTCTTGGATTATATCCAGTTACAGGAACATCCCATTTGCTCCATAAACATGACATATTAATCTTTAATGACTTTAATATTTAAGCGCAAAAAAGCTACTATAAAAACTGTACCTCAAAAAATTGTTGTCAGGACCCACGGCTACTCTCATGTAGTGACTCCTCTGTTACATTCTTCTACATTTAAAGCTGATTGTGTGTTTTCCTCTAAAATCTTTAGCTGTCATAACAATACTTCAGTTAGAGATTAGCTATCGTTGCTGTCTGAGGAATTCACTTACAGAATCCAGTTCAGCTGCATTTTACATGCAAAGCATGTAAAAAATATTCTTCTTTGTCAGATTTAGGAGATATGACCCACAAAAAGCACACACAATGAATGAAATTCTAGTTATGAAGACAGTAAATTTGAAACACATTATTAAAAATTAGACACCATAGATGGCATCAAAGTATATGTCCTAAAGTGAAGACGTGGTGGTCATACGTCATATTTGAATGAGTAGGCAACACTGATGGGAACTCACTACTTACTGGGGTGGGTTCAGGAACCTAAAATTAGTCTGAAAATAGGAAACTGTAACTAGATGGCTTTTCCTTTCAGAGATATTCATTCCTGTAACACCTAATTCTGCCATCAAGCATCATTGTCTACAACATATTCTTTAAGGATTTTGTAATTTCAGGGTCACTCCTTCTCTTGCTCTTATGCAATGTCTTTCTTCTGAGAATTTCAGAGGTTTTTATATAAATAATAAGGTACATAACACCTATGAATCAGGAAGTTCTACCTTTCACATATGGAACTTAAACAGAGCTAACATGCCCCAGATTTACAAATTTTCTGAAGTCATCTTCTCCCAGAAAAGATTACAATAACTCTAATTTGCTTCGGAAAATTACAGTGTCCTAAGTGAACTCTCCCGCAATTTGAAGGCATCTCATTGCAGTAATATCTAACAAGAAAGAGAAAGGGACTATTATTTTTTCCTGAATCAGATTTTGGTGATATCTGTCATTACATATTCAAAAGAAGTGAGCACTAACGCCACAGAGGTATCAGTCGTGACTCTGTAGCTGTGGGCAAAACTCTTATTTCACAGTTAAAAAAAATTAATTCGAATCCTGCTATGCTTAAAAAGGCATCCTGTACTCTCCAACCTGAACGACCAACACAAAGTGAGTTCTCTAAATCTAAGTTTAAACATAAATTCACTGATTTATGAGCAAATACATCTATATTGAGTAAGAAAAATCTGATTCCTCAGAACATTGTCGTCGACGTCCTCATGATTCAAAATCACTTTTGGCATCAGCAGAAAGCAGGCTCTTCTCATCCTGCTGCAGCCCATTTAAAGTTTAAGCATGTTTTATGAAGAAGCAAGGTGGTAGTGAAGCTCAGAGTAACTGTTTCTAATTGTTGTGATTAGACAGACAACAAGAAAAATGAGTCCAAGTGCCCATGTGGGAGGCCATTTGGACAGCGAGAAACTTTCCTCCGCAGCTAATTTGCGCATGGCGATCCTATCAACTGCAGCAACATAGACAAGGGGCTCACATCAGAAGTTTTCACTGATAAATCACTTCCTTCCAGCTGCCACTGTTCTGTAAAGATCCTACAGCTGGTCTCAGCATTTGTGCCTGTAAAGCCCCCCATGGTACTGCCGCCTCCATTACAGTGTGGCAAAAGGTAACCTTAGCTGGATAACTATGACCTGCTCATACACTGAGCTTCTAACCGTAGAGACAGAGGGACTGGCTCTTTGCTTCTGGCTTGTTGGGGGTTTTTTTGGGGGGTATATTTTTTTCTTTTTGGTGATATTAATCTCCATAGTACTCTTCTGAACCAATAAATCCATTACAAAATAAAGGCATTTTCATCAGCTCGCTTCAGCTGCTACATCAAAAAAAAAAAAAATCTTAATTAGCCAGTATTTTGGGGCTGCTTTGCTATAACCAGCAGAATGGTGAATCTGCCCCTGACTGTTAATAATTAAAAAGTCATTTAAGGCTGCATATCTTCAAAGTATTAAAAATAATTATGTGACAGGACTGTTATGGGGTATGCTCACTTAATATAGCCCAAAGAAATGAGAGAATAATTACTTACTGAAGATGTACATATAAGGTTGCCTTGCAATGAAAGTATCTGTGTGTGAGGGGGAACGGAGGAGGAGATCCTCATCTGGAAAAGACTGCACAACTCAGAAAATTTTCTCCAAATATTCTGTAGTAGTATCGGTGCTTTTTACCTAATGTTAGAAACATATAGTCACGCAGATAAGGCAGTACTAAATGGATCACTGCTGCCTCTGGAAAGGAAGATAAGTTAGCCTTTGGTGCTTAGATATTCGCTTTCTGACAGCTGTTCTTTCTCACAAACTTCCTCTGCCAAGTGAAGATTATTTGGGATTGACAAGTCTGTGCTTTGGAATAAACAAGATCATTTCTCTGATAGGGTGCTGGAAACGGATGCTTAAGGTACAGATAACTGTATAGTCTGTCAGGTGTATTATATAGCTTGAGGGGGTCTCAGGGAAAAGCCAAGTACCAAGCCACACGAATATCTACATATGCCTAACAGTGTTTATGAACCCGTACTATTCCAAAAGATACCACGAGAAGGAAATCTTTCCCTCGTACACTGCAACTCTGACGAGAAAAAGACCATTCTGCTTCCTACCCCGTGGGAGGGTGGAGACAAAAGAGCAGAACAAGTTGACGAAACAGTTAGGCTGCAGTAGCTGAAACAGTAATCTGGAGAAATTCATACAAAGCAATGCTAAGCACTACTGAAAGTATGAGGTGGTCTGATTTCTTAAAAAGAATACATATCTCTTTGGGATCACTAACTGCTCTGTAACCATCACCAGCTGCACATGGCACATCAGGGCCGCCAGCATTCATGCGATCATTATCAATCAACAGACTTGCTGCACATCCATGACTGGAGATGGTGAAAAAATTTCAAATGGTCCCAAATTCCTCAGTGCCACTTTGTTAACCATCAGTGATAAGGCTGCTGCTCTAAATACAGTCTGTGCTTTATCTACAGCCCTAAAGGGTGGGTGCCCTCTTGTCTTTAAGCTCTACTATCTCCTAATTCATGCCAGGATGCTTCACTGGTGAGGTATGGACTCAAGTGAACACCACAGAAGTAGAAACATTTTAAGACTTGTCCAAGTTTTAGTAATTTTTTAAAATGCATGCACAGAAGCAGAAGCCATCTCTAACAGCTGTCGCTAACTGCAGTTGCTGCTGCACATGAGGGGTAAGACAACGCCCTAAAGTTCGGGAATATATTCTTTTTGTTCCCCAGGAGATGTTCCTCAGCAAAATAATCCCAAACCAAACACATTACATACATGCATATTTACATGTGTATGTGGAGAAACATTTGAAAATGACAGTTCCTCATAAAGTTATCCGTAAATTACCACTGGTCATTTTTAGATGTGATGCAACTTAACACACCTGTACAGGCGGTGGGTGTCCTTGAACTCAGAATCTCTCCTTTTTATTGCCGAAAGTGACACTTAATGCCAAAGAGGTGTTGAACCTTTGTTAAACTTCACTGTTACATACATACTGCCATTCACCACTTCAAATTCAAAGTTTGCTGACACTACATCGGTACAGATTTTCTGTTTGAATACTTGGCACCAGCCGAGACCTCCACCTTTCTTTTACCTGGAGTAATGGATAGCTTGATGTCCTGCAATGTTAAAATAGAAGTCAGTTGTATGTTTCATCTCGTCAGTATGTCCAGAGACTTCAATCCAGTGTGCTATGGGGAGGCAGTAAACTCCATCTACTATGTTGCTCTGGTTGTAAACACAACTTCGATCATGATGGGGCCCATTACCTAGAACAGAGGAAAGGACAGTTGTGGGCTCTGTATTCAGAAAATCTTCCAAAAGATTTGCGGGAGCTGTGAATGGAGTATTTAAGGCCAGGAGTGGTGTTTGCTGCCTGTTCAAACTGCGTTTCTCATTAACACATTACTAACATCTGCAATAGTTGTAACAGAAACGCTGTCACAAAGCAATTGTTCAGCATTAAAATCAATTTTTGCAAATCATTTTTTAAAAAATTAAAGCTATATAAGTCTTCCACAGAATCAACCGTGGCACTTAAAATGTCAAGAATAATTACTTTAATTTAAGTTCCTCATTTGATGTCTGATAATATGTGACCTCAGCATTCAACGTTCCTGCTGTGTGACCTCCCTCTGGGGATCCAGCTTGCTGTGGCCAAAGCCTAGATCTGACACGGCACAGCAGCGTCACTATGCCTCCGGCTTACATCTAAGGAAATTGCCAAGCTACAAGAAAGGCCTTGGAGAGAGCACAGAGTATGGCTGTGCGAGACCAGAAAGGTAAAACTGCAAACAAAGGCAGGACTGGTGATGCTGGAGTTGTTAACAGCTTAACGAATCAAGAGGAAAAACACCAATGCGGAAAGGCATCAAATCCCGAAGAAGGAAAGCACGCAGGTGACAGACGGCAAGCCTGCAGCAACGAAGGCCTGTTTCAGGGAGCAGAGAAGGATGGTCCTCCTCCACCCCTCACAGCTGCCTGGCCAGCAGAGACTCTTCAGGTGTCCTGCCGGGGACAGAACGCACACCAATGCCTAGCCTACGAGCGCATCAAATCCCACCTGTCTTTTATGTTTGCTAACCGATAAAGAATCGCTTTGTACTCTTCAGACGCACATGTCCTGCTTACAAGGTCTGCTCATAGACAGTAAAGTTGCCCAAAGTGACCCAGAGAGACACGGTCACATCTGCAATGCTGAGCGATCACGATTACCTAAAATGGCTTTGTCTGAAGTAAGAAATTTTTCTTACAGTTCTCCATTACTTAATATCCATTACCCCTTCTTCCCTTACAGCAATAGTGTGAGCTTTAGTACAGAAAACCAATTTCTAATATCATGCCAGAGTAAGTAATTTGAATTGAACTGGGTCCTGTCATCAATCAAAAGGTTATCTAGCCTCCAAAAATTCAGTACATGTATATTCTCCCCTCCCCCCACCCCGTCACTTTTACGTACTTATTGTAATACTAATTGCCATGTAGGAATTATTGTGCAGATTAGAACTGACCTAGTCTATGGCTTGCTTTTAATGTAAACTCGTTACACTTATACATTATTAATGATGTTAGAACATTTCTGAGTAAAATTATGCCCAAAGGAATATCCTCAATTTCTCACCGCACGTCAATGCACGACCAGCTTCCAAGCACCACACTTTTTTGTCAGAGCAAGAGCATTTTGGGAGATGTATTAATGCAATGATTAGAGAATAAGACTAACATTTAATAGCAAAGCTCAAGCAATCTCCGTATTTCCAGACGACATGCAGCACTGTCTATCATAATTGTGGAATATTATTATTTACCAAAAAGACAAAGAAAGTACTAGGCAGAAACCTATTTGCTCTTTCTATATTGCTGAACCATTACGTATCATATGCAATGGTATGACTCAGCTCTTGATAAATGAGGTGAGCAAGACCAGTATACAGCTCCTGCAGCTACAAATCTTTCCACTGTATTTTTATCCCACATTTCTCATTGTTTACACGTTCTTGCCACTGTTAAACAATATTTGAAGACAGCAGTACACATCAACAAATACAGCAGCGTAACAAAACCTACGGATGTTTATGACACTTAATTGACAGCATATATTCAGTAAAATCTTTCAAACCACATGCACATGACACATCTTGCCTTCCCCCTTTTACTCTCTGACAACTGTCCGTAGTGACGCGTATCACCGTGGCCCTGCGCAGCCATCACAAGGCTGCGTCTGATCCTGACCCCCACCCACTCAGGAGCCGAGGTCCCGTCCCGTCCCAGCCTCAGCCTGTCCCTGTCCCTGTCCCCAGGGGGGTGCCCGATGCCAAGGGCTCGGGCTTCCCCCAGTGCTCCTGGCTTCCTCTGCCTGGCTGCCAGCCCCGTGGGTGTCCCTGCACCCCTAGGGATCTGCCAGCCCTTACTGCACCCTGGCAGTTTTGGACCGTGTTCTCAGGATCTCTGGCTCTTTTGCTACTCCCAGCCCTATGCTTCCTTGTACACAGGCACCGTTGTGTGATGGGTACCCCCTGCTCCTGACCCCTGGTAACGTCACCATTCTGCCAAGGATCCCTAAAAGAAACTGTCTGTCCCCTTAGTGCCAGGTGACACCTCGTGTACACTCTGGCTCCCTCAAGGACCACCCCTTCCAATGCTCACAGCTGTTCCATCAGGATTTCTGCATGAATTTTTGCCATTACAGTCCACGATACCTCTCTCCTGCTTAGTTTCTCCTTTCCCCGAGGTGACAGTCAGCCCTATAAGACAACAAAGCCTCACTCTTCTCGTCTTCGTGATCTCAGCTGCATACCTCCTGCTTTCCCATTTCCAGCTGCTGCTGCTTGAGGAGCATGTCCTTCCGCCACTCCACAGTTCTACTGTCCACCGTCTTCTCCTCCAGCTTTAATTCTCAGCTCTTCTTCTCTTTCCTTTTCTACCATCTGCCTTCTTAAGTGGCAGTAACCGCCTTGCCCTGTAACCTTTTCACCTTCACCATCATTCGTTTCCTTACCTAGCCTGCAACCAGTCAAGAAAGTGGGGCCCAGAGTAAATTGCCACGAGACGTTTGTTTCATTTGCTCCCTCAGGCAGGTAGCGTCCAATCTCATCCTGAAAACCTAATGGTTATTTATCGCTGTTGATTTTTCTGCATCACTCAACCTCACCTTCCCGCTGTGGCCTACAGTCAAACTGGAATCTCAAGAGGTACATTTCCATTTTGGCTGTAATATTAGGTAAACAACAACAGCTTGTATTCCTAAGATTTTTCATGAGAACTGCACAGCTCTCTTCTACTTTTTACATTTTAAACTGATCTATGAATTAACAACTCTCTTATTGAAATATGATGCCTGTGTAGCAGAATGTATATGAATATACATTCCACACATATGTATTCTCATATGTGTATATATACACATGTATTTTTTGAATACATATTCAACAAATACAGTGACGTAATTTCAGACAGGAAGGGGAGAGCGCTACCATCTCCAAGAAATACTAATTTAGAGAACAGTATGATCATACCGAGCTGTTCAGAAAGCTGAATTCTCCATTCCCCTTGCAAGAGTTATGAAAGAAGGTAATTACCACAAATGATCAGAATCACGCAGACAACATCCAAACGATACACAAATGCTTCTCACCACAGTTTGCTTCACAAGACGCATCTAATGAATAAGTTTCAAAAAAAAAAAAGAAAATTGTATCCGTTCACATCACGCTTCTGCTAGCACAGTTTGTCACAGAAAAACCATAACATTTTGGATTCCATAAAACAACAATGCAAGGGAACAGTTTCAGAAGTAGAGCCAGATGACAAATTTGGAGGAGTAATGTATAACTCATGTATAATTTGGAGCTGCTATAAAAGGGCTAAAGATTGAATTCTCTCAATTTTTATCTTCCGGTCATTTAATACAAAAATAAGTCAGCCAATGAAACCAACTTTCATTCAAGGTAACTAATCATAAACCATGTTTTAAATAGAAAACAATTAGCATCACTTACATGTTCTGTTACATATTTGCAGAATGCATAGGGTGAGAAAAATGGGCACAGCTTGGGTGATGGGCAGAAATCATTAACTGGATAATCCTCAGTTCTTCCTTTTCCACTGCTATCCTTTTAAACCTTTCCTGGGGAGTTTCCTCTGCCTGAAGTGAGGAGGTACAACATACCTCACGGTATGACGTACATCCGGGCAAAACATGCCTTACTCTCATCTTAGCCCTTCTGCTGATCGAGTAGGCTCCTTGCTTCTCCTTTGTGGTAGTTAACATGACTCTGTCAGACTCCGAAGAGCTGGCCCAAGACTTCTCGCAAGTAAAGGAATTGTTTGTGCCGACAACGAGAAGAAGCTTTCAGAATCAGAGGCGGCAGGATGAAAACCTGGCACACCGAGTGAAACACTTACTCTCCTGTCCCTCCCCACAACAGGCCAAGCAAAGTCCTTTCTGGATTTGGGGACTTTCCCATGCCTAGGACAGGGCAGGGCGTTAGCTACTGGCAGCAACCAACAGCACCACAGATCAAAGACCACCGCTTCCTCGCTCTCTCTCTTGTCCAGGGCTGTCTGTGTGGTGCGGCTGGTTAGTCTGCGAGGAAACAGAGCACCTGAGGAAGGCAGGGGGACCGACCTCATCAGAAGTTGATTCTTTTCAGTGCATCAGAAATGTGTTGCAGCCCTCTCTAATTTATTGCTTTCTGCTCAGAGAGAAAAGATGGAGGCCAGTGCAGAGCGAACTGTCATGAGACTGCCTGTATGCAGAGTCTGGACATGTCTGCTTGTGACTGAAGCTGCTCACGCCCACACCAACACCCTACTTCACTTACTTCCCCCACAGGTCCCAGTTACCTGCATTATCTGAAAGGCCGCTGCACCTTTGGATCCTCTTAAGTGACTTCCTAAGAAGTCAGACTCAGCAGCCCTGCCACACAGAAACTCAGCTTTACTACTCACTTCTCAAATGTGCAAAGCATTTCACAAAGTAACTTAACTAAAACTGAAGGCCTAGCGCTGAAGCTTAGTTTCTGTACCTGAAGCTCGGAAAGGTCCTATCTACAAGCTGGGAAGGCTATCGTGACTGTGCTGAGCAACCACGCCTGTCAGGGTCCTGCACGGCACAGAGAACGCCCGGGGTTTCATTTGATGCAATCCAACATGCTTCCAGGACCACAAGTGCACGTCCCATCTTTACCAGCCACAAAGCATGCACCACTGGCCGGTCCCCTGCACGTACCACTCGCACAGAGACCAAACGGCCAGAGGACGCCGCATCCCTATTACAAGCTAGGTGCTCTAGACTTCACCACCTTAGGAGGGAAACAGCTTGAAACACAGCAGTGCTGAGCACAAGGGCATACTGCAGAAACGCTAGATGAGCTGTAAGGCAAACTCTCACCAAAAGGAACTCTTTGGGCCAGAAATGGTTCACGTAAATTCATCTGTCCCCTTACACTGACTAGCCTCCCTAAACTCACCCAAACCTTGTACGAAGACTTCAAGATATTTTGAGTAAACCTCCCACGACTCCGCCAGCCTCTGGAGTGGGAATTCACCACGACTCCCATCTAAATGCGCTGCTGAGACACAGCAGCTGTGTGCCTCCTCACCAGGACACCTCAACAAGAGCACCGGTCTCAGAACTTACATGTTGCTCACAGCACACACCACCAGACCACTAGGTAGGCTTCCAGGTACTTTTAATATGAAATAAACAATTATTTGGGTGAAAGTTTAATGCTGTTATAGTCAATAAAACATTGTGCAGCCACAAAGACTTGGGAGGATTTTAACAGCATTTCAACTTTTCTGTTCCTAGAGCCAGTAGGAAAGCAAAGAAAATCGCATCTGTTTTCCACTCACATGTTCATGTTTGCGGAAAAGAAAGCAAGCACAAATGCCCTTTGAGAAAGGGCAATACACAATAGGAAACACATGTTTTTACAGCCCAAACCACTTCTAAATTAGTATTTTTCTTCATCTTGCTTTTATTTTATTTTATTTTATTTGTTCCAAGTGGCAAAACATTGGTTTAATCATATTTTGGGGAAGGCAAATACACAATCATTTGAAAACATGTAAAATTCAACCATAAAAAGGGTAAGTTAAATATCTGAACAGTGCTGATCCTCCTGTTAATTGACCAAGCGGACTTTCCTAATTAAAGAACAAAAGGAATTTGGAAGAGTTTATTGGAAGATACAGGTCCTAGACTAACTGATAGGGTAGCACTCTTTCCTTCAGTAAAGTCTAGAGTAATTTCATTTAAATTCTGTCTTTGTGATTCTTCACAGCAAAAATGTTTACCTGAAACAGAAAAGTAAAAATAAGTTCCTAGGCATTAAATGATAAAGTTTCTCATTGCTTTTGCAACCCACTTGTTGCTCTCTCTACTGCAGATGGTTGCGCGGTGGAAGCCACCGATGTAGGTGGGGAACTCCTGGAGAACAAAGCAACCAGCAGCCCCGCTCACAGCTCAAGCCTCACAGAGGGCGCCTTCCAAATCTGCATGACTGTACATATGGCCCCTGATTTAATGCATATGAAGGATGACCAATAGCGGCATACGAAGGGAGCTAGCTGTGCTGCCAACCAAACAAAAGATCAAAACCAAAGATTTGCACATAACTGAGAAATGGCCCTGGCAAAAGACAGAGACAAGAATGAAACAAAGGAAAAACAGGCGAAGATATAGTACGTAAGAAAAAGACGTCCAAAGGTCAAGGGCTGGACGAAGATAAGCAGGGACCAGAAGAGGATCTTCTAAAGTTTGAGCTAACCACATGCAGTGACAGAATACAAAGAAAAACCTTCAGTTACTATTTTATTACAGCTGTACTGCAGGGATGAAAAGTATATAATCCAACAGTCTGCCAACAGCACAGACTCATCTTGACACAGAGGACAGCTGCGCACAGATTGTGTAATGTTCTGGAAGAGTCACACTGGTGAAATTATCAGCTTGATCTTAAAAGATAATGAGCAAAATCTGAGCCAATTAAATTTCTCGGCACCAGTAAGTGTGGCGAACAAAACAACCATGAATGAACGAAAAAAGTAAGATCACCTCTTCCACTGTCTCTGCAGAGCTCTTTGCAGCAAAGCCACTTGGCGTACTGCTCAGCCACAGCTCTCCCAGCTACCAGCTTGTTGCATACCTTGCTGGAAGTTTTAATTTTTTTTCTGGTTTTTACTGTGTGACGGAAGGTATGCAGAAACTCCAGCGCACAGCAGTGGCTGTAGAGGTGCTGTGTATCTCCTCCCTGCCTTAGCCAGGCCCTACACCAAGACATAGCGCTTCCAGACCTCCACATCCCACAGCAAGGTGGGCATGCTTCTCAGTTCACTGCTACCTTTGAAAAACCACAGGGCTACTTAGATGACCTTAGATATGCCCCTTAGCTTCAATGGTAACTAACAAATTCAAACAGCAAGCAGCCAGGCAATTTTCAGATCACCTACTCACAAATCAGTAAGAGCAAAGACTTGCTTTTATAATCTTTGTCATAAATTTTGCAGGCTTTACACATCAAGTCAAAACTTTAAGTATGCTTAAATACTATAAGTAATTACATTTGAAATATTAAACAAGGTCCTTTAACAAGGTAAACAAACAGAAATTCCCCTGGAAGAGTTTAGTAACATCATAAGCACTATCAACACTCTGGGGGCAGAGGAATGGGGAGGGGTTGAGGAACAGAAGATTTTTTTCAAAAAATAGTAATAGAACAACAGCAACTAAAAGAAACATATGGGTGGAAAAAAAAATCTCTGAAAACTAAGATTTAAAAGATTAAGTATTTGCTAGGTTCCTTATCTTTTATATTAATGTTACAATGAAGAAAAGCCTCAAGTCCTACTTTGGGCACAATTCTCAGTTAACTGAACGTGCTACTGCACAGTGTCCTTATCAGACATTACTGTAATTGGACTTCCACCGCTACACTTATAATATTCAAATTTACTTACCCTTTACACCAGATTCTGTCGTGAAAGTCTCGCTGCTGCCTAACTTTGAACGAAAGTCAGTCTCTGATGTCTTGAAACAGGATCTGTTTCAATCCCACCAAGGCTGAGTTGCTATAGATTGTTAAAAAGCAGAGATGGGAGGCTGAATTCCCCCTCGCTGGAACTGAGCTAGGTCAGGTATTCTGGCAGTTTGAGTCTGCCACGGGCTCTTAGACTGGAGTCCTGCCTTTCTGAAGTCTCAGTAAAGCCCCTGAATAGCTGCCCTTTGTTTTCGCACCTCTGACAAACAGCACTAAATAACACATTTTAATTCTGTACGTCGTGTACTAACCCTTACTCATATGCTTAATAAAAATATACTTACTCTGCTTTTTAATCCTTTCCCTGCTGTCAATAAACTGTCTTCCCCTTAGATTCTGAAAACAGTACACGAATTTCTTGTATTTCTTGTATTACTTAAATACTTAATATTATTGTAAAACTGCTAATTTGCCTCACCTAGTTCACTAACACCTTCTGCATGACTGGTTTAATTTTCAGCAATGTTTCCTTGCATTTGCCAGCCCAGAAGAGATATCAAGAAAGCAGAAGAGCATTGGTATCATACACTGCACATTTATTTTCTAACAGACTTAAAGCAGACTGTTTCAACTTCTCATTTGGTAGGTCTGCTCTATATAACCAAGGAAACAAGTTTTAACTCTATTACAATCCAGGTTGAATTGAAGATTTTTTTTAGTCTATTAGCCTGCTCCCAAACAAATTCCTTTTAGAGATTTTTAAAAATTATGCTAGTATTAGAACTAAACGGTTTACAAGAAAGCCCTCCTCAGCACTTAATGCTGTTAATCAACAAGGCTTTTTTTTCTTTTTCTTTTTTTTTAATTAGAGATGAGAAAATAAGATTTTTCAAAGGCAACTTTCAAAAACGTGTTTTATTTCCATCTCTAGGTTCTGCTTAGGCACAGGTGTTTCTCAGTGGGAACTGCTACCACACTAAGAGTTTTTAGCCAAACGCCCGGTCTAATGATGTAGATTAAGCCAGAGAAAAGCAACTAAAAGGGAATTCAGCTCTTTTGAAAAAGAGGTTCTTCTCATACAGATGGTGGAAATAAGACTAAAGGAAATGCAGATGATAGAGTAACTGCTGATAGCAACAAAATGTATAATGTAATGCAGTCTTCCTAACTGCTTTTATACTCTCTGTGGCATTGTACTGTATATTACTGATTGTTACTTTTTACCAGACCAGAAAAGACTGAACTCTAGGCAGGAAACAAGCTACATCAAAACAGTATCATAACCAAAGTATCATCCCAGTTACTTTACTTACCACTTCTCAGTGCTTCTTGCCATTGAAAATAAATCCTTGACCCATATTGCATGCTGCTGTCACTTGGAAGTGAGGGCAGGGAGTGAAGTGGGGAATGGGAAAAATGGTAAATAAATAAAGTACTTGCATAAACAATGTATTTATTATAATTTTGCCATTATAACCACAAATGCCTTAATTAGGCTGTCACAGCGGTCAGAGCTGGTCCCTGATTATCCCTGCAGGTAGAAAATGACACATACCTGCCAAATCCAGAGGAATGAATGTGTACATCCTTATTTTTATTTTTCTAATTTTGAGGTTTCATGGGCAACTCTCCATTATCTCCAGTAGTCTGCTGGTTAATGCTGACATACAGATAGGAAGTAATGAAAAACTTGCTACCAATTATACCATAATCTGTACTAAGTATATGTCTTGATGGGGTTGAAAAAAACCACCAGGAGCTATCACACTTTGTAAACCAAAGTTTCTCTCCATTCATTAAAGGGGTATTGGGTGGTAGATTTCAAAGTTATCCACTTTTACACATAAGGCTTCCTCACACCTGAAAGGTGTTAAAGCATCTAGCATTGCCCAGGAGGCAACAGCCTTGCACAAACAAAATGCATATTATGCACAATTATTCAACTATCAACATCCAATTGCACTTTATGCTCCTTCCTAGTCACTGCCTACTTCAGAACAGGACTGAGATGGTGAAAGCAAGTAAAGCCCTGGATTATTTTCAAAAGCAGAACGGATTACAGTAAATACTGATGAAACGTGCAAGCAGCTGCAAGAAGCCAGGCAGTCACTGGCTGTACACAGGTAAAATGGCGACACCCAGAGGCAAGAACACTACACAAAATACCTGCTTTAAGAGAGGTATGAAGAAATGTTATCCTCTCCGGAGTTTTCTTTCCCTTTTTTTTTTAAATAATAGAACTGCTGTCTAACTTGTGGATCTGTAGATTAGCTTTGTAAAAGAAAGAAAAAGACACGCATCTCAGTTACAGAAAAATAATGTTGCAACAAAATGTACTTCTCCAGAACAGCCTCAAAGAATTTTTACGTTGCTTTAACTTGCTATAGCTTAGCCGCAAATATTTTGCATCCCGTTACAGTCTACAGCTGGAATGGCGAATACGTATTAACTTCCCATACAGCCTTTAAAGAATCTCCCCCATTAAAGTAAGAAATTGTATCTGTTTTGTTCCACAGAGTTGAGGTCAAGAAGCGAGATTGGTTTAGGTTTCAACCCGCACCCGCTTTAAAAATGAGATTTTAATGTGCCTTACTATCACCAATGTTTTCAGCCAATCAAGCGCTTGACCCTTGAAAGCTATGACCAAATTTTACTTTTGGTATTTTCACTAATTACAATACCACGAAAACCTTTATTACTCCATAAATGCACCAGTCTTTTTGAACTGGCACCAGAAGCGTACTTTGTCCAACAGATGGCTTGAACTGTAACTTAGAAGCTCACAGGAGTATGAACTGCAGATGCTGGAAGGCCAACACAGAAAGGCACAGGCTGTGTAACCTAACTGTTTCTAAATCGAACCGTGTCATACTGTTGGCTTTGAGCCCTGAAGAAACCACAGAAAACAGCAGTGGCAAGTGAGTGCAAACAAGACATCTCCTTTTCTCGCCTCCCCCCTCCTCAGAACTAAAGATGGCTTTTTTGGAAGGAATAAGGCTCTGCTCACCTTTACAGATTACTAGAATGCCGGTTGACTGTGCTTTTCAGCTTTAACTGGCAATACTGTATCTGTTAAGCTTCCAGCAAGCACTAACTACATCAAACCAACAGGTATGTGAAAATGGATCAACATTTTAGAACATAAGCTTATACTTTTTATATGTATTTATTTCCCCTCTCAAAATGTAAGGTGTCAATAGACTATATTCCATCATCTCCAAATACAGCCTGGGGCATACCGTTAGTAACTCCTCTGTCCTTTTATGGAACATGTCTCTTGGACAGTACCTACAATTTATTCAGATCAGAGTAAAGGGGAAAAAGGTACAGATAATTTTTGTTAAAGCATAAATTTACAAAAATAAATGCAAGCGTAAGTTTCATCTTGTATTTATTTAGTTCTGACAGTAGGCACAATACACTTTTACTTTTCAAGCTGAGAGAGAGACATAAATAAACTGAGTTCTGAAGAATCTACATTAAAAACAAAGTACATAGAAAGACACATTGGGGGGTAGGGGGGACGTACGTAATTTTTTTGTAACCTATTTCCAGGTTCAAAAGCTTAACATAATCAACCTGTTTTCCACAGATGCTGTAGCAGAGTTAACTCTCCTGGACAACAGGCATTTCAGCTGAGCTCATGGCGGGTAAACAAAGTACCACCCCTGCAGAAACCTCAGTTGGGCCACAGCGCATACAGAAATCACATGATTTGAGCCAGAGGAGCCCCATGGCTTTAAGTGACCTGCCCTGGACGTGGCATCACCACCCTGGGAGAGCAGAGGTAAGCATCTGACCTTTCAGGAGCTCAAAAGAGTCTCCTCTCCCACCTCATCCTTCCAGAGAAGGGAACTGGTTCCCTCGAGACACAAGCAACAAGCCAGCAGCCCTCCCGCAGGCCAAGCCTTGCCTGAAGGCTTCCTACCAGACCACCTGGTAGAACGCAAAAGCCACAGACCACTGGCCCAGGCCTTTGAGTCTTCTAGAAACAAATACTCTCACTTTACCTTTCAGTGTCCCGGTTGCATTGGAATAGCTGTAAGGATGAACTAAATTTAAACTCAAAACATACGATGCAACATGTACTACCGTATTACAGCATGCATTACTAGTGGAATTCTCATATGAGGTATGCTAATAAAAAAAAAAAGAGAGTAATTTTCTTAAATATGGCACATTATTTCATGCCCAGTGTATGTAAACATCTGACATTCAGAAATGACAGAAGCTTCCCTGGTTACAGAAGAATGCCTCAACTCATAAATTGAGAGCAAGTATCATTCTGCATCTTCCTCTATCCCTCATAACCACGTCTTCAAAATTGCAGATGTTCTCTAACTGCCAAATGTCTCCCAAAGCACATTTTAATTCTAAACACGTAGGATACCGAAGAGCCAAAGCACTGCATTTGCTTATCACAAAAAAAAAGTTTTGTTTTTTTAAAAAGGTAGTTGTCTCTTCAAACTGTGATTTTTACAAGATTAAACACCCAAAACTTTTATTGAACTACAGGTGAAAAAAAAAATCATCAAAACAAATGACATAAAAAAGCCTGCCAGATATTGCTTAATAATTGGATAGAAAAACATCCTTAAGCTCCCTTCATGCAGTACATGAAGAAGAACAAATTTCAGGGTTTAAGCAAATTTAGTTATTTCCAGTAAATAACAACTTCGAAAACAAATGTTTGATACTAATGACTAATTAAAACCCCCCCTGCATTTGGATGAAACGCCCATTTGTTTTCTTTCATTGTAGCTGAGCAATAAGCTCAAACGGCTGAGCATTCACAATTAAAAGATCAAAATCCCGCCCAGGTTAATCCTAAAACTGCATCAGTAGCACTACCACCAAAACAGAACATGTTTATTACTCAACAGACTACATTTACTAAAAGCGCTCCCAGGTATGGACGAATACCATTATTTCCAAACTAGACAGTAGCCATCCCCTTACAAATGCAGATTCTCTACAGACTGGAACACTCTATTGTTATTTCTATATCCTGTGTGGTGAGGATCTCTTTATGTACCAGTATCACTGGTATATTATGTACGACTTGGCACCTTCAAAAGAGACCCAATTCTGCTTCCTTGGACAGATGCAGAGATTTTTATTCCATAAATTCACTTTTCCTGCATTTCTGCAAAAGAAAAACATGGTTAAAACAGGCAGAGTATACTATTTATTTTAGCTGCTAAATCATACAATTACTATTACATGGTGTAGACAGTACTTCATGATGTGAACTTCTGTGAATGCGCTATTAACACGTAGTCTTTTATTAGTACAAAGAAGAAGAAACAAATGCGACAGTCATGACGACATGCATGTTTTAGTCTATATGACAGAACGGCAGTTTAAAAGCGTGATACATATTCTTAAAACGGGTGAAGAGCAACTTCTCTACAATGTGTTATTTTGGTGTACGGATTATAAAACTATTTTATAAGTTAAAAAAAAACCCTCACAAATTAACCTAGTCATCTGTCTTCCTTTCACCAAGTCTGATTCATTCCACAGTGACAAGAGCTATATTTAGAGCTTTATTTCACTCAGTATACAATTGTACCAGTGTTCTCTTTTATTTGAGATACTTAAATTAAATATACCAGAACAGCACGTGGAAACTGACTAAAGTTATTCAACATTTCACAACACAGAACAGGAGAAAATCACAGTGGAAGTACTACTGCAACAGCAAGAAGAATGGAAAAGCTGTGACAGAACTTTTCCCTGGTTTTTCTCAGCAATTCCGATGGCAAAATTTACCAGCCTGAAAACACCATCAGGACATTTCAGCTTACCAAAATAAATAACGAACCACACCTTAACACGTAAGTAGGACATTCTGAGTTCTTTACTCCGAGGGAAAGAAAGGATACAAAACACCAGGACAACGGATGCCTAAAGCAAGAAAAATATAATGAAACTCTTTCAAAGGATTTTTACCAGCCTAGAAGAGCAGCTTCCTTCTGCATTCACTCTCCTCCACCACACGGTTAAAAACCGTTTGTGCTAGCGAGTGCTCACGTCATGTCACGACAGCCTAGGAGGTTCTACCTGCAAGCGTAACTCAGGCCTTCCCGGTACAGGAGGCGGCCGACGCCGACAGCCGGCAGCACGAAGCTCAGGGTACGGCCCGCCTGACGGCGACGCCCCTCCCGGACTCCGGGCGATGCTCCCGGGCACCGGGCAAGAGGCGGAGCCGGCGGAGCC
>VZSC01012372.1:709357-729976 GCA_013398225.1 Steatornis caripensis | reverse complement strand
TTTATTTTTTTTTTTTTTTTTTTTTTGGGGGGGGGGGGGGGGGTTGAGGTGGGGTGGGGTGGTTGTTTTGTTTCTTTTGTTTTTTAACTTTAAACATAAATTCTTCTGTGTTTATCCAAAAGGGCATCAGCTGAAAAATATGATCACAAGTTGCAACTCCAGTTAACCGAAGTCCAAGTCACAGGTCACTTAGACTGAACCTGTTTTATCACAAAACACGGAAGTAATTTTGTGTTGTGTGCAATTCCATCTGCTGAGAAGTTAGTCTTACTGCACTGTTAAATCAAGAACATCTCACTCATCTGCATATCAAAAACCATGTGCAAGCTCAGATACCATGTAAAACTCTTCTTGCTTAGAAGTAAAGCCACCTTGCTTAGGCAACAAGGCATCCACTCATCCCTTACTCCTGAAACACATAATGACATGAAACTCCAGAGAGCTGATGCTCATAAACAGCTGCCACAGTTCATAACAAGTTGTATTTTACCATAGCCAAGGTTCAAATCTCATTAAGTGGCACATCGTTTCCTGTTTGATGCAAAGGCCTCCAGAATTTGTGGAACACAACCATGTAATTACAATATTAAAGAGTACACAATATTCAGAAGATTACACAACATGTAACGATCAAACATTAACGCTTCCGAACAAAGTCCAACATATATTCATGCCACGTCCTTGATTGTTCATTTGCTAACCAGTCACATAATCAGACTAGTTTTGTTGTGCAGCCTACCCCTCTGTTGGGATGTTCACGTGAAAATACTAATGCAACCCAACCTGCACCTTGCTAGCAGAATTCTCTCCATTTAAATCACAATAAGCTTGAAGATAGCTCTTTTGCTACATGCTTGAAAACATACCTTGGGGGAGGGGGGAAATCACATCTTAAATGAAAAGCATATATTACAATATTTTTTGTGTTCCATTTTTTTATATTGTAAAATTCTCGTTTCAATACTACATTACAACACTGTCAAGTAAGGTCATTGCAACCTTTCCTACTACAATTTTTTTGCCGTTCCTTCATTTTATCATTTAAAATGAATAAATAAATGTCAGCACAGTTTAGGATGAAACTAAGCACCAGAACACCGAAATATCCTCAAGGCAGAAAACACCTTTTTCAGATTGATTCTACAAATCTAGAATTATGTGAATTCATGCCTCATGACATTCTAGCTTTTTAAAATATATTTTGCAGTGAAAGTCATACATGCTTATTTTTTATACATTTTTCTACTACCTGAGGCTACAATCAGTCTGCATACCTACTACTGCATGTGTTGCAGAATTTGGTTTGTCAAAATGGCAGAGGTGTGGACTTTTGCTGCCACATTCCATAGAGCATCTAATGATTATTAATGTTTTCTCAACTACTAGGCTATTAGCAGGTAAGTTATAGTGAACGCATCAGTCTTCTTGTTTCGCTCCTTGCATTCCCTAACGCATTTCTGTTCCCTTTTACTGGCAAATACTGATGAAAACCATACAGATGAACTGTCCGTAACTGAAGGACCTTAGTTTTCTATTATTCTTACCAGATATTGCCTCTGACACCACCAGCATGTAGAACCTACACTGAATACATTCCTTGCATTCAGTGGAGAGGACTGCACTCAACAAATCCTTGATTCAGGAATACAGGCGGTACTTGGGAGACAGCTTACAACTAAAGCACATTATAGAGCTCAAATAGCAACGGGGTAACTCCTGCTATCATGAAAAGACTGATAAATCATCAGTAAAACACAGTTGCAGAATGCACAAGTCAGAAACTCTCAGCACTCTCAAATACACAGTGTCTCAGAAGATTCTCCATGCTGGGACTGGATGCCTTTGTTATTTTAAGCCTACGTCTCCATTCAGTTTTCCTCTCCAGTTTGGATTACTGCTACGATATTCACCACATGCCAAACAGTCACACTATGAGAATCCCATTCTTCAAACTGTCTCTGCTTTACATTCCATAACTTTTTACAAACTCTATCTGAATGCTATTTTTCCCTCAGTGCCGTAAACAACCACAAGGTTTTGCTCATCTGAAGATTATCAAAGATGCCTGAACAGACATTCTGACTGAAAGAATTTAAGTCAGCTTTCTGATACTACAGCAGACATTGAATTTTCCACTGAACTTAAATCTCATTTTAGGAAAGCATATTCAGCAGATAAGAGCCTATGAAGACAGTTTTAGCAGTAGTATTCTCAGAAAAAATAGCTAAAACATACAGGGCAAATCCTCTAGAATACTTTAAGCATCAAGAAAGTTAAAGTGAAACAAAAAATATTTCCTTACACAGCAGAATATCTAATCCATTTACACTGAGAGAAAAACAAAAGGCTAATGTGGTCTCTACAAAAAGTAAAATAGCCACAAGTTTGTAATGACTGAAATTAAACCATGAGCCACACCATGTTAACTTGACACAGTTTTGATTAATTTATTAAGAGATATACGTAAAGACTATTAGCATACTCAGCAAATGGTACGACAAAAGGTCCATTTCTGGGCAGAGCCTTCTATTTTAATGAGGTTTTGTTTTATGTTTTGGCAGTCCACAAACAGTCTGAACTACAACTATTATCTAAAAACCACCCAAAAATTTTGCTTCTGTACCAGTTTAAGCAACAATTTTCTACAGAAAACTTTACTCATGAGAGAAAACACTGAAAATGTTCTTCACAAACCAGTAGTGTAAGTGTGTATCATGTTGATCAGATAATCTTTCCAATTTATTATTCAGAAAAAACAATTAAAACAAACCTACGAGGTACAATATCAGTCTTCAATGTTAGGTAGTTTGATCTTCAATTGTGGAAGGAAATCTATGCTGCATAACCGTCCAAAGCAATAGAAATCAGTTATAGTCTAAAAATGAATGACTGACCTTCATAATGAAGTGAATACATATTAATTATTTCCAAATGATGCAATGTTTAAATATTGGTAAATAGATTCCTTTATGTAACTTGATTTTCTGAGTACTTACTGGAATCCTATAGGTAGACAGAGCACCGTGTTTGAACACCGCAACACTAGTGATAAGCTTCAAAAAAGTACAATCACACTAAAAGAGAAACTCCGCAAGTTTTATTAGGATTTCAACAGACATTGCAAAAAAATATTGCATAATGATTGAAAACAAAGTATTTTAAACAAAGTAGCAATGTGGTATTAAGTAAAAGAAAGACGGAACAGCTGTCTATATATGCTGTAAGGAAGATGTACCAGGAAAGGTATATGACATTTTTAAAATTCAAGGGCAAATGTGAACAAGCCACATTTTCATAGATTGACTATACACCATAGATGTTTTACAAACTGCATAGCAGTGTAAAAAAAAAGTTTTTATCCTAACTATATTGTATTCCTGCATTTGGAGCAGTTTACAAGGCAGAGATTTTGTTTACAACATTGATATTTTAATAGCTCTGGATTCTCATAAAAAATAAACTAATTTAACAAAAAAGGTTGTATCTACATTTGAAAACAAAAGTGCATGTATTGAGAAATAGCGTTATTTCTTAAGAAGAACACTGAGTACTTAAAAAGTTCAAAGATCAACAACGGATGATACTTTAGATGTAGATCTGCACGGTGCTACAAGCGAGATTCTACCGACACCAGCTCCTCTAACTGAATACCCTCTTTTCCTAAGCGACCAAGACACATGCCTGCCTACCATACTTATCAGGGTTCTGGGTAGTTACGAAGAATGCAGAGTACCGAAACCACCACACTGAGGTCCAAAAAAAATACCAGTAACCCAAGACAGATGTTTTAAATAGATTTAGCCATAAACACAACCATAAACTCCTCAACATTCAGGATCCTTCCAGTCACACAACTTCTTTTTAAACACTGGAGAGCAGCAGCAAGGAGCCATTAGAGCTAAAAGACAAGAAGTGATGATAGTCTATCTCCTGTCTTGTACTGAAGAATTTGTGGGTAATGAGCATTTCAATGCACTTGGAGAACAAGGAGGGTGTGTGTGTGTGTGTTAAAATCTCTACTTAAAACCCAGCTGGTATACTCAGATTTGTACCTGAATCTAGATTCTCCTTTCCGCATAACTGTGGTAACAGCTAAGAATTACTGCAAATATTGCTAACTTCTGTAGAGGGTTTACTCCTTTCCTCTCTCCCAACAAAAAAAAAAAAGTGTGGAAAGAGAACATGTAGTTTGAAGGTCCAGGCAGAACTTCTGTTTGAGCTCTTGTAATTTCAACTCATGGCACTGAAGAACTAGATTTACTTTTTTTTCTGGGCACCTGTAGCACTCTGGATAGAAAAAGGCAGTGAATGTTTAGCTGGACTGGACCCAGAATGGGAAATGCACAGATACCGAAATTGTGGACTGCAGCCAGACTAGCCATAAACAAACGTCCAGTACAGAAATTACGAGTAACAAATCTAGCCATTTTTGTAAACATCTCCTCCTTAATCTCTTATTTTTTCCTATAATGGAAATACATACTGTATTTCTTTGTTCCAAGCTCTGGTCTGTTTCTGTTTTAGCTTTGTGGCACAGTTGCTAAGTGCAACAGGCTAGAGACACCAACATTAATACAAACAAGTTGGAAAGTCAGTTCAAGTTATTAGGTTTGCTGTACCAGGCCATTTATCATAGCGTGTATCCTCTGTTCACAAACGCTTTCTAAGATCTTTTATTATGGAAGACTGGAAGCAAACTGGAGTTGTGTGGTTGAACATACATTTCTGATATGCCTTATGCAATTAACAAACCATGTCTCATCTTATGAAGATGATACATTTGCTATACATACCAGTCATTTAAAATGCTCCTCAGAAAAGCAGCATTTTTATAGACAAATTAACAGAAAAGGAGACAATACATCTCACAATACCATAAAACAAGTTAAGCCCTTTCATTAGCTGCATGATAAATTCATAACTGTTTATAACATACTTTGAATTTCTGACTGCTCAAGCAATTTCACCCTCAGCCAAATGCAGGACAAGGAAAAACATTTTAAACATTTTATATCGATGTCATTGTAGGTGCGAGAGTAAAAACTAGTATTCCATGTTTTTAGCTCTAAAAGTTTTGCTCCCAAAAGTGAAATCACTGTTAATAGTTCAGAAGAAAAATAATCATTGTTGACAAGTCAAAAGAAAGTTGTACTAAAAATTAAGCTGCTGTAAATCTGAGTTCATTTAGATAATTCCTAAAAAAAAAAAAAAAAGAAAAATTTTTTAAAAAGCTGATCCTAGATTACCTGTTAACTAGGAAGAGCACTAGGACACCGATTTCATCAGAAAAGATGCGCTTAAAAGCCGTATTTGAGAAATCTACTATAAAGTTCTGAATTCTTCCTTATCTTTCAAATATTTGGATTATACTTTGTTAAAAAAAAATAGACCAAATACAGAAAGTACATTTGGTCAGGATTTTGTCTCGCTAAATTCAGTGTTTCCTATCTAAATGTGCATTTAGAGGCCATTTTTGAAATGTTATCAGTCAACAGCAACATGGGCACCAGTGAAGCAGAAAACACACCTTAGGATTTTGTTCTTAAATTATATAAGTTAGATAAAACTACCCTGTCCAGCAAGTTCCGAATTTTTCAAACGTTAAGGCAACTTTCATTACTTTCCAGCTAAACAGTATTATAAAAAATAAATGTCACTTCAAACCTTATATACACAGTGACAGAGTAGATTTAGCTAGAAAGTATCTTTAGTACATTAATAAAGTGTCATGTAATATTACCGAGGTTATATCAGGTGCTTGAGTGTATGTGCAATCGGAGTGGCTGTAATATTTAAAGTACTGGTTTCAAAACAGAGCGTAGTGAACGTCCTTCTTTAGTGAGTTCTCGTGTTACACACATACATGGCAGTGGAACAGCCTCCTCTCTTCTCTCTACAGCATTATAGCTACATTTCTTCAAGTGGTCAGCCATGCTCACGATGTCAGCAAACTTCCACTCCTTCACTGTACAAAAGGCTGTACTGAAGCGCCAAACCTAGAAAGTAAGTTGCATTTAGGCTCAAAATATTTTAAGATACCTGGAATCTGAGCAGGAAATTAAATGTTTGTGCTATAATACTTTCAGGCAATGTTTTGCAGCTACTATAAATCATACTAAAAATCAACGTGACAAAAACCTGCAACGCTAAATCCTGTATAGCCAGGCCCAGGCTGATTCATATTCCAAGGCAACTCTGAACACTGGCAGGCAATATTTTTTGCATCTATGACAGTACTGTGTGACCAGTCACTACGATCCATTTCCAAAATTATCAACTTCTGCAATTCAAAATGATTGCTGCAGATACTCTGCAGTTCTTGGGGGAGGCTGGGGAAATGGTGAAAANGTGACAAAAACCTGCAACGCTAAATCCTGTATAGCCAGGCCCAGGCTGATTCATATTCCAAGGCAACTCTGAACACTGGCAGGCAATATTTTTTGCATCTATGACAGTACTGTGTGACCAGTCACTACGATCCATTTCCAAAATTATCAACTTCTGCAATTCAAAATGATTGCTGCAGATACTCTGCAGTTCTTGGGGGAGGATGGGGAAATGGTGAAAATCGCACTATACAAAGGTCACCCAAAGGTTTTAAAAATTGTTTAAGTACTTAAGGCACTCAGTATCATGGCAATGGATAGGATCTCAACGCAAGAGCAAAAATTAAAATTGCTGTAAACAGTATAAAGGCAAGAAAATAAACTTTGTACGCAACTTTCCCACTTTCATGGAATATTGATATTAAAGAAAATCATGAAGTAATCATTCAGTATTTTAAAATCTTGGGAAAATCAGAGGTTAGTTTATTTACATCAAGTAAAAACTAGACATACACTACTTTAACTTCTATTTCTTCAAGTGTGGAGAAGACTGAACCAATCTGCCAGCAATTTTCACTAATTGTTCTATACGCCAATGTTTCTTGAAAGGATATTACACCAGAAAACAGTGAAAACAATACTGATCAAGGAAAATAGTAAGGGAAAAAGCAGAGACATGACCAATTAGTACTTTCCCTTTCACCTCCAAAATAAAAAATAACTTACCTTTTCTTTTATCTGCCAAGAAGAATTTCCATCTGGGTACTTTTTCTTCTCCCAAAGCAGTATCACCATTCCACGTGCTTGAAGCAAGCTTCCACACACATCTCTCATCAAACGTGAAACTCTTGAAAGCTGACATAAACTAAAGCCATCTAGAAAACTAGCAATGTGCTGCAGAACTTCAAAAGGCAGACTACTCAGATGGTCATTGTGTAGTCCAATTAAGCAGCTTTTTGCTGGTTCTACTAATACTGTGGATATACAAGGCTGAACTCCAAAAGACCGTAAGTGGCGGTCATGAATAATTTTTGCCCCTTGTGTTGAAGGACAAAACCTTCGTTGAGAGTATGTACACCCATAATATGCCAAAGGACACCTCTGCTCCATCCAGCCATTGAGGCCAGCATGAATGTCACCATGCACATTCTTAAAATGGGATGAAAATTCATTCCTCCTGAACAACTGTCCACAAACAAATGTAAACATTGAACGCTGTTTTGTTTGGTATCTAGCCACATATTCCAATACCAAATCCAGTCCAAGGGTCTGGAATGGACTTGGATTTGAGAGCTGTGGGTTGGCATGATCACATGCAGAAGCTGAAGCTATTTCCCCCACCATTGTATTTGTGGCCAATATAGCAGACGGGAGAGAAAATGTTTGGGTCCCAAAGTCAACGTGATACACATCGACAGTGCGACTTTCTGATATCCCCCTCCCTCCGGGAGAGTCTCCTAAGCAAAACAACAGAGCTGCAGTGATTAGATCAATCCCCTGAAGACCCATAGGATCTTCTGTTATCTCCAAATCTGACGTATCAACAGCTTTGTCTTCTTTTGGTGTAGACCAATAGTGGTTAACAAGGAATTTGTATGATCGATGCCGTAAAAGTGAAAAAGCATCTATATTTCTTAATCTTTCTTGCTCCACTTGTCTCTCTAACATTTCTTCTTCACTAGCATTATCGGGAAGTAGTACATGATTAACATTGCCATTAACTAAGCGATCAGCTGATACTACTTCTTTAAGTTGTGCTGTTACAGGGAAAGAGCTGCAAGACTGTAATGCTTCATCATCATGAGATGCAGTACATTCACCATTTGCTACACTGGATGCTTTTGAATTGGATACACCAAGATCTTCATTCTGGTCCAACATCTTTGAACATTCATTTTCTACATGAAAGCCATTACACAAAAGTGAGGAGTTATTGAGGTTTAGATTTAAGTCATGTTTTTGCACTACATCGTAACAAATATCACTAGAACCATTTTGTTCCATTTGTGAATTTTGACTCAGGCTATCCAAGTTAACTCCCCCAACTGCTCCTATGGTATCTTCATCTGGATATTCACTGTCGGACTTTTTATCCTGAATAATGCCATTAGAAGCTTGTTCTTTAATCTCAGTATCTTCTTTCATTTCATGTGGTGAAATGCAGAGCCTTGAACTTAACATATTCATGTCCCTTGTAGCAGTGTTCAGGATATCCAGAGCAGCAGCTAAACTCCTTGTTGTTTCTACAGTAGCTTGATAAAGTGCACCATAGGACTCTTCATCTACAGGCATCAAACCATTTGAATGCACTGCATCTGGGGCACTCGATTTGACAGAGGTTTGCTCTCTGGATTCTGGTATTTGATCACCTGATTTTGACATCATAGTTGCTACTTTAAGTGATTCTAATAACATGCGCTGGTCTTGAAGCGCTAAAGCCATATCTAGCTGTTCCACTTCATCAACGTCTTTACTCAGATTTTCGTAAGATTTTCGGTCTGCGTAACTGACTGGCCATCTATTCCACTCCATGGTACAACATACCACACTTGCAGGACAAACTTCCAGATGATCAGCAATTTTATTTCGGGCTACTATGAAGGGACATCCAAAGCCACTATTCAAACAAGGCACTCTTTCAAGCGGACATAACATGCGATGTTCCTCAGCTTTACACGAGTGAAAAACCGCTCCACAAACCAACGGGCAGCCAATCAAATCACAGGAAATGCCAGGCTCCGGTCTGGTCATACAACGACGGCTGACACAGTTCACACAGTGTAAATGTTGTTGATGTTCCTCCATGACTGTAAATCCAATTCTAAGTGAAGAGAAAGAAGACAAAAGCACAGACTATTAACTCAATATTGTTAATATTTACTAACAGTTCTTTGCGGTTTTGCATCCTCTATGTGTACACAGAGATACATGTTAACACAATGTGAAGTATTCATTAGCCATTTTAAGAGAACAAGTATGTGACATTTTATCTCAAAGAAATGGTGTTTAAAAGTCCACCTGAAAATTAAAGATACATATTTGTATCAGAGTTCAAGACATAGTCTATGCACTTATTCACCAGGTATAATACATACAGCGTAGCGAAAACTGTTGTATAACCCTCCCCTCTGCGAGAGGTCTTTCCCCCTGCCCACTGCAAATAGATGATTCAGTGAAAAACAAAGCGTGATCACTGACTACGGCCTACTGCCTAAAATCATAAATCATACAATTCTACAGATTAGGGAGATGAAATAAAGGAAGCTCGATTCATCCTCATCTCCAGTTCTCTAAATTAAACAGAGCCAACCAATTCCCTGTGCTGCTTCATACCACCTAAGCCACTGACACCCTCTTCATGCAGTTCTGTTTCAGGCAATCTGCAGCCCTCAGCATGTATCTGAACCCCCTGTCGTGTCCCATTCTCCCCACCTCCACGCTTCTGACAGACAGCAGTCCCTTACAACAGCTCTTCGCTCTTCTTTTTTCCTTCATCTATAGGCTATAGCTCCTCCCTTATTTTTATAGTAGTTGTTGCATAAGGGTAGCAATTATATTACATATTTAATAAGTCCTTTTATTTTATTGAAAACTTTTACATAAAACTTTACTACCCAACATGGTCCTACCTATACCTTCAGTTCAACTAAAGGTAATTTTTTAAATGCATCCTATGGCCATCATGATTGTAAGACCAGCAGTACAAAGTGCAAGGGTAAGACAACAACTTTACGTAACAACGCCAAACAGCAATAAAAATTCAAATAAAAGTAATTGCATAAGCTATTATAACAAATTGACAAAAACAAAAAATCCAATTCCTTGTTGTGGTAGGGATGAAAAAAGAAAGTAAACTTTGCATCTTTGTAGCATACTTCGAGATGCTCTGGAACTGCTCACTAGCTGGAGTGCAGGCCCATGCAAGGGACCAAACTCTCCCCTAATGCTCCAACAAACTCCCTCTCAGAAGTGATTACAGTTGAAGTGACTAGCGATTACAGTTCAGAGATAATCAGACAATGACTTGCACAGAGCCAAATCTCAAAACACATTGCTCAGTTCCTTCTTTTCCTCACTCCCCATCCTCCAGCAATTTTCTTAAAAAATAAAATGCTTACGGAATTTAAGATCAATAAAAATGGTGCCTTATTTTATTCTACCAGCTAACAAGTGCTCTTGTGCATTGTCTTCAGACTAAACGTTTCCATTTTAATGCATTAAAACTTCTTAAATTAAGAATAAACTGTAAATATAAAACAGATGATTATTCCTTTTGTTCAAACTGAAGGTGAGACGAAACAAAACAGCCTTTAGAAGCTCCACTTTAAATATTTAAAGCATTTAAATAGAAATCTGTGACACTTCACTCGCATTATTTTAATGCTTTGAAATTCATGCCAACTTTAAGTAGCAACCAGCCCTCATCCCCCCCATGCATCGTAATTTGGATAACTCAAATATTTTCGCCACCCACTCACCTGAACACTTCTAACAAAGAAGCATATGTGCTACACTTAGCAGGCAAAACACAGCTGAATTTTCCCCACCGTACCTTAGTATTTATATACTGAGTAACAACTAAGTTTTGAATAAATTGTCAAGTGCTTCTTCAGTCACTGAACTCAGTGGCTGACTGACTTGCTTAACATTTTAGCAAAACTTTCTGACACACAACCTGCTTTCAACTTGCATGTTAAGTCAGACAGCATCTACTGCAAAGAGCCAAAACATGTTCAGTAAAGAATGAAAAACAGAAAATTATTTGACTTCTCTGAGATATTTTTAGTTCTTCTGGCAAAGCCCTAAGTAATTCCTGCCAAATGCAGCAGCCTACCTCTTGCTAGACCACAGAAAATTTCAGAGTTTTGCAATCAATACTGAAACCAAGCTCTAGTTTTCCTCAAGTCAACAGGTGAGCAGAGATCAAAAGAAAGCTCTCAGGTTATGTGTGTATTTTAAAGCACTGAACACAAAATGGAAACAGCCCTGAAAAAGACAACTGCTAGTTTATAATCCAAGAGCCCTCCCTGAGCCCAACCCTTGCTTCGTGTATCTAAACACAGCTCTGCTCCCATAAAACAAGCAGTCCGGCAGCAGTAAGGCTTAATTTAATCAGTTATATCTGTTTTTTTAAACATAACTGTGGATATTGTTTACCTACTTTGCAAAAAGCTATGCACCTTGTTCACTTTGACATGGCCAGAAGTGAGCCACTTCTAGAGCAGCGGGCAGGCGCGTTAGCTAGCCCACACTGCTATGCGAGCACTGTTCTATCGCTCCCAGGCCAAAGCTGGCCTGTGCACAGACAGCTCAGAACGCCGTCAAACACAGCTCGAGTTTGCCTGCGCCATTTGTGTAGACGTACCCTAAATTAGTCAACCATCATTAAATACTATCTTTAAATAGCCCATGTGAGCTTACACAGAAGAACGCTCTGGTAAGACAGCAAAACATCCTCCTCCCTAGCACACTATCTTGGTCTTTACAAGTCAGATCGTGAAACACGAGTTGCATGATGATACTGGCTTTTCTCAGGCTCCTGGGCGCCTTTCACACACAAGCTAATATGCATCAAAACTTCATGATTTCATACAAGGAAATGAAATTTTGAAGTATGTAAGTAGGAGGCAAAACCCAGTGAAAACATCAAATATCACTAACGTACGGTACGTGAAAGCCACAGCAGACGCTAAACCACCATGTTTTACCAACAGGTAGATGCCGATATAGTTCTTTAACAGATGCTTGCGATTTTTTTTTTAGTAAAAAAAAGAAAGTTATGCGTGCGATCAATTAAGCAGCTGAAGTAACCTAGACTCTCAGTTTCCGTAAATCAGAATTTTATTGATCACTAAAAAGTTTGACGTTAATTGACATTTCTCTTAAGATTTAAATCCTTTGGCTCCTTAACTAAATACGTACCTTAAAATCTCTTTGGACATCAGCAGGCCATCAGCAGGACATTCACTGAAATTCTGTGCCATGCTTGCAAGACAACTTCACAGCATGTGCTGCAGAACTTTAATTTAGTCAGAATGTCACATTTTATTTCTAGTTTACTATGAAGTCCTTTTATATATATATTAAAATGTGCTTTTTCTGCATTTTTAATTTTAATTTCAAACTCAACAACTGTTTTGGGCACTCAGGAATTCCCGGAGTGCTTAAATGAGTTGAGGTCTTTGATATAATTCAATTCAAATTGCAAAGTAAGTCCAAAGGCAAAAAAACCAAATGACTGTATCAAACTGGTGAAATAATGGATAAGACCTTCAAGAATTAGCACATTCATTAATCAACAAATGGTCACTCACTCCATTTTGTAAGCTAACCTCGTAAACCACAGAACTTAGCACCTCTTTGATTCATTAAGAGCGTCCACATATGAATCACTTTCCTTTGATGAACCAGAACCAAATATTACTAGTGCCACACTGGGAACAAGAACCACCCTCTTCCCAAACACTGCCTTGTGAAGGAAAAAACTGTTGGGTGAAGGGAAGTAAAGAAAATTCTTGCTGGAGTTAAAAGGGCTCTGATACAGAAAACTGAAAGGGCTAGCAAAGAGTGTCATTGCTGACATGAAGAAAAATACCTGTCATTAAAACACGTACCAATAATATTTACAGTGTTTGTACCCCATTGTGTTCCTTGCCACAATGTGGTGAGAAGATAGTGTCAGATCAATGACTATATCAAGAATGAACAGCTGTCATTTCTGATAGTGCAGTGTCAGCAACTAGCCTCAGTTCATATGAGATGCTTAAGTATAGACACTTGACTGTTACTAGCAGAGAAACCTAAAAATACATCCCGTTCCAGTGAGGTGACCACTGCTCTCAGGATTTGTGCAATCACTTGATGTTATTGTACATACTATATAGTCAGCTGACCAAATCAGCCAGAACACGCTTTGAAAATCTGTCATAATTAAAAGGATTAAAATTCCAGCTGCTACAGCCACATGATTTTCAGTTGCTGTTACAACACAAACATTAAAATAGCATAATAAGGGTTTCAGTCACGACACAGTACTTCAGCTGCAAGTGAGAGCTCTCACTTTCTTCCGCACTACAAAGTATTAAGGAGCCATAGCTAGCATTATCAAACGCAAAGTCTGCTTACTTACTCTCCTCTACATGAATTCTTTGGTGCCAATAAGATAGGAAATCACAGCCTGCTACTGGAGCCCTCCATTACCCAGCTACCTTTTATTCACCAAATGCATAAAGCTCAACTATCTTTGAGACGCTTCCCTCTATCAAATTCAACTAAATAGGCCAACAGGTTCTTAAATTAGTGGTTCAAGAAAGCAGAATAGTGAGACACAAGCAGTACTACAGGTTTAAACTCCCAGGAGCATCCAAATCCACCCACAAGCAGCCAAACATATGCAAACCATCCTAAAAAAATCCCTTTTGTTTTGGAGATTGTAGAAGACAGTGCCATATTTCTGAATCTTTCAGCTTTTACCCAGGTCTCTGGCTAAAAGAGTGGCTAATAAGTCTGGTAAGATGCAGAAACTTTCACAGAGGAAACGGCCAAGTGAGAGAGAGATTTAAGTGATAGGTGGTTGAAAAAAAGTGTAAGGAGAACTAGAACAAGAGTTAGAGAGCAATTTTGTTCAAAAAAAAAAAAGAGCGCTTTAGAACACTCTGCCAAAATAGAATTGGCAGTACTATAGACAATTATTGAACAAGCTATTTTATATATCCTACCACACATGGGAGAATAACTATCATTCACCTTGACTCACAGGTCTAACTACCAAATGCTTTAAACAAGCTTCGTGGTCTTCTAGAAGGTACACTTTTCTTGTCTCGTCATCCCTATCCTGCACAAAAACTGTAACAATTTTTGTATGTAAAACACAACACCTCAGTCTATTACTACAACAGTGTGGCCACATTCACTTTCTACATTATGCATGTTATGTTCCCTTTTCAAGTTTGGGGTGGAGGTGCTTGGGTTGGTTGGTTTGACGTCTGTTTTGATTTAATAGTTTTCAAATAACCATGAAAAACATGAACTGGATGTTCGGCAAGATGTCTTCGACACTTTCAATCGAATGGCAAATACTACCACTAGCTGCCATCCCTGCTTGAGGTGAGCAACAAGCAGCAGCTCTAATTCTACTCTTCAAGACTCCAGAAAGTCTAAGGTTAAATAGCCCCCTCCTGTCCTCGTATTAGGGAGACAGGTACCTCAAATTATGCTTAAATGTCTCTCCATAGCATTGGGAAGCCAGGAAACATGGACATACAGCAAAGTTAATACAATGCTACACTGATTTCCAATTATTCTTTAAAATGGTAAATTCAAAAGAACAACAAACAGCATTACAAACTGCTAGTTATTAATGTGAGATAACGTGACTAAGAGGTGATAAATTAAAGGTATGTGCTTCAGTTGCACAGGTGATAAGAGTAGTACATGTGGCCATATTTTAATACCTCATATAGTAGGCAATTATTCTTTTTTTATACACTTTTTCTGATTTCAAAGAGAAGTCGTGACAGCAACCTTATGAAGCCTTGTATTTCTTGCAGTGAGTTTACCTCAGACGTACTCTTAGGAAACAGAATCCTTTCAGATGCCACACTTAAAATCTGAACCTCACGAGATACAAATTACCGCCCCTCACCCCCGAGTTCATCAGGACAACCCTGGCTTCTGTTACAACTAGGCAGATAACAGAAGTTAGAACTATATTCAAAACATTTGGACAGACAAGTTTTCACTGCATTCTCAGATGTAAGTGCATCCACAGCAAAGAGGAGTGCATCTTCCCTGCCTGGTACTGACTGTACATATTGAAAATACTAGAATGAGCCTACATTATTTTTTTGTTAACCACTAAACACATGAGAAGGAGCTTCAATTACTAAAGCCCAAACTACTATACAAGTAGCATGCTACTTCCACCATTATCATCACAGTCTACAGCAATTTGTATGTATTATACAGAAGAAGCAGAAAAAGGTCAGGCTCAAAACATGGCTTCTTACTCCAAGAAAAAAAACCCTCAAGGGGATATGCACTTCTGGAAAGATTCTAGTTTTATCAGTGATCTAGCATCAAAGGAGTATTTACTAACTGCTTTTTGAAGCATCAATTGAAGTTATCTGTCTACCTCAAAAACAAACCAGACCAAAACAAACTTCCAACTACAGCAAAAAATATGGAGTATTAGAATTACAAGGAAGTGCAACTTTTTCATGTCATCCTTATAAACAAAAGCTCTTCCATGCCTACTCCTGCCCCAAACATCCCATTACAGGAGCTGACCTGTATTTTTCATTCTTTTGAGCAACACTTTAGGAGTTCCTCTCTCCCTAGTGGCAAACTATCTTCTTCCCATTCAGAGNTTTGCAGGGACTATCTGTTGCTTTGTGTTTGGAAAACATCAGCCTCAGTAGAGCTGCTCTCTAGGTACTTCTGCAATAAACAATTGAAAATAACACAAATCCCTCTATATTGGACGGAAACCACTTAACAGCTGACAGTACTGCTAAATAGATATGTTGTCACGAATAGCAAAAAAGTAATCAATCCAGAAATGCAAACGTTTTCCTCTCCTAAAATGTAAGAAAAAGAACTGAGATGTTTCAAAAGAAAAAAAAAAAAAAAAAAAAAAAACCAAACCAGAATTCAAGGGGAAAATGACCCAAAGCAAAACACTGCTTTGACTGAAGCGGACCCTCCACTGATGCCCCACGTGTCTGGCTTTGTTCCATTTTAGAATAGAAGGTCTGATGGAATGACACACCACCACCTTCTATCACTGTTAAACTCTGTAAGTGTCAAAAATCAAACCCAAAACCACTAGGCTTTTCCTTAGAGTACTTTTGTGACAGATCTGCCATGCATTCTTGTCTCCTCGACACACTCTCCAAAGAAGAGCCTCGAGGGCCTCAATGTGCCCTTGGCCACACACTGACACAGGACAACCATACCAGGAGCAGCTACACTTGCTGCATGCCTCAGGCACAAAAGCACTCTACCTGTTGAGATGGCGACAGGGCAGAATCAGCTAGAGAGCCAGTAGATTTCATGTGTAAAGCACTTCTGAACTTGAACCCAGTGCGACTCCTCGACTGCTGCAGGCTCTGTAACAAATGAGATCAGAAGTAAGCTTTCATTTCAGGTGCACAGATTGCTTTCCGTATGTACAATACTTTGACAAGGTGAGATGCTTACACTATATCTGGAGCTACAAACGTTGAAATATTTTGCAGATTTTATGGAAAAATATACAAGTTTTTAACAGACTTTGCAAGTGCAATCTACATTCTGTCATTTTACCTTATTGCTAGCTGTTAGTCACACTAGATGGTTACCTATTTAGATTTAAGGCTAGAAGATGTATTAGAAGTTACTATTCTGACCTACTTTGCTTAATTCTTTGGTTTGGCCCACCAGGAACCACTTAAGAAAAAAAAAAACAACTTGAATTCAAGATCGCAACAGCTAGAGAACTAAAATAAATAATTAAAAGTTTGATTCTTTTACAAACTGCATTTTAGTCTAGTTAAAATTTGTCCAGCTTGAGTTTTCAGACATGAGAAGTTATTAAGCAGTTGCTTAATATTAAAAAGCTCTTTACTAGAACAAGCTGCTGCTTCTGTGTGTTCATAACCATAGATCATCACTAAAACTTAACAGAGGTGAAACAGAGGTGATATACCCAAACGAACAATGATGTCCTTATCCCCAGACACCGTCTCACAAATGCTTCAGAAAACAAAAGAAAACAAGGAATTTCTCATAAATCAGAAATAGAACTACTGGAAGAAATAATGCCTTCAATATTACAGTAGGTAGTTTTAGCCACCCAGAAGTGGCCAAAACCAAATCCTTCTTCTTAGTATTTTATTTCATACATGTTGCCACAGAATTCCTGACCTCTGTATATTTACAGAAATCAGGCCAAAAATCTTGTTAATACGCTGTTTCAGGTCTTACTACACAAGTCTAACAAGTTCCCACAGCAAAGTAAGAACACAGCTTTAAAGTAAATGGAACTTGAACACAACTGCTTTCCAAAATCCCAGACTGAAATGCAGATATTATATACTCTGTACATAAGGTTATTTTTTCTATTAAAATTACACCCTTGTTAGTAGAAGATGGCCTGACCACTGCGAAGCAGATAGTACACAAAAAGAAATTAACAGACCCTCCCCATCCGCCACTGCACCAGATAATACTAAAGTAGAAAAGATGGAGTTTACCCTAAAATATTTTGGAAAATTAAAAACAGAACAAAAAGAATAGGAGAAGAAGAACAGAGACAGTATTAACAACTTTAACCTATTCTATTTTCAGGTATTTCATTTTCTTAGCAAATGAAAGACCTTTCACACAGCACCTCTTGGGCTTTTTCCCCTTCCAAGCTGCTTGGTTTTAAAACCAATGGAAATAGTAAAAAATATCCAGTTTTAAAAAACCTATTTTCTAAACAGAAAACTAACTGTCTCAAATAGTTGATGACAGGCAGCTGGGAATATATCTCATAACGAGCATGTTAGACCAGCTCTTTCAGTATGTTTTAAACCTGAAAGAAGAATGGGCAAACACAAAGATCTGCACCACACTTTTGTGCAGGCTTTTAGGAGGTATAATGAGTCGTCAATTTCTGATATCTAATATCGAGACTGCCTTTTCCAAAGGGGCTGGACGCTGTTACTTTTTCCTCAAAGACTCCAGCTGAGCATTCCCATCCAAACACATTCCACAGTGGATGACAATAGTGACTCAGCTAAAACAAGGTTTTGTAAGAGCATTACATCTATGTCAATAAAGCACACTCCTAAAAAGATCCTATTTGCAATGAATCTGTCACTCCAACAGATTACTCTGTCCCCAGGACTTTTGGAAAACTACAGTTTCTACTAGAGATGCTTCTAAATAGACAAATAAATACAAAGCTTAAACTTCAACGAACAAAAGACAACCCACCTCCTGGCACCTATGTAACCAAGTCTGAACCAGGTATCACTACTCAACCATCAACCTGAACGACTACCTTAAGTTTTAAAGGAAAAGCTGTAACTATGCCAATTAGAATTTTACTTCACCACATCTCCTGTTCTCATGCTTCACATCTAGTCCTATCAGGTTTTCATCAGGATTTCACATTAAGAGCTTAGATCAATGTTTGGCATTTGGTGAACGAAAGTGCAGTCGACTCTATTAGAAGTTCTACAGACTGTAAGGTTTGCAGGGTATTTTAGATTCAAGTAGCATTAACAGATTACAACAAAATTAAAACAAGACATTAAGTGTTACCTCAAAAACTATTAAAAACAGTAGCTTGCAAAGTAAGTCAGAATCCAGAGCTCCCGTGCGACTTTGACTCTCGGCCTGTTTTAGACCAGTTCATACTACAAGATTTTTTCAATCTTTTTCTTTCATTCAATATTGAGAGTAGATAGTGCCGAGACACCTAGGACAGCTTACACAGCTCTATAAGCCCCACTTAATAATGTAACTACTTGTTTATTTGTGGTCTGTTCAGGAATACTTACTTCTTATAAAATCTAACAATCTCACCAACAAATACTTGAGTTACCTTTATTCTTACTGTGCAGATAAGGAAGCTGAAAGGGAACTGTCACCAGTACAATGATCACTAGATAAATGATTCCCTGCTCCCATCTCTGCACCACTGGATCTCATTGCCAGAGGCAAACAGCACTCGCCTCATTTGAGACTCACCAAAAAAATAGGTCTATCAACATGAAGGAAATTTTGTTTCTTATTTTCAGTTCAACGGGACTGAATACAAAGCATAGGTTTGTTACAAAGCTGAAATCTACAGCAGCTACAGGACCCCACTTGAAGACTAATAGCCGTATGCTTTCATCTTTACAAAGGTACTACAAGACACTCTTTAGGACCTAGGTCAAAAACTTCGTTGTCCAAAACCATGCAGAAATCTTGACCAGAAAGTTTCCAACCAGATATTGTCAGTTAAACTCAGCACTTATTTTGCCCATTAGACTTCTAACATCAAAGTAGGAGGCAAGGGAAAAATAATCCTAATTTAAGAAGTTCATTGAGTAGAAGAAAAATTTAGTGCAAAAGAAAGAACATTCAAGAAGCAAAGTAAAAACACTGCTTTTGCACAGCCTTTGCTCATTCTGCTGGGATTCTCCTGTTCCCTTACACCTTCTAACTTTGGAAAAGAATGACACAGAGACCCTACAAAAAGTTTCAGCTTGCAATACAACCCCAAATCACCCTTTGGATTAAACTTGACCATTATGGGGAAATTACGCACGGATATTTACATGCATGCAGGGTAGAAGACGGATTAAAGCTGCCAGTGTATTTTTCAGTCTTTCAGGCATTTAACTTACAAACCAAAGTTCTTCTAATAATATTTTTTTAACAATATTTTTGGAGAGGAGTGGAGACGGAAAGATCATAAATAAGCATAACTAACACCCTCATCAGCAGGGACGCATGAACCTTAACCCTTCAGACGGTGACACAAGTTAAGGTGTATGGCATTCACACGCAGCAGAAGGCAGCAGCTGTGCAGGGAAAGGACTTAACCATCAAGTGTTACACAGCGATTCTAGAAAAAACAGAGGGAGAGCTCTTGGCTAAAGTGCTAGCGCAAGCAAGGTGATGCTGTTGCTACAGCAGCACAGGCCCAGTTTTGGATTAGTATGCTAATGCACACTTATTTTGGCATATTAACAACATAATCAGCAAAAGGGAAACAAGGATTATAAAAAGCTCCTCAGCCAAGTCCAAGTAGAACTCTACAGAACAAAAGGAAGCCGTCTCTCCAGCCCATGGGTTTTTGCCCTGGGGCGTTCAGAAGAGCTGCTGCAAACAGCAGCATCGCTAGAACTTTTGGTAGTGAGGCCACACGACTGTTTGAATGCGCTCCAGCGTTCAACAAGCTGCTGTCATCTCCCTACGCACTCCTGGTTGCCAGCCCGTGGGGTTACAGGAGCACAGCTACGCAACCATCTCTACCTTCACAACGGAGGGAAAACAAGGTTCCAATGCACGTCAGTAACAGCCATCAAGAGCGGAACCGAGGGAAGAGACAAAAGAGCCCCCCTCGCACGACCTGAGCACAGCTACTCGGAACACCGCGCGAGCACGGGGGCTGCACGGCGCTTTCAGCGACACCTCGGGACGCTGCGCTCCCTTCCCCTCTCCTTCCACGCAGAAAGGGGGCTCTCCGACTGCAGCCTCGACAGCGCCAGGCAGACACCCCGGCCCCACCCCTTCCCACGTGCTATCGCGACACGCCGCGCAGCGCCGACAG
>VZSC01012372.1:618952-708436 GCA_013398225.1 Steatornis caripensis | reverse complement strand
GCGAAATGTGTTGGGTTTTTTTTCCAGAAACTTGAGCTTGCTCACAGAGGTGCGGACCATTGAGCCTGCCTTTGCAGGTTCTTCACCTGTTCGGGTGGCCATAGCTGGGTAGGAATTATTACAGAATCACGGGATGGCAGGGGTTGGAAGGGCCCGCTGGCGATCATCCAGTCCAACCCCCCTGCAACCCCTAAAGCAGGTGCGCCTAGAGCAGGGTGCACAGGAACGGATCCAGGTGGGTTTTGAGTATCTCCAGAGAAGGAGGCTCTGGGTGTTAGAGCTGTAAGAGACCTTATTCCTGATAAGGTGTGTCGTGTGGTCCTGAGAAAAGAAATTTTATTTAGACCACACCCTTTTTTCAGAAGGAACATACCAATGCAAACATCTTGTGGCCACAGAAGATACAGATAGGGGATATTAGTTTGTTAATTCACAAGAATAGTCTTTTCCCAATGAAACCCTTGTTTGTCAGCACCCAGTTTCCAAAGACTTTATTTCCCTGCCACCTGTGTAGAATTTCCATTTGAGAGGGGTTGTAGATGTTTAAGAGCAAGCCAAGTAGCTTCTCTAAATCTCTTAGCACTTAACCCAGATTCGATAGGCAGCAAGTAAAAGATGTGACTGTTGCAAATTTGGATGTTTAGTGTCTTGGAGGACTCTTACCTTTTCTTTCTTTAAAAATAAAAGAACATGAAAGAAAGATGTAAGCCATCATTTTCATGTTACGTAGGTAAGACAAAGCATAAGATGACCTTAATATGAGGCTCTTAATTGCCAGCTTTTCCTATAATAAGCACTCTCAGGTTTGCCCCACCCTTATACTACAGCCTTGATCTTCCTTGATCCTGAGGACAGGCCCTTTTCTCCTTTCATAGGTTTGATTATAGGATCAGGACATAATCATCTAGCCAAGTGAGCCCTAGAAGATGGTAGGGATTGGCTCCGTGACTCACAGAAGCCAAGCAAAATAATTTCGTCTGCTCAGCAGACAATTACACAAATTGCTGGGCAGAATCCATGTAGAAAGTCACTGGTTTTTGCAAATGCCAGTTACTGGAGATGACTTCTGTGGGACAGGTGAAGTTTGCTGTGCTGCTTATTCTCACCACAGTGGAGTATACTCTGACTGACTGAGATCAACCTGCTGCAAAGGTATTAATTACATAGGGTGTTGCAGTGCTTTTGTCTCTGACTGACTGTGCTGGGACTGGGATTCTATGACAGATGTGAGGCTTCTTATTTTAATTGCTCCTTTTGAGTGAGAAGAATGGATTTCTGTGGCTTGGACTTCTTTTCGCATACCTCAGCTGAAACTCCTCTGGTCACTTGGTCATTCAGAGAAGAATCTGCTGCTTCTCTAATGCTTTAGTGCATATACTTGCTCACAGTCCTGATCTTCTACCCCACCTTGCAATCATCATCATTCTCATGAACTGCTATTTAAGGTAATCAGGCAAGTTATAATCATACCATTTGGCTTAGTAGCGTTGACCTACAAGCCAGAAGGTCTTTGAGGATTCAGTGGGTGAACAACTGGAGAGACTATTTTCTACTGGCTTAAATCCAAAATGAATGAAACTTCGTTCTGGTTACTCATAAATGGAAATGAGTGTCCGTGTCTGGTCCAGTATTGTTCCGTACGTGACGCTGTTACTGAAGTCAACGGAAGAGTGAAGTGTAAATTGATTCTTGAGGCAGTGTAATTTGGGTCTTTCCTCTTGTCTGAAGCAAAGCCTGTATCAAATGCCAAGGCAGTTACTGAGGTGTGTGGACAATCTCTGGTAAGCTGGTAACCATGTGTGACATAAACACATTTGTTCCGAAGGTGGTAGAAGGTGCAATTTGTTTGCTGTCACTTTCTAATAAATGTGAATTATTTAAGCACTTTCAAGTTTCAAATTCTAACAATCACAGTTGTTTTTCACTGACAGGTATTTGTGCCTGGAAATTCTTTCTACATGGAGATATAGAGGGAAAAAAATTACAAATGCTTCCGAAATGCATTTGCAAGTAGATTTACTAATGCGTGAGCGTTTGTATTTAGCAGTGTGTAAAAATAAGCAGCTGAGATCTGCCCACAAAGCCGCATATGCAATTTGCACTGCACAGCTTTAAGTGCAGGATGTTTCCAAACAACAGAGACGTCAAAAGAAGATTTTTTGCACCTCCTGGGTTTGTGTTTTCAACCTAGGCCTATCTGATACTTACTTTAATGCCTTTATGTTTATACCTTTCCAAGCAAAGCGTCTCCTCTCTAACAAGGTATCTCTTCTGTCATTAAAAAAGCCTAGAGACTTGAAGTAGCATCGTAATCAGATTCTATGTTGTAAAGTTTTTTGATAGTAGTAACATTTGATCTTTTAGAACATCTGGAACAAGTATTTTAAAATAAGCTGCTAGAGAAGCATGTGAGTTTACGGTTTTGGTGGTGTTTTGTCAAGTTCCATCTTTGAGAAGGTTTTTTTGGTAGGAAAATCTACCCTAACATCAGGGTCAGTTGTCTCAATGTCAGCATTGCCCACCTACATAGTTACAACCATGAAAGCTGTGGTGGGCGGGTGCCACGTATGTGTTGTGGGAATTCTTGGTGCTCTCACCCCGGCACTGGGACAGGAAAACCTTCAAGTCAATGAAGTTTTAATCCTGCCAAATTGAACTCCCTTGGTTGGTTACAGACCTGTGAAGGAGCAAGACAGAAAGGATCAATGCTTTTCTGAGCGTGTAAAAAAATAATGTGCCCTTGTATGGAAACTTGTCTCGTGAGTGGATGTATTAGAGAATACTTCAGTATGTCTTTGAAATGTAATCCCATTAATAGTTTGAATCACCGTCCCAGGACTTCAGCAGTCATTCAGCATTGACTTCACACAAAACCACCCTTTTTTAAAGACAAAAGTGAGAACTGCCAGATGGTGGTTATGTTTGGAGTACTTTTTCACAGGTAAAAAACACACATCACAGTATACTTGTAATAAATTACAGTGTTTATTTCAGCTATTTTTAGTACTACACTGGTTTGAAAGTAAACAAAATATTGACACATTAGTTCTCTGACATCTTGAACTATCTCAAGATGAAAACCATAAACTTAATGGTTAATTAGGAGTGGCACCCTCTGATCTCTGGGGATAATTTGGACCAAAGACTGTAAGAAATTACAAAGAAATCTGCAGATCATGAGGCTGTTTCAGAGTTGTGAAAATACATCAGTCAGCTGTGCTGGAGTGGAAGGGTTTGTGCTTCTTAGTTGAAATAAAGTTTCTCCAACGATTCCAGTTTTGATTAAAACTGCTGTCAGTGTTCCCCCAAGGACTAAACTTTAAACTGGCAGAAGTTTGGTTTTATGTGGAGCGAAAACAATAACCATTGTTGGTTTACAGAGGAGCGTCTTCCAGTGAGATCTACCTGATAGTAAAGTATCTTGATATAGATCAGGTTTCCCCAATTCCAAAGCATTTATAAAGGACATTTCTGAAGCAAAATGACACTACAGAAACAATGTGTACCAGTTTACTTAACTTGGAGAAGGGGTACTGCACCTGAAGCTCTGAGGAAGGAGTTAATAATCAAGGATAGAGTGTGAATTGGTACAAAAATTACTTCTTTGTGACTTACCACATTCTCTTGGTTTTGTGCTTTTACTTCCAGTTGTCATTCAGGCAGGAGGAACAGAGCGGGATGGTTAAAGGAGCTAAGCAAGGGGCAGTGGTAGTCTTCTAAATGAAAGATACCCAGAGCTGTTTTGTGCCACACATAAGTGCAGGATATGATTGTCTAGGATATGATACTGCCTCTTCAACTCGAGGGTTGCCTTTGTAGGGAGGAGGCTGTTTTCAGTCCTGTGGGTCTCTCCGGTTATTTCACAGAGGCTTCATCCTCCATGATCCAGCTGAGAGGATGAATCAGTCTCTAGTCTAAAGGGAAAACTCTCCACCATGTGGTTAGCGTCTTCCATTATGGGTGGCAGCTAGGCTAGACAGCACTTTAGGACTGAATTCTTCCTTAAGTTGCCTAAGTTTTAAATCAGGGTAATCATAGAGAACGTGATGGAGCTGTGTCTGATTTGAAGTAGTGTAAAGAGGGAAGGGCTGGGCCCTCTGACTCTGTGTTTGCAAGGAGCTGTGCGAATGGCCGAGTTTCACAAGGGGACCTCTGAGCTCAAGGCAAGTTTGGCTTGGAAGCTGCAGCGCTCAGAATGATCATTGTACTTCCTGGGCTTAATAGCACAAGATTGGTTTTTAGTGGAGATGGAGTTCCACATTAAATAAATGAAAATAACAACGATATAACACCTTTATTGGATTTCATTCTCTTTGGTGCTAAAAAGTTCTTTGTATAACTACACTTCAGCAAATCTGTCTATTCATATTTTTATTTATTCCGTATGTTTGGGGATATTCTTACTAGACACCATTGCCATATTTTGTGACCTTTCTGTTTTCAGTGATTCCAAGCTACATAATTTGTTTCAGAAATAAAGATTCTATTTCAGGGCTATGGTATTTTAAAAGTAGAGTTTTATCTAGCATTGACTCAGGTGATTGATTCAGAAGACTTAGCAAGATTCAGTCAGCCACTGGTGCTTTTCATTTCATTTCTCCACTTCAGTGTTTTATCTAAGGGGGAAAGGAGCTGAAGGTCAAGTGATAGGAGGGCTGCAAGGGGAAGCAAGGGTCAGAATATCTTCCACACTGCTGCTGGCTGTGCAACCCCTGAGCTTATTTCTGGCTTTGGCAGCATCATGACAGGGGAGAAGGAGCAGTTGGGACTAACTGAAATGCAATTACAGCCAATAAACTATCAACCATATGTGTCTCAAAATGTCTAGCTTTAGTTTTAATCACAGCTTACTGACAGGAAGGCATGGTAGCTCCCAGTCATTCGGACTGATCAGGAAGCAGTGTATTCGTTAGTCTATACAGGAACATCTGGTTGGGTTGTGCACGTACGTGCTAATCCAAAAGAGTACCCTGGCAAGGAAATCAAGCTCCTTCATGACATGTGTGCTTAAGAACATTGAAGTTTTTTGGATTACAGTGGATTTCGGTTTTAATCTCCTCAAACAGTGATAAGAATCCAACTTCAAAGCAGTGTCACATTTTTTTACTTTAAAAACATACTGGTCATTTGCACCAGGCTACGTAAAACATTATGTTTTAAATGAACCACTTTGTGAATCACTTACTTGGAGTTGCTTTCCTGTTATCTGTTAGCTTTCACTTGATGGGACCATAAAAGTCCATGTGAGTGGGGAGCGGAGTCCAGCCTCTTTTATTTCTGGTCATTCTGCCATAGTACAATTCTGACAGAAGAAATTGCAAATTGTCAGGCCTGTATATGTTTTCTTAAAAAAAACCTCAATTAATTATGCACAAAACTGCTTGTTTAGAAACCAGAGCTCACCAAGTAGAGGAAGAAACAGCTCTACCTGCTCTGTGAGGCCCTGCATAGGAGCTATCTGCTTTCAAGTGAGGACTCTGACACCGATATATACAAACCAATGCATCATGTACTCCAGAGACACAAGACACAGCCTGTCCTGCAGCCAAAGCAGGGGTATCTGCTACAGAGAGGACTTGTAGTGCAACACTAACTTTTTTTTGTAGACAGGCTCGTTCAAAGTCAGTTGAGGTCAATAGTGGCCTGAACGTGCAGAAAAAGACCCAGAGCTATAGACAGCCTGGGGCAGCTTGAGCAGGTGTAGCTATACCAGAATTCTTTTTCTGCCACTGCAAATCAATGTAGTTCTTGCAAAAGGTGGGGTTTTTTTGGCAAGAGTGCCATTCACAAAGAGAATTTGTTCCTAATCACATATGGTTTTAGTCATGCAAAGGATACACTCAGCAACGAGAACAATGAAAGTAAGTTAGCGGGGTTTAAACTTGGACATTTCACTCTTACACCATGGGTTTTTATTGACTCCTCCAACTGAACGTATGTTTCAGACCTATTACCAGCAATACTGGTCACATTCAAAATGGGAAAGCTTACTTGTGCATATTAGAGTATGAAACACGAGGATGGTAAAAGATGTACTAGAAGATACTTTAGGAATTGAGCTCAGACTTGAGTTTTGTGAGCTTGAATTCTGTTTCTTGGTCCCTAGTATTTGCAGATATTACAAGATGAAATATCCATATTTGTTATTTAGGCTTATATTTCTGTCCGTATTATACAGAATATTGTATGTTTATACACAATATCTTTATATAGTATATTTCTGTATTCTATAGAATTCTATAGAATACCTGTTACATAGAAATAGAGTTATTTTCTTGTCAGAGCTTACTGTCTCACATGGAGCAACTTTCCACATACATCAGAAATTCTCAGTTGTAGATAAAGATTTAGTGACTGGCAGATGCAAGGACAACTACTGTGGCTATTTCAAAGCCTGTACACTGTTGGCTTTTCATGGCAAAACTGACAGGCATATCATAAGCAGAGAAATCAGAGGCAGTTTTGTAGTGGCAATGAAAGACACGGGGCTGTCAATGTGATCCTGAAGACAACAATTTCAGTATGAAGAGGGCGTAACCAGGAGAGCAATATTACAATGAATGCTCAGATTTTGAAGTCTATGGGCAAAATGTATAGTAAAAGTGTATTTTTAAACTTATTGTAAAATTTGCCTTTTATAGTAATTTCCCTGTTTCCTCTCTTTCTTTCCAAGCAGGCTGATTCAACCAAGACTCTCTGCAAAGAGAAGATATGCCACTCCTTCATATTAAATGCTTCTGCCTGCAATTACAGGTCAAATCTGGCATCCTGCACACTCCATTTTTCCAAGGACAAAACCTTGCCTCTCTCCAAGCCCTATATATAGAGATCCAGTTCTTGCAAATGATGTTGGGGAACTCCACTGAGCAATGCTAGTGAATCGCTCAGCATCTTCGTTGGAACGGGGAAGGGAATTCCCGAAGTGCTCAGTCATCTGGGGAAGGATCTGGGTGTACATGGCATCGTCCTGGTCCAGTTCTCCAAAAAGAATGAATTTCAAAAACAAGATTGAGGATTAAGGAAGAACTTTCACCATCCGTAATAAAACAGATCAGGATTCAGAAATTCTACCCCTTTCACACCCTTGCAACATACCCAGAACTGAACATCCAGGTCAGCTGCAGAGACGAAAATAAAACCTTGCTTCACTGATTGGGCCGTCAGCCCGTAATTCCCTCCAGTCACAGCTGTGCAGGGAAGTTACTAGGGCTGTAGCTGTCTCTTCTTCATAAACACGTGCTGCAGGTTTGGGAATGTCCCAGTAAAAGATATGGTGCAATACCGAAGAAAAAGGTCTACGGAAGGAGTCAATAGGCAGGACGTCATTTGTAGGCTTAAGATTTTCTTATGGCAGGAAAATTTCTTGCCTGGAAGTGGGGGACTGAATCCTCTCGAGTTTCTGGACCTTAGACATCGTGAGCACTAACAGCTGGGTAAGACTGAGGAAGGCCTCTGCCCGTATGTTAGACTAAGTACTCAACATCACTTTGTTCAAAATCTAAAAAAATCTGCGTGGCAAAAATCTGCCTTACACCACACAGAGAAAATTGAGTCAACTATAGTGAATAGATGCTGTTATTAGGCTGCACGTTTTAAAGAAGACCTAAGTTTGGACATGAATTTTTGAGGCTTTCTTGTCTTTTCCCATCAGTTTTATTCACGTGGATGAACAAATGCAACACAGCTATCATTTATACTAATATACGCAAGAGGAGATTCAAACCCCTTTAAGAAAACCACTACTGGATAACCCCCTATGATTACACCCAGACCAGCTCTGCAGATATATCCAGAAGTGTCTTTGTTTCTCACATTAGCAGCAGTCAGTATGGAATATGCCCTGCTCCTTCCGATGCCATCATCTCCTTCTTTTCCCCAGCGCTAGATGAGGCTCTGCTAGGTCCTATTAGGAAAATAAAATAAATCAGGTGCAGTGGGAAGTGACTTATTTATGCCCTTCAAAAGTATTTTATGAATCTGGTGACATTGGATTGCCGAGGTTTTGAATCACAAGATAAACTAAGCAGTGATTTAATAGGATCACATGTTGCTAAAGGTTTTGGGTTTTGCCTTTTAAAGAAAGTCCGTGCTGTTGTGTGGACAACTTACGTAACAAGGTCTGAAGCAATAAATGACATTTCTGTCCGAAACCAGAAGCAAACCCCAGTACTGTTTTTGTCAGAGTTTGCTTGTTGGGTGCATCTGCAGTCTTGTGACTTTTAGACCTAGCATCTGGTTTTGAGCCCATTTCCAGATTTCATACTGCCTTCTGCTTTAACTTCTTCCCTTGTTTAATGTCAGCATGGTGGCATTTCAGATGGATATATCTTTAAAGAAACAAACTTGTTCATAAAACTTCGTTGTCATGAGGCAGCGGCCATTAATTTCTAAACCTCTACCACCTGAAACCAAAAAGTAGATACTGCATTTTATGTCATAGTATCTCATAAGCACTGAGAACATGATACAATATTTTCTCTTCTGATCTACAGAATGCTTCCCCTCTGGGATTTGAATAATAAATCTTCTTGCTATTATCATAACGCTATAGGATTCCACGGCATAAAAGAATCTGTTCTTCTGGATGCAATATTATAGTGCTCCCATTAGAGAACTCCTATTTCAAGAGCCCATAATTCATTAGCTGAATGCTTGTAAATGTCACCTCGTTATAACTCCTCTAGGAACAAGTAGTATCGCATGCTTTCTGGTACCACATTGCATTGTCTGATCAGAGACAGACAAATTCCTTGTTTGTTTTCCTTCGGGACTGCAAGTGTGTAATTCAAGCTGTAAACTGCCATCAGTATGGATCTTTTTTCTGTGCATAACACTGGACAGGCTGCTCTAGCAATGATGTAAAGTATCAGTCCAAATAATGTAGGCAAAGCACAAATTGATTTTGATGGGACTTTTTCCTCTTTAATCATGGTTAAATAGTTTGCTATCTTGCTGTAAATGTAAGGTTAAAATAAAAACCTTTGCTGATCGCTCCTCGTTCTCATTTCTGCTGAGTCACTGCGCAGGCTTGCAGTAAGAATTATTGTAAATGGGGATGCTAAAGCCCCGTGGTTGAATGCTTTGCCCGGGGCCAAGCACCAGCTGATGCTTTCAGGGTTCAGAAGCTCCTGTGTAAGGAACCTGCTCTCAACTTTTTAGATTGGCCTAAAGCAGTAACGTAACTTCATCTTTATCTTCACATCACACACATGCATACAGAGGAAACTTACGGGCTTGTGAACAGCTGCCGTGTCGCGACAAATGTGAACTTTGCGGTGCAGAAAAAATGTAATTGTAAGAGATATCAACAAATCTGAACATCTGGATCCTAACCATTGCTTCCGCTCCTTCTCTGTTCATCAATATAGACAGGGTTTCATCCTTGGCAACTTGGGGGCAACTACATAAAATAAAAGGTATGATGCCGTTAGAGCCAAAGCTCATAAATCTTTTATCTTATTCAGAAGACTATTTATAAAAAGATACTAACATCTTTTCACTGTAAAAAGTTCCAGTTTCCACTTCATTTTTAATAACAATTTTCACCTTGCTTTTTAAACATTTTTTATTTTTCTGCACTTGTCAGAGGATAGAAAAAGTGAAAGAGTGCAAGGAAGAACATTTCACTTATTCTTGTGTCTGCAATTTCTTCTGTGAGCATTAGAATAAGATGGAAAACCAGAAGTGTAGAATTCCTGAGGCAGAGTCACGAAATCTTGTTTTAAGAACAGGGAGGCATCTAAATGTACACCAGCTCAGGTCTCAGAGGCAGGCAGGCACCTGTGCCTTTGGAAGTCAGACCTTTCAGGTGGAGCATCTAAAGGAATCATGCCTTAGTGCCTGCCTGTGAAAAGGACAGCCCGAGGTACATTAAGTAGTGAGGTGTCAGACCTTGAGATTGGGGGTAGCCAGATAAAAGACGGGGTGGGGGGGAGGAATAGCCTCTGTGTCACAACATCCTTCTAGCAGTGTTGGCCATCGGACATCATACAACAAACTTGTTTCAGGTGTGTTATTACCATGTTTCTTGCCTCCCCTCCCCTTGCTTGTTGTTTGCCTGGTGCTCAGAGATCCCTCACGGGCTCCTGGCCCTCACCTTGGGGCTGGGTGGCCAAGGGGGCTGCTGCAACGGCTGGAGCTCTGGTGTCATTCCTGGGGCTGCACTGCTGAGATTGATGTGATTTAACGCTAGGACTGAACACAAACTTCAGAAGCATTTTAATGGATGTTGAAAAAGCACTCAAGTGAAATGCTGAGTTCATTTCAGCTGCAATCGATCGTCGTGTGTGACTTGTTGCAAATATTTGGCTTTACGTTAAGGCACGTTTGATATCATTGCATACATTTATTGTATTTCGGAGAAGAATCCAATATCGTAAGCTCTCAGTAGCAAGGAAAAGGTGTATTTGTTTTTATTGTTGGGGCAATTTCATGGTCACAAAAGAAAAGAATTATTTCATGGAAAATATTGGCAAAACAATTTTTACATTTTGTTATTTGGCATGCTATCAGAAGGCGGAATACTGAGAATACTCATTCTTAATGGGAGGTGTAGATCCAATACACTGTAGTCTGGATTCTCTGGCCACATTGCAGATTTCATTATTCCTTCCATATTCCAAAAAATTACAGTTTAGCCAGAGAATCTTGTTTATAGAGGAGAATTGGACTACAAAGTAAGCAAACTGTAACTCCAGGGAACACAGTGCCATCTTGAACCAAAATGGTTTGGGTCTGAAGTTTCATGGTTTAGCATTTTTAGTGAAATATGGGAACAGGCAGTATGTTTGGAGAGGGGCCGGGAAGAGTGACTCTGTCTATTGTAAGTAAATTTGCCTCAAAGACCAAGTTTTTCCACTAGCTGAAATGTTCAGTTTTTCTTCTTTTGTGTGTGTGTGTGTGTGTGTGTGTGTTTTGAGCCAGTACCTGTGTTAGCTTTCCCACACACTGTAAATTTAAAACTGTCTGTCAAAGTGAAAGCTGTGATGATCATTGTGTTGAAAGCTTTCACAATAAAATTCCAAGACAGGCCACCCTAAAATTACTGGAATGCAAGTATTTAGTGGAATGAATCCAGAAAGTAAGTGGGTGCTCTCACTAAAACGTGACCTGAAGGATTGCATGCATCCAGTTGCAAGCCCTAAGGGAAAGGGCATGCATTGTAAAGAAATCTGGGGGGAAAGCTTCTGCTATCTTGCCTATTTGGTTCATCAGTCAGTAACCTCTTCTGCACAGTGGTGCAGTGGTCCGGACTAAGACCCGCTGCTGTGTGAAGTACCTGTTTCCCTTTGTAATCCAGAGCTCTCAGCTGGGCTGGTAAACCGGCAGAGATGAGGATTTGGAGAAGAAGCCATGATGAGCAGTTGGGAGATAGCAATATAGCAATATCTTAACCTAGATCAAGAGCGGCTGATCGTTCATCAGACGGCAGACCACATCCCCGTCCCTGCAGTCTGCAGCACCAGCTATTGCTCATGCACGGCTTGTCATTCCATTCATTACCGGCAGATAAACACATTAGCTTGGTGTTTCCACTCAAATTAACATCAGTGAAAAGGTAATGTATCTAAATTATTATAAATCTTCATTTTACTAATTCATAGGGATGAACTACAAGCTCCTTGCAGAATGATGTGTTTTGTGCAGGTTTACAGAGCAATCACAGTGCAAGTCTACATTTACTTAAAATGTTTAAAGTTTTCTTTCCTACCTGCATTAGTTAGTGACTATTTTAATGCATTCTTAAATTCTGGAATAAAATTACTTGAGAACTTACAGTAATATGAAAATATGTGTTGGTACATGGTCAGACTGTACATATAGTTCAACTAATGAATAGAGTTGGTCAATATACAGGATTTCTCCTCTACAGAAAATTCCCACTTTGACTTTTCCTTTTGTCATGAACTGAAAGGAAAAGTTAAATTTTCAAAGTCTCCTGTGAAGTAAGAATTCCAGAAAATACTATTTGAAAGTGTCAAACAGCCCTTTTTGAAGTATTTAAGCTCATAAAGTAAGGACCTTTCTTTGGAATAGTAGCAACCTTTGTCATTACCTATTACGTCAAAATGAAGCACACTGAATTATAGGAAAGCAATAATGCTTTCCATTACTTTTTCTAAAAGTCAATATATTACTGTGGAAAAATACTCAATTTCACAGCACGTTTTTTTCTAACACAAAAAGTGCTGTTCAGAAAAATTTCAGTCAACCCTAGTTTCAGAATAATATTTAATGTATGATACAGGAATACAAACTTTTCTTCTATAAAGGAGTACTGGACAGCACGGGAAGGGTCGTTTGTTGGTGTGGACCAGTGTTTTTCAATTTGAATTATTAAATGTCTTGGAACCTGCAAGGGGACAGATACAATTGTATGATTCATATAAATCTTTTGCTCCAAAGCTAAAGGCATGTTGTTTGGGCCTTCAACTAATTGGTGCTTGTGAGAAACTGAAAAGAAGAGAGGATAGTTATTGGTAGATGAAAATTCCTATAGCATTAACTGATTCAGACTTCCACTACAGTTGATATATTTTTAAATATGCCAGTTCTTTATAATAAATTCCCTCCAAATTCGGCTTGGAAAGAGGCTGAACCTAACTCATTTCAGTTTAGCAACTAGTTTTGACTAAAAGGGAGAAGGGATTTTGTTGAAATCTTTCTCCAACGTTTTCCCAACAGCTTTGAAATGAAAAATGCCATCTTTCACATGTAAAATAACACCTTTTTCCTGAAATTAACTTTCAGGGAAATTTAGAAAATGATTTAATAACCTGAAGCTAACTAAAATGTTTTCATTTAAAACAGGTATTTTTTTTCCCCAATGGCTTCATCTCACTTTGAGAATAAGAAATGCATCACTGAAATGGATCAGCCTTGGATGCCACAGGGGCTGTGGCTGGGAACAGGCTGCTGGGGACCGAGCAGTGGGAGCGCAGGGACAGTGTTGGCAGTGCGTGTCCGGGGAGGGTAGAGGAGTGGGCCAGAGAAAATACACAATGAGAAAGTACCAGGTATGGACAAAGGAGAGCAAAGCTGAGGTCTTCTCTGTGGGAATGTCTCTCGCTCAGCAAGCAGGAGCTCTTACCCAGTGAGTGACGGGAGCTCTGCCCTGGGGAGTGAGGCAGGGAGCTCCAGAGACAAGAGAAAAGACAACCCAGGAAGGGAATGGACCGCACAAGTGGTGAAGATGCTGTTTGGCCTGACTCCACTACTGACCCATCGCAGTGAGGACACCTGTTCCATTGGTCAGCCGTGGCGAGTTTGTCAGATGAGGCTCTTGTGTTTCTCAAGCCTCCCATTCTCTGTGATCTCCTCCCTTTCCAGAAAGCCATGCATTATTTACCAGCTAGGTGTGGATACGTCATCTCTAGGAGTATCCTTTATGTGTAATACCCCTAAAATTTACTTCTCTTGTGAGCAGTTTACTGTCCATCCCAATCTCCATCTACCTCCATCATTACGGGGACACAACAAATGGCGCTTTTCACTGACCTACCCATGAAGGGTACTGTCAATCAGGCTAGGAAAGTGAGAGGGTCCACACCTGCTGCAAGCCACATCCCCCACCGTTTGTTATGCTCATCTAAAGCATGATCTAACTTAGTAACGGATCCTTTCTATGAAAAGAGAAAACTGCAGGAACCAGAGAGGTGTATGAATAGGGAAGCATGAGGAGTCGTCGAGAGAAGGACCAGAAGCTGACAGCTTGGGGTGGTCACAGTGGTGGTCATCGCTGGAAAGAGCATGGGACTCCATGGTAGAGCCATGTCTGTCATAATCTCCTCTGCCTTCTCGTTCCCCTCACAGCACTCTGGCCTTACAGGAAACATGGTGGCCATTGTCCTTCCAAAGTTTTTGCTTTAATCTACTCTTAATGAGAAGTGCTGGTGCTTCAGCAGTGGTGTGGAGGCAGGAGGTTACATGCAAATCCCTAAGGAGCCAGGCTTTGTTAGCGCTCAAAGCGGAGCAGCTGAAGGGGAGAAAATGTACATTCATTAAAGTAATTTCAAACAGTTGGTGCCAGACATGATTAAACCCACACTGCATAAGGTAGTGGAGCCAAAAGTACACATCACCTTTTTGGTGATCTGTGTTTGAAACCTAAAGCTCAGGCAGTCTCAAGTGTCCCTTCCTTCCACATGCAGAATGCCCTGGCTTCTGGGAAAGTGTTTTTCTCTTCTTCTCCCCAATGCGCACATCTGTTTATCCTGATTTTTTGCATCTTTCATTAATTCACATTGCAAATTATAATTATGGCTATTAATCCAAGGAATGTAAGTGGAGAAATCTGCTGTGCCTTGTTTTATTTTTTTTCTCTTAAGTTACACCTACGGTGAATCTTCTGAATTTGGCCTTTTTATAGCTGTGATATTCTTTCTTTAATGTATACTCTGAAACTGCACATGTAGCAAGTTTTTGTTCTTGTCCATACAAAGATCTATTCCCATGGACTTTGGGCAACATCAGCTTTTTGATTAGTGTCTGTCAGTCTTTTAAAGAAAATTCAGTTTTGCAGACTAGGCATACTTGCTTTCATTGCCTAGTGCTTCTAATATCTTACTAATGATATTAGTTATTCAAATGGTGCATTAAGGTTATGCAAACTCTTCATTGCCATAAAATTTTCTGGAAACATCAGCAGTCCTCACTGATGTTCGAGTGAATAATAAGGAACTAGTACTGAACAGCAGTAGCGAAAATACAGAACCTTGCACTGCATTGTCAAACACGGGTGCTATTCTGTAGCTTAAGCCACCCCAGCTGCAGCACCAGAAGAAATAAACACGGCACAGAGGGAAAAAGAGGTTCCTTTCCAACAGCAGGCCTTTGCACATATTACCACTCTACTTCTGCACTCTGTCAAATTGGTCTTAATGCTCAACATGTAAACATTTCCCTTTTCAGTGCCATGGCATTTGGGGACGTTCAAGCGTAAATCAGAGATCTGGAATGAAATGATCATTTTTAGCAGCTTGTTATGTGTCAGCATCAGCTCATTCTATAGCTGGATGGTCATTACCTTATATACATGTATTCCAGGCTCTGAAACAGAACATTTCATTTTTAAAGAATCAAATAATCAAGGAGCTATTAATTTCAGCTATGCACTACAACAGAAAGAACGTAAGTCCAAAATACTGAAATGGGAGTTTAGACCTTTTCTTGGAATCAAACTGTCAACCATGGTGTGGAGAGCTCTGGCTTGCAGACCACAGGATGCACAGTTGATGGCTGGGAGATGCGGTGATGGGGAACACGAAGTAGCAGGAGATTTATATCCCCATTTACCCAGGATTTCTTTGGTGGCTGAGTAGAGAACCCATGTGGGCTCTGTACACAGCTCTGGAGTAATGCAGGCAGAAGCACTGAGATTTTTTTCTTGCAGAGTTTTGCTGTTGAATTGTGAATATCTCACATCTAATCATCTGAGCTGGATGGCAGCCATAATAAAATCCTCTGAGCTTGATTTAGGGAGGTCCAGTATACACCTTGCTCCTCTTTTCTGTTTGATTTATGCTGCAAACCACAGTTTTCTTGCATAACAGATGACATTTCTGATAACTTAGATGTTGCCAGCATGTTTGGACAAATAAAGACTTTTTGGAATCAATTGCCAAAATTAGGAAAGAAAACAATGCAAAAAATTGTTTTGATAGAAATGAAATGGATTTTTATCTCTGATAAAACAAGCGGAGCAACAAACAAGGACATTTTGAATCAATTCAAACGTCCACTTTTGCCCTTTGGTTAATTGCAAAATGAGAAACATGATTTTAAAGCCAACTAACGTATTTCTTTCTGAAGGCACTGGATTTTTTTTTTTTTTTACTTTTCCAATTTGAAACAAGTCTTTAAAATGTCAAATCAAAATATTTCAGTATTTTCATAATTCTGCTCTCCTGTTTTGACTGGGGCACATCGCAAAATTCAACCTAAAGCTGTGTATAGCTTCTGCCCCCCTTCTTACCACACAAAATTTCATTTTTTTACCGTGTTTGCTTCATGGCCTGAGAGAATAATAAGTTGTCCAAGCACTAGGTAAGAGGTCAAAGCATGATAGTAAACACCATGTAGAGACGGAAAACACCGTGTAGGTGTTTACAATCCAGCTCCAGCAAAATACATGCAAAGAATATTCAGATTTTACCGTATTCCCGTTCTTTTCCACATTATATCTTCTTGCCTCCTGAAACATATGTCACTCTACGCTTCTCACTGTAGGCAGTCAACAGCTAGGAATGCAAGGCTCTCACAACTCAGCAAAATATGTAGTCAAGTGGGAAAATAGAAGTCTTCTACCCACCACCGCATTTTCATTTGGCTGTTACTGAAAAACTGAAGTTGATTTGATAAAAAAACTTTTCACATGACAAACTGAGCCTTGTATGTAGTTTTGTATCACTTGTGGTGTACCATGTAAAGATTATATCTGTTTATGTGAAATTGAGAGAAAAAAGACATGAAACATTCAAGTGCAGGAATTGCAAAGCAAACCTTTACTCCTTTAGAAATAGTAACAGAACTACAATAGTAATAAGGTTTCATTGCAAGCTCTCCTGTATCTGAAGACTCAGGAGGGTTTTTTGACATGCTATCCATCAAAATCCACCGTGAATGAGGTAGGATTCCCAGCTACTGCTGGAGCGGACAGTGACGAACTCCTGCTGGTTCCTCCTCAGTGCTTCAGAAAGTGATGACTGAACGACAGCAATAACCTCTCATCGTCGATTCCGGAAAGAGCCATTAGGGAAGATCTTCCTCATCTGACTTCTCTGGGCCGCTGCTGATTTATGCCAGACCAGAAGCAGGTCTTGCTGTGTCATGTGAAGTGTTTGGGAAGATCAGACAATATTAAGCTGAAGAGGTTTGCAGCTGAACTGGGAAAGTGACAGGATGGATGCTGTTTTATTGGTTTTGTTCTAACGTGTTCTGGTCTTTCACCACGTTGACAGCCTGGAGTCGTCTCTTTGCGCTACCACCACGACTTTTAATTTTCTTTTCTAGTGAAAGCTGGGGAGGGTGGGGAAGTCAGAAAGAATGGAAGAGAACATCGGTTTGCTCTTTCTTTTGACACAAAGATTTCTGGTGAGACATCTGAATTCAGATTAAATTCTGGAGAGCCCACTGTACTGCAGGGGGCAGTTCTCCCATGATTTCAGCGACGTCCATAGTCTAGCGTTGTCTGTCTGTCAAAATTCCGGAGGTTTTACATTATTACAGTGAGCCTGACTACAGGAATATGTAATTGTCACTGAGATCAAATGAAATTATACTGATTACAAGGAAAAAACCCACAGCTGAAGGCATACAAATACCCTACTTGTTTAACATGGACAAGTATTTACTAGAATCAGAGGATTCTTTTTCAGAAAAAAGGTACTTCGAATCTCCACCTCAATCAGGTCCTTGGTACAGACATGTGTTTCATTGATTTCCCCATAAACATTAAAATTAACCATGGAGTTTATGCAGCCTAATTTGCTTTGAGTCTTCATCATATTAAATCCTAATTCACATTTAACAAAAACTCTTCTACCTAAAGATCAACAAAAGATTGCTGGGTTCAAAATTACGTGGAAATACAATTGTTCTGAGGCTCAGTTACAAAAAATACAATGAAGTAAGTAGAGCGAAAGGAAAAAAAGTCAGAAGGTACATTTTTCATAATTTCCTAATACTTTGATCTTTATTTTCATCCTGAATAGGAAATCGTAACTTCTCTACAAAATGGAAGGTTTCTGAAAATTACGATTCAGAAATGTAAAAAATAAAAAATATTGATGTTTAAGAATGAAGATGTTTTATTTCAAGTCAGTTTGACACAGAATTGTGCTCGAGTAAGTGGCCAGAGTGCCTTGGGGACATTTTCCTTCAGACCTGTCATGCTTCCGCTCTGTTCGGTGAGCTGTGTTCCCTTCCCTGTGGCAGACCTCCTGCCACTCACTGCAGCTTTCCCATAAATCTCATGATACACAGTGAAGTAAAGAACTTGGCCCATGGCATACATCAGGCATTTAGACTAGCACTCTCAAAGGAAAAAGGACTCAGAAAAACTTGTACAGAAACTAGATATTGTATGTAAAGCATATTTTGCCTAGAAATCCTCGGTCAGCTATAAGAACAGGCATGGAGTAACATCTCTGTTCTCAACTTCCCAGTTATGCCGTGTAAGACCCTAATTATGTGTGGTGCTGCATATAGTATAGTAAAAGTCCAGCTCATATACAAGTTTTAGGAAAAGAATTCTTCTCTTTGGATCACGTTTTGATCAATCTCTTGAAAGTGTGGACTTTCGTGAAGCATTCTGTGTTGTTCAGCATAGATAAAAGGTATTTAAACTCTGTATATACCTGGCCCTCAGCGCAAGGATAACACGCACCCCTCGCAGAAAACAGTCAGCAGTTCACAGGGATCTTTCCTCGGGTCTGCTTTGCCAACCTCTTGGCAGTCCTTGCCATCCAAGGAAACTAATGCAGTCGGGATTAATATCTTGGGGGACAAAGCTTAGTTTGGACACTTTAATCCCTGTTTGCGTGAGTGGGTGACTCAGACCATCTTTGTGAAATCTTATCATGCTCTAAACTAATTTAGCAGTTCCCGAACTATGAGATCACTGAAACAATATGCTAGAAAACCAGTAATTACTGCCTCACACCTTATATCACACCAGGGTGGTTAATGATCACCAAAATTAGTAACCAGCCCAGCACCTTTTCCACCGGTAGCAGTAGAGATACGATAAATCTTTTATACATCATAGCAAATGACTTCAATCATTAAAACAATTCTGTTACTTTATCTTTTTTCTTTAATATAGGCCAATTTTTAAGTTGTGCAAGCTTGAAAAATTGTCTTTGAGAAATAATTTAAGCAACTTTTAGGGCCTGATGTCTTATTTTTCCTTACCCAAGCCACCAATCAGCAAGTTCCTTAAGAAATGATTTCACGTTAAATAGTAGCAACGCAAACCTCTCCGATGCCAATCTCTTCTTGAGAACAACAGCAGTAGGAGTGAAGACTGAGCAAGAAACCAAGCGTGCCCTATGGTCCAGGATTAGTAATGTCACCGGTTCCTTTCCTTGAGCTTACCAAGCAGCCTCACAGCCACAGCACGTTAAGCTTGAGAGCAGCAGCCGAGCAAGGAATGGGCTCAGCTGTCATGTGGCATTGGAGTTCAAATGAGGGCACAAGTGCAGCAACCTGAGAAATGGTTAAAGGATAAAGAAAAAAAAAATCATCTGTTAAATGTAACCCAAGGTGTTTATTTTCAGTTTCATTAGCACTGCTAAATATACATTCCGGGGAACTGGAAATTGGCTCATGGAGATACAGAATGTTTATGTACTGTGTGCAAGAGCTGGAGCACCTCTTCCCTGACATCTGTGCCTAGCACAGGGACACAGCGTGCCCAGAAAGGATGACAGGAATAAAAGGAACATCCTTTGTTTTTCCCCGTCAAATGCAGGACCCTTCTGCTCAGATCTTAGCGAATGGTGTAAGGAACAAATCCTAATGCGGAGTTCGTATTAGGGAAAGTCTAGCTCATTTTTCAGGTTCTTCCTTGTGGTACCACTCTTGGTGCAGAAGCTTACACAGCCGTTTTCAGTGCAAAGTATGACTTAAGTACATGCGTAGATACCAAGAGGCCCAGAAAGCTTGTAAACACTTACAGCTTTGGATGGGATAGGGAAGAGTCCAATGTTTATCACAGGCCGAAGAGACATTCCTAACCCTAGGTAAGAGATACTAACTTAAATGAATTGACCAGTAAGGCCACTGGAACCAGAAGGCTCTGGAATTGTCTACTGACACCAAACGATGGCTTGGCACCACTCCGCATCAGTACGCAATGGCCCTGAAACACCCTCTTCCCACACATGGCTCACCCCATTTTACAGGTGAACTGGCTGCAAGGCAGCTCACAGCCAAGTACCAGAGGGCCTGAAGTGAAAAACACCTCCTGAAGCACTGGAGCAGCGACATACAGAAATTTCAGAGAAGTCTGGAGTACTCTTCTCCTGTTTGCAATGCACGGAGAGCAGCCCCCAAGCTGAAAAATTATCTTGACAGAGGAAGAGTCTGCTGTGTCTCTCCCCTCCTTTAGTGTATGTATGAAGTCTCTAGGAAAAGTAACAAATAAGCACAGAGTATTGCACTAGTAATAAGACAGATGATAACTCAGCTTCACACTGCTGTTAGGGCAAATCCAGTTGGAGATGTGGAAGAGATGATCTCTGGCCATGGAAGATTTTTACATGGATGTGAAGACTCTGCTGGGGCTCGGTCCCTAATCGAGTGAAACCATGCTGGTAGGGTGGCTGAAAACAGCATGAGCAACTACTACCGTCCTTCCCGCTCTGGTAAACGAGGGACAGAGCTCCAGCAGCATCTTGGGCTCAAGGCTGGCTGGCGCTAAGCTCCCGAGAAGGCAATCACATCAGGGAGTATTTTAACTATACCAGCAAGCGTGAGGAAAACCTCGTGTTTTCTGTATGACCCTGGCAATTGTCTATAAAACCTCTGGTATTTTGAAAAATGAAGGGAAGATTATGTCTTGTGCTTGCAGTGTTTGCACAGGGAGAGCCTCAGCTCTCTGTTTACCACTGAGTCATCGGCTTAGCATCAGCTTGACCAATCCACGTAAGCTGCAGCCAGTTAATTCCACCTCAGCGGCAGCAGTTCCCTCTCGCTGCCAGCTAACCTCTGGCACAGAGAGCTGCAGACTCTTTTGCCACATTGCAGACGGTAAGCTCCTGCTGGTTTATGACCAGTTCTTACTGTAGCTGAAGGGGCTCCTGAAGGCTTTTACGTACCAATTGTCCTCCAAATTGTCACGGCGACTATTTGTTTTAAATTTACATTCTGGAGTAGATTGAGAGATGCAGGGGGTAGAAAAATAGGCTATATCAGTTTCTGCTTTGAATGGACGATTCGTATTTAAGAAGGGGTCTAACTTAGGAACAGAAATGCAACCATACAGCATTATCTAACTCAGAACGCCTCCAAAATATAGACTCAGGTACAAGGGAAGTGTATCTAAAAGACAGCTCTCCCTTTCTAAATATTCATCATCTTCATTCTCAGTTTTCATAGTAGCTCACTTAGTATTCACTTGGAACAGAGGCCGAGCGGTTAATTATCAAATGATGCATGCCCTGGATCCGGGTAGACTGAGGCTGGAACTCCCAAGGGATGAGAGACAGCTGCTCAGCACCCATTACAGTTTCACTGACACTTAGGGAATTAGAGCAATTAGTAATTGCGAGACAGAGGAGATTTTCAAGCTGACAGTTTTATACAGGCATCCAGGCAAGCCAAGTTTAATCTTCCTAAATGTAGGTTTTCCTGCAGAACAGAATACTGGGAGCAGACGCTGCCCTAGAATGCTCCGGTATTTTTCTTGGAAGAAACCCTAAGCTCCCGTGAAATAGTTCACAGCAGTCTGATTCGTCTCTCCTTTCTGTAAACATCCTAGTGTTTACAGCAACATCCCAATGTTAAATATTACTGTACCAAATCCAGATGTCCCAATTCAGGCAAAACTTTATGAAGTCAACAGTGCGGATAAGGCAAGCCACAGCTTGCTCTAGATGGATGTAACCAGAGCCAAAGTTTACTCCCAGTTGCACTGGCAGGAGCACAGAAAAACTCCATGAAGCTCCAGATTTACAGTGGACCGACTGACAGCACAATGTGTCCCCAGGTACCGAAACCTACCCAAACGAATGAAATTGTTTAAACATCTCGTTGGAAATGGCCAGCAGCACACCTTAACTTTTGACCTTTCCCTCCAGCTGTGACTTCTGCTTAGCTTTTAGCTCTGTCAGAAGTCCAGATTTTCCCTTTTTCCTCGCCCTATGAACACCTAACAACTCTTGTTCTAATAACACACCATCTTCCTTATTCAGGATACCATGGATATCTAAGCAAAGGGAAACTACATGTAACAATAATTTATATTTTTGTGTGTGTGTGCATTAGGAGGAGAAAGTTGCCCCCCAAAGCATTACGCACGCACACCCCCTTCTCTCATTGCATTCTACTTCACACACCCCTGTTCTCTGCCTCCCCAGATGACGACTACAAGTCCCAGTCATCACCAGTGTGCACCCGTGTTTCCTCAAGCCAGGGGCTCCCTGCAGTGGGTTGTGGAGTCGGCACGGGGAACATCCCTTGCACGAGCAGCCGGGAGGTACCCACAGCCCAGGTTCCCTCTCAGCCTTCAGTCATACGCTTATGGGTAACGCATGCCCCTGTGCCCGTAGTCTGGCCAGCAAGGCGCCCATAGCCAGAGGGGTCCTCTGACTCCTTCACAGCGAAACCTCAACATGAAACGGGTGTTTCCAGGGCGATTCCACTGGAAGTGTAGCTTTCATTTCTCTCCCTGTGCATTATATTACAGTATTTAAAACCGATGAGATTTCTCTCTGGTAAGGTGGAAAACAATTTAAAAAAAAAAAATCCCCCAAACCTCTCTTATTTAGTGCAAGTGCTGGGACCGGTGATGTCATAACATGCTGTCATCATAACGCATCTTACTGAAAATCTGTATGTCACTCACACCAGCTATTTTCCTCTTGATTCAACAAGACCCCACTATGGACTTTCCGTGAGATACCTTTAACAACTGGCCCCCAAAGAGCCTTGGTGCCTTCCTCTAATGTACTTAACTCTTTGCTATTTATTTATTCCAGAGTACAACAGATCCATAGAAACCTTGATCAATACATGCAGCATTTTTGATCGTTGTACTGCCTTTTGATACAAAGATTTCATCTCTTACCTATTTACATCATAAGCCTTTCAGCATATCAAGTCATAAAATGCTCTGGTGTGTTAACAGATGGGGTGTTTTTTCCAAGGTCACACCTTCTCCCGCATTATTGCTAGAACTGGCACCTCTTGAGGAAGACTGACTGGCTCCTCTGTGCAGGACGGCTGTTGAAAGCTGTAAGTCAAGGTGTGGGGGACAGGGAAGACAACCTTGCTCTGCTTGTGCCTGGCCCTCAGGAACAGGGAGCATTGCAAGGAACAACCCAGGACGTCACAAGAGCCTTTGTGGAGTTGCGTCGATACACAACGCTGCAGAAACAGCGTCCCGTTGCATGCCAGTGGGCACCGTGCGCAACAGCTTGTGCTGAACAGCTCCAACCCTTACCACGCTGACAGCTTGGTGCAGCACAGGCACAGGAATGCGCACATGCCGCTGATGGCTGCCGGTGGGCTGAGGTGGGCAGGCCTGCTCTCCCCAGCAGGGCATGGGAGGCCAGGGCTCCCCTCTCCTCTCTGCCAGTGCCTGGCTTTGGGCACATCCCTTCACCACCCTCACAGCCCACGCAGCTTGGTGCAGTTTGGTTGCAGGTTCTCTCTCCCTATGTAACTGCCTCATAGACCATTTAACTCGACAGAAAATCCTCACATTTTGGATTTGGGCTTTGGATTATATTCAAGGCATTTGTACAGTTCCCAGAAAAATAAGGACCTGCTGAAGCACTGACTTAATGCTAAGTTAAGATACCTTAATTTCAATATAATTTCTCATGCTTTGTTATGAAGTTGGGTTTTCCTTGAAACATATCAGCTATTTTCTTCATTCTTTAGAGTCTATCTAGGTATAACTAACTGAACAAATTTTTATTTCTTTTTATTAATTTTTGAAAATGTTAAAAGGGATTAGAAACAGTAACGCATGGACTGGGATCCAGCAGCAGGCCAAAGACGACTCCTAATTATACTACAGCATTAAAAATAATTCCTTGTATATCGGAATTGGCCAGGACTGATTTACAGTTCTAGGAAGGAAAATATGACGCAAGTGATCGGGCAGATGACTTTATCGAGGAGGTGTCGTGTCACAGGCTCAGCCTCTGTGGAGCGGAGACTGCAGTGGGGAAGTGCTGCAGGGAAGCGTCAGCAGCTGTTTCCAGAAGGCAGTAGTTTTGGAGCTGGGTTCAACCAACCACACAGAAAAAAATAATTATGGACCCCCAGGCTTCTCCACCTATTGGAATTGTAGTTTTGAATAACCTTTAGTTACCCATGCAGAGCATTCCTATTAATTGATACTATTTAACAGGTAACATCTATCTGACAATTCAGTGACATACGGAGAAAACAATTAGGAACACAAATTATTAAGCATTGTCTCTCAGAAGAGGCACCAGCTATTTTTCCACAAATCGGAAAGAAAAGGATATTTAATACTATTACAACAATCAGTATTATTGCAGTAGCAGGGTAATACNCGGAGAAAACAATTAGGAACACAAATTATTAAGCATTGTCTCTCAGAAGAGGCACCAGCTATTTTTCCACAAATCGGAAAGAAAAGGATATTTAATACTATTACAACAATCAGTATTATTTCAGTAGCAGGGTAATACAGGACAGAAATCTGTGTTCCCAAAGACTCTGAAATAGCTGCAAATCTTAGAAGACAGTATGTTGTAATTCTGACAGCAACTGTGAATGCAAAAGAAAGGCTATGGACAGGAATGTTAAATTACTCAGAGACCAAGGGAATATTAAGTTGTACATTTATCCATCCTTCGTAATTTTCAAATAAAAATTTAGTTCTGCTACTTTCTAGATAAATTATTTGATTGAAATTGCAATGTCTATATAATGCAAGGAAACAGATCAGGTAATCAAAATAAATACTCTTTCTTGGCTTTTCCTCCAGCAATTTCGGTTTTGGAACACAACCGAAAACTTCTCTCCCATGCGTTCCTTTCTAAAAGTCATTACCTTGCCACTGCAAAACCTGATTAGTTTCGCTATTCTATTACTAGAACAATTCAGTATTTCTGTTTCCACACTGAAATCTATATTTAAATTATAGGACATCAAATTGCTTGCAAATATCTGACAAAGTATTTGTTAATACATATTTACAAAAAACCCCCATTTTCTATCAAAAAGTCAGTAATTTATAGACTTTATAGTAATTTGATTACTAAAACAATATTTGGAAAAAAATTAAAAATTGAAATGTAATTCAAAGATCTCTCTCAGAATTAATTTGCAAATCATTTTTAAATTTAACATTATTATAGTAACCAAATAACAACATGAATAAATGAGGAACTGGTACAGCTGACGCTAAGGCACCTGACCATTTTATTTTAAAGTCTGTATCTATGTAGATTTGAAACATTATGACGGCTCTAGCTATCTTTTTGTGAGCAACAAAGCTACAGTAGAAAACTAATTCAGAGGTTATGAAAGAAATTTTGTTTTGGTACTATCTCAAATTATTCTACATCCCAGTGTACTTCAGTATGACACCAAGGAAGTACTGCCTTCTGTTACTACATAGCTATGATAGATTCTGATTTCAGATTAAGTTTTAAAGCTGACAATTACACCAGCATATGTTAAGCACCCACCTTACAGGGTTTCTGTGTTGCTATAGGTGCTCCATGGAAATACCCTTTTTCAATAATAAATGATAGTATTTTCTTCAAGAAAAATACACACACAACTCGCCCTCTCCTGTGTCAGCATCACCTGCTGAAGTTAAAGAAATTGGGGCAGAAGCAGCCAATAAACCAGTGAACAACATGTTGCAAAGCACAGTCAGCATCAAAATTCAGTTCAAAGTCAGGATAACTCTGAAGACCTCTCTACATCTTTGCCCTTCCAACTGCTTTCTGTGGTGGGAGGAAAAGGTGGGCTTTTTTTTGAGCTCAATGGAAGGTGAAAGAATCCCTCAAGGCTTTAAGTCCAGGGTCATGGTTTGGGGCTTTAGAACCTCTCCACAGAATCACATGCCTCAAAAAATTACCAAATGGTGTTCTGTGCCCAACGATAGGATTCCTAAGGTGCAGAGTCAGTGGAGACCGAGACTACTCCAAAGGCCTTTTCTACCTGTTTTAGAATCAACTCCCTTAGGACAGGACCGGACCCGACCCATCCCCTACCGCACCCCTACTCCCACATTTTTCTCTTATGCTACAGCAGCAGCATAGCGTGCCTTTTACTAGGCAGAAGTAGAGCCTCCCTCACTTCATCCACTTTGTCTACTCCTTTGGTGTTTTATGTCCTTCAGTTCTACTTTGGAGGCTTTTAACAAGAGCTGTAAATGATTCAGAGGCACCCACCTTTGTTAAGAATGAGTAACAAAAAATAAATACATGCTCCACAGGGAAAACAGAAAAGTCCTTCTGAATAGCGGTAGCTTGCTGATGAAGGAAGCCTGTGTTAAAAATTGTAGAAACTTTGCAGCAAATCTATGCTTACAAGATGCCCGATGAATACAGTATGCAAAAGGGGCGATTCCTCAGAAATATCTTCTGACATAGCAGGCTCAAACCTTTGGCAAGATTTGTCAGCACTGTGATTCCCTGCACAACAGGACTGGTCTAGGCTTACTGCCTTTCATCCCCTCTGCTGACATGGAAGTTTACTGGATGCAAAATTTCTCAAGTGGCAAGTCCACATTCTTGCCCCTTCAGAGACACTTGTGCATTGACAGCAGAAGTGATTAATTACCTTTCCTTTATTAAGCAAAACTTCTCAGTTTGTTTCAGGGAGGTCTGTAAATGTATATCTTATGAGTTTGAACTGTTATCCTTTACAAATCCACAGCATAATTTTGAGTAGGGAGTCCTATGACTTTTCTTAGGTGCACATTAAAACATGTATCAAAAGGGTAAAACTTTTCAATATTCCCGTTTGCTCAACCGCTGCAAAGCCCTGTATATTCATATCCCAAGATTTCAGTAAGAAAAAGACTATAATCACAAATCATGAACGCACAAAAATGTGCCACTGCATTTAGATGAACATTAAGCTCCAATGAATAGGTTGCACTAATGGTCTTTCACCCTTTGTTTATTCATTGCTTGTATCAGTGACTCATTCCTCCCACAGGAAAATCAGCAGAAGGGCGCTCAGAGGAAGGGTTTACAACTGTTCCTCAATTTTTCCCCCCAACCTCCTCCTCATCTCCTCCAACTCCATCCAGTGTGGGTTCTAGCTCCACTACAGCATGCGCAACAGCAGCAGCAGTTAAGAATGGATCACCGGGACTCGGAGATATTCTCTCCTCCTCTTTTCTGGCTGGTGCTCTTAACGCTCGGGGCTTTCTGCCTGTGTAAGAGGAGCTGCATGACGGAACATCTTTCAATCAGATCTGCTTTCAAGACCTAACAATGGTGGCAGAAGTTAGCACAGTATAATCATTTCCACAAAGTCCTATGTCGCTTTACTAAGACTGTGTAGAAGACTAGAAAAGAAAAACACATGTATGTCCTTTCCTTGCTGCTGGTTCCCTTCCTGTGTGGGCCAGACACATGCCATACTCTCTGTGGTATTTGAAGGTTAGCGCTATGAAGGGGGAATGGTACCATTTAAGAGAATGGTAGTACACTATGGAAGCTCTTATGACATATTTAGGTATATTTGCTGCAGAATAAAGAGTGCACATATATTTTTTAAGTGCCCCTTATCAAAGAAAACATTGCAGGGAGGAGCTGTTAGCTTTATACCTGTACTACTTCGGTTTACTTTCCAGTATGCTGGGAGAAGCTGGAATAGAAACCAATTCTGCTGCTTGCAGCTGCCAAAGAGACATTCTTATAGTATAAATGTGCATTAATTTACATGGGAGAAGGAACAATTAGTACCATTATTTGTCATTTTGTGAGCAAATGTCCTTTTGTGAGCATGAAACAGCCGTTATATTAACAAACAAGAGATCATAAACTATGCAACCAAGATTTCCCATTCACAGGGCCTGGGTTGCCAAAAGGGAAATAGAAGAGGCATTTCCAGGAATTATTGTTCCACAGCTCAATACAATGTTTGGAAATTACACAAAAATAATCCCCCGCCCCCCCCCAAAGACTTAGGTTGACTTTCATGTTGCTTAAGTAAATCTCCAGTTTAGTGATGGAAAAGTAGGTGCTCATCACTTCAGTCAAATGTGCCCGCTATTCCCTCACCATTTGTTCTAGTGTTGCTTCAAAGCCTACCATATGGAATACAAACCAGGGAAGAAGGAAAACAAAAAATGTCACAGTTGGAGACTGAGAAAGAAATATGTCAAATATAATGGCTTTGTTCATTCAATGGAAAATGTAAACTCTATCTTATCAATGTACCCCAAAGCTGATTTTTAATAAATGCCTATGTAGTACCTAATGGAGCAGTGGCCGTCTATCAATGTGCAATTTTAATAGTAATTAGTTGGCTCTCCAATATGACATGTTGAGTATGTATATGAATATACACATATGCTCTATTAGTGCAGAACAAGCCATTAAAAATGGTTGACTGCACCTTCGTGTTTAAAGTGCCATTCTCTATTATAATAGAGTAGAATAGACTATTTCAGTTGGAAGGGACCTACAGCAACACGCAGTCCAATTGCCTGCCACTGCAGGGCTGACCAAAAGTTAAAGCATGTTAAGGGCATTCTCCAAATGCCTCTCAAAACACTGACTGGCTTGGGACATTGACCAACTCTCTAGGAAGCCTGTTCCAGTGTTTGACCACCCTCTCGGTAAAGAAATGCTTCCTAATGTCCAGTCTAAACCTCCCCTGGCACAGCTTTGAACCATTCCCACGCATCCTCTCACTGGATCCCAGGAAGAAGAGCTCAGCACCTCCCCCTCCGCTTCCCCTCATCAGGAAGCTGTAGAGAGCAATCAGGTCACCCCTCAGCCTCCTTCTCTCCAAACTAGACGAGGCCAAATACCTTAGCCACTCCTCACACGACATGCCTTCCAGCCCTGTCACCAGCTTTGTTGCCCTCCTCTTGACACATTCAAGGACCTTCACATCCTTCTTAAATCGTGGGCTGAACTGCACACAGCATTCCAGGTGAGGCTGCACCAATGCTGAACACGGGGAAAATCTCCTCTCTTGACCGGCTGGTCGTGCTGTGTTTGATGCACCGCAGGATGCGGTTTGCCCTCCTGGCTGCCAGGGCACACTGCCAACTCCTGTTGAGCCTGCAGTTGACCAGCACCCCCTGAATGCCTTTCTGCAGGGTTGCTCTCCAGCCTACCCTCTCCCAATTTATACTTGTGCCCAGTGTTACTATGTCTGTTACCCACTTTGGTATCATCAGCAATCTTGCTAATGGTGCATCCAGATTCTTGTTAAATACATTGACCAGAACTGAACCCTGAGGAACACCGCTGGGGACTGGTTGCCAGCCAGATGTAGCCCCATTCACTGTAACCCTTTGAGCTCTGCTCTTCAGCTAGTTCTTCACTCAGCACACCGTGAAGCCACTCACCCCACAGTTGGACAGCTTGTCCAGAAGGATGCTGTGAGGGACAGTATCAAAAGCCTTACTAAAATCCAGAAAAACTACATCTACCACTTTCTTTTCATCTACTAGGCAGGTGAACTTATCATAGAAGGATATCAAATTAAACAGGACTTTCCCTTTGTGAACCCATGTTGACGACTGCATTATTCTTTAAATGCCTTTCAGTAGTCCTCAGTATAGTCTTCTCCATAATTTTTCCAAGAACTGAGGTTACGCTGAAAGGTCTGTAGTTTCTTGGGTCTTCTCTCATGCCCTTCTTGTAAATTGGAATAAAACTGGCTAGCTTGCAGTCAGACTCCCAAGACCTTGGTAGATGATCAAGACAGGTCCTGCCATAACATCTGCTAGCTCCTTCAGTACTCTGGAATGAATCCCATCAGGCCCCATGGACTTGTGAACATTCAGCTGATGCAGCTGGTCCCTTACAATTTCAGTGTCCACAAAAGGAAAGTCACCATTCCCACACTTGTGGGCCTCCGTCTCAACAGACTCCAACAGCGACAGGACAAAACTCCACCAGGGTAACAAGAAAGGCAGTCTGTATTCTCTTCCATAACCAAATGACATAGGCAAGAGAAAGCATAGATTCATCAATAAAAGTTGTTTGACAAATGATGACAACCTGTTAGCATAAAGCCGGGAAAATTCACAGCAACATAGCACAAATCCTGCTAGCTCACTGGCCCCCATAGGATAGGAGGAAAAGCAGCATGAAAAAAACCCCGAACTATCTAAGCCGGGCTACATTAACAACTCACATTCTGAGACGCCCTGTAAGCAGTCAGACGTTACACTTGGTAGAATCCAGAAAGGTAATTTCTACCTGATGTGAAGGTCACTATGAAACCAAGAGCTATTACATCATGGAAATAATGACATCTGTTCCTAAACTGATAAAATTTGGTGTATGTCCAGTTGAATGAATAGGGCTGGGCAGTTGCTTGTGTGAAATCTGTAAATACACAGAACAAAGGGACTTGGAATTTAAACCCTGGAAGGTTGACATCTTGTATATAAAAGGAAACTGAGCCAGATGTTTACTGATACCTCACATCCCAATTTTCTAAGTAGAATTATCCTAGCATTTAGAAACCCTACATAATTTACCTCCCCTCCCAGATGACTTAATTCCTTAACTACATTTGAAAGCTATAGGTTCAAGTAACTGTCCTCTTTACATGGTATATGACTGTAGAATTTGTAGAATGACTACTGGGGACTTGAATTCAATACTACAGTGATTCAACAGTTACCTATTCTTTCCTTCTCCTCTAAAGGAGAGAAACAAAGACAGTGGATGCACTGGGACTTGTGACAATGGTTCAGGTGCACTTTATGAATCCAAAACCTATAGACTTTACAACTAGAAACTTGTAAGCTTCACTGATTGCTCAGTAATTAGATTACCAGCTCTTTTTATATGTCAGTTGTACAATCTGAAGCCAGAAATATAAAAGTTAAGAGACTGAAATTCAACATCATCTTCTACAGTGGTGAAGAACAGGAGCAAATTAAGACATTACAGGTACAAAAAGGAATTTATGCCAGGCTAAAATTCCCTTTACCCCCAACACTTTTCCTCTGACACAATAAGCTAGTTGTACTGTAGCCATTTTATGGATTATGACTTTTTTACTCGACTTCCACTAACCAAACACTCTTTGTAACAAACTGAGTGAGCTGAGAGTGGGACGAGACAACAGAGAAAGGGAGATGCACAGACAGGCAAAGAGGGAGAGACAAGGATGTCTTGGACCTCCTTGTTTCTCCATTATGAAATTCCTTTAACGTACATTGATGGCACATAATCTTATACAGACCTTACTTGTTTCAGGCAACCAAAAAAGGAAGAAAAGCGCAGGCACAGTGGCTTTGCAACTAGCCTTTCAGTCTACAGAAAAGCTTATCTCACAGATTTTAAGCAGTAAGTCTTTAGATTAAGCTTCAGAAACAGGCTCCATTTACAGCTTGAAAAAAACTCAGATTTTCCTTTACAAACTCATCTAATTCCTTACCTTGGGGGAGTAATAAATTTCAAGGTTAATTTTTCTTACATCGGTCAATGCAAGATTGATCACTACAGACTTTTTCCCCTCCAATTTAACTGAAGCACAGTTGCTAATTAAATAATTCTGGGACTCCTGAAAAACATAATGTAGTCATATGGATTGCAAAAAGGGATGGAAAAAGGACAGCACTGTTTGTGTCAGAATTGAGAGTGGTAGAGTTGTTAACTGGTCCTCACCCACTAATCCATATGGAATCTTACAGGAGGAAGTATGTCTAATTATGGTTTTAACCGGAAACATCTATGCATTTTTTCTTCTGTAGGATCCCATTCACATTTGTACTAAAGCACAGTTACCTCTGAAGTACAGAGTGCTCTGCTGGCAGACAACATGAATATGTCTACAGATGTTGGCAGAAAAGTGGCTTTGGAAGACCTATCTCACAAAAAGCATCATCAGCTTCTAAATCCATTCCTTAATATGCAACTTTAATATGCATGAGAAAACTAAGGTAAACATTCTTTTGTAGTATCTGACGTGCGTGAAAACCATAGTGTATCCAAGACTTTCATTACTATGCTAAAATTATCTAACAGGTTAAGACGAAAACCTTTTCCTGGCATAGACTGATTTACAGAGCAAAGAGGACCTTAACTTACAAACTCATTTTAAGATCCACAGGGAAATTCAGAGCTCAATTTACCATCATAAAGGAATCCACTCTTTAGTTTCCAACAGCATCATATTGTGTGGTTCAAGGAAGTCTACTATTTGCATCAAGCTTTTACAGATACCTAAATGACAACTCTGTTCTACAAAGCACTGAACTTTTATATACAGGGAGAAAAGCCTGTCCTGAAACCCTCACCGACTACAATCAAAAAACTCCCAACATTATTTGTCATGGAACTGAAAGGATGAAAGGTCAGCACTGGGTTCTTTGGAATCAGTTGGACCCTCATTTTTAAAGGGACTGAATTCACTGGATAAACAAGACTGTCAACTCAGATCATGCTTGTATGTTTTAGCAGAACACACCAGAATCTGGTACATGACTGTGGGTACATCCCAATAAATATTGTGTAAACACTGCAGTCAGTATTCAGGGATTTCTGTCTTCTGTGGAAAATGCCATTTCTACAAGTATATTGGAACTATTACGACAGGATAAAGTTTGTTCTCAGCTAAGATACTGTCTTTCAAAAGACCATTCTCCTGACAAAGAGCAAACTTACGGCAGCACCATGAAAACAGGCTTACTGTGCTTTGATAAGAGAAAAGCCCTGCAGACATAAAAGCTGCACTCTTAGTAGAAAAAAATAGAAGAAAAAAGAAGAGTTCACCTCATAAGGTGTCTTAAGATGTCTGAAAGAAAACCTTTGTTAAAGAAACTAAATGTTGCAAATGGCGAAAAGCAGTAAATTACACCTGGTTTCTTTTTCAAAGTAATTCTTTAAATTTAGTCTCTGTACTTAGTATTACGTGAAACTTAAAGAATCCATTTTACTACTGACACAGGCTACATACTCCAATGGCTCAACCTTTCGGTTTCAGGAGGTGCTTTAACACAACTAGCATACAAACTTTAACATTATACCTCCAGAGCTCTAGGTCTTGGCGCTCCAGGGCAGTCAGAAGAGCACTTAGAACCAGATCTCTGGCATTCCATGCTGTTACACGAGCATAAAAAAAAATAGTCAGGAGTAAAGACTCATGCAGTGCTTGATGACAAGCTACGCTTTTGGTTAGGAATCCAAAAGCCACATTTTTGTAAATACAGAATGAAACCACCATCTTTATATAAATTAGCCAAAAACTTGCAGAGCTTGGGAAACCTCTCATAGCAGGTACTTTTCAGTTTGCTTCTCTGTCTTCATATTCACTGACAACTATTATTCCCACATCTAGTTATTTAAAATGGGAGCTATGAATGTAAACACTATGTGCTTCCACAGTTGCTAACATAGATGTATAATTTCTCAGAGTGAATAGCAGCTCCTTGTTCAGTCACATTATGTAGAACAGTATTAAATTTCTTTGAGGACGATGAGGAAACCAGAATGTTGCTGCCCTCAGAGTTCCTGGAGTGTCTGTGCAGCATGATCTCCAGTGCACTGTAGAATAATTTAGGCTGGAAGGGATCCATGGAGGTCATCTAGTCCAACACACCATTCACTTCAGGGCCAACTTTGAAGCTGGATCAGGTTGCTCAGGGTCATTTGAGTTCCCAATATGTTCAAGTATGGAGACTGCACAGTCTCTGTGCAAACCATTTGATCAATCAATTTAACAAAAAGTCTACTATCTATGCTATTTCCCTTGCTGCAAACTGTAATCTGCAAATATTCTGTTATCTCCAAAACAAAATGTATAAATAAGACTAATACATATCACAAATGTGGGAAATAGAGATACATTGTCTGTAAATTTACTCAAGTAGTCTTTAGAACAAAGTATCTAATCAATCCAAAAGGACAACAGACTGTAAATGCCAAAAAAACACTTCTTGATACACTATTATCCATGTAAATTCTATTCACATTTGTTGTCAGCAGTGGAAAACTTGTCTGTCGTGCGGCTAGGCTTAATACTTAAATGGTGCAACTCAACCATCGCATGATCGAAAACAGAACTCAAGAAGCTCAATAACTAGATGGCAAATCTATTTAGCAGACATAATTAGAGTAAAAATTCTAAGATGAGTTTTCTTAAAGGACACATTTTAATTTGAACCTCAAGTAAGATTTCTAAAATATACAAAAATACTGTCTACTGAAACAGTAAATATTGTAATTTGAGGGAAGTAGCCTGTTGCTTATGCATACACATTTGCCCAGTCTCTAAACACAAAAATGTTTAACATTAACTGCGTAACTGAGCTTGCTTCTGTAATACCTTCAGAAATGACGTTACGTTAAGTATGTATCCATAACCTATGCCAAAAGGCTTAAATTTTATCTTGCCTACTTTCAGCAGTCTAAAAGTTACCCTAGATTTGTTTTCTAAACTCTCTACTGTCAATACCGATGGGGTAAAGTGATCTCGCATATCTAAGAATAAAGTTTCACAAAAGTTTCATCTCTTTCCACTGATTATCTAACTTAGACTAAGTATCTAATAATTAGACTGCCTACCTTAATTTCATCTGTTTCGAATATTTAGATTGCTGCATCTTTAAGGGGGAGAACTAGACCAAAAAAAAATCAGAGTGAGAAAATGCACATAATCACCAAATGATTATAAAGCGATCGGCAGCTTAACCTATTAATTTTTTAAAAATTCTGTAACAAATGCATAATTTTTTTTTTTTAAACAAAACACAAAATTATTCATGGCTTCAACAATAAGTGAAAACATGTACAGTAAGTTCAAGGACTTAACTGATTACCAGACCAACACACATACAAAAAGCATAATTTAATTATCATCATTTTGCAGGGAGTAAGCAATTAACAATGATAGTTTTAACTGTCACAAGTCTTTATGAGTATCTAAAATTTTGCCTAATACAAACATCCAAATTTATTAATAAAGACGAGTCATTTAAAGTATTACCAATAAGATGGTCAGTAACTCTGCATTAAATGCTAACAGGCCCTTTCTAGAAGAATATTAATTTACAGTCATTCTTTCTAACAATTCTTTGTACAGTAAAAAAAATTAATTTGTGTTTTTCTGTTTCCCTTTCCCACCCAACCACCCACATAGTTTTGCTCTCGGACTGAGCTACTTAGCCAATCAAACCTGATGGTAAAAATCCTCTCCACCAAGGGTCCAAGATCTCACCTTTAGCATCCAGCTCAAATGCTCTTTGGGAATAAAATCCATGTTTTTGTATAATGTGCAAAGTGCAAGTTTTCTCCAGTGCTATCAGAAGTGTGTGCTGCCAAGAACTTCACCATAGAATAAAACAGTAACAATTAAGACTTTTTGACTTCCAACAGCTCTGTTACGGACAAATGTTAGATGATGTTTACAGGAATGACAGATCAAGGCGATTATATACCGGTGCTTATTAGGTCAGGTACTTTCTGATTTCACTAGGCCAAAGCAATGTATTTACTCAAGTTCTTCAGTTTCCTCTGTAAAAAGATCAGCCAAATCTGCCACTGTCAGAACTGAGGCTTCTGACTGTTTCATGGAAGAGCTTGTGTGGCTGTGGGGAAAGAAATGGCATGCGGATATCAGAGAAGGAACAACTTAAGCAACAAGCTGTATGCACTGAAGAGAGACCACATGGTTCAGAGTCCAGTAACTGTTCAGCTTTGAAGTTCAGCAGGAGAACACACTTTTCATCAGGGAAAGTACACGCACTGATCAGCTACTTCTCTTGCACATTCTCAGTAACATACAAAGTCCATCTACCGTCCCTAACAGTGGTCAACACCAAACACTGCAGAGGCAGCAGGACATGGAATAATCTGCTTTGCCCTCTTAACATTTAAGGGATTGGCTTCAGCTTCCAGGCATAAGGTTTGATACTACTTTCAAAACATCAGCCCTCATTGGATCATTCAACCATGGTATATTTATCTGAATTATATATGCAAAAACAGTGCTACTTTACAGATATGGAAACCGATTAAATTGTTTTTTCAAAGCTAAAGCTGAAATCTTTCATAACTACAGCCAAAGGTATGCATTTATATTTTTAGTCTTATAATCTGTAATGGCCAAAAACCCAGACAAATAACTCTTAAGCTAAGGCCTCCTCCTATGTTATGTGTATACAATATAGTTAAAGAGGTACAAACCTCTTATACTTTCTGCATAAAGAATGTAAGTATCACTTTTGTTCCACTCCCAGTCTGCCATTCCTTACAGATTTTGAAAACAAACAGAGGAAACTGCTTTCTGTGTCCGCACACCAGACTGACTTATGAGCTAGCATCTGGACAACTCTTGCATTGACTGCAAAACCAACCAGTGTGACAGAACTGACAGACTAGGTTTGTAGAATTTAAAAATAATGAAAGAAAGAATTAATGCCGTATATTAAGGGCTTATAACTGATGCTGTTACTCCAGTGGCAGGCTTAGCATTACTCCATTAGTTGCAATGCTTTTATACTAATGGCAATAGGTAAACTGAAAAGATAAATCATAACACATAACTTATTAATTGGGTTTTATGAAATAAAATATACAAAATACAACCAAGATATTCTCCGGATAATCAAAATACCTTAAGCTTCAAGTTATTGGAACCAGGTTAAAATATTAGTTTTTCAAGTCTTAAAACATTTTTGTCAATCAAAACAATTTGAAGGAGAACTGTAGAAGTTTATATCTAAGATATGCATACCTAACTGTAATAAAAGTATAGTTGAGAAGCACCTTTTCATTTTCAGTGCAATAATGACGTTTTAAAAAAAGTTCAACGCATACCTTCTATCTACAGTTTTCAGCATAGTCTGCATTCTCTCTTCTATTGTTGCTTTTATCAGGAACCTATGAACAATGGTAGATCTGAATGTGTTCAAAAAAAAGAAAACAAGACCAGAAGTGAGCAGAAGTTAGGCTGTTACTGTCAAAGTTCAAGACCACATTTTTATGTCATACTAATTATTGCAAGAGTGCTGAAAAAATGCCTCCATATTTTAAGAAAGAAATCTTACAAGGTGATTAACAACTTCCACTGACACTTAAGGATGTTCAGTGTCTCCCAGAGCACACAATTCCACTTGGCTGAATCACATACTAAATGAATATAAGCTGTATTAACTAAAATCCTGAAGCAGATGCTGGGCAAAGTTCTGCTTTCTGTCTCCCTACTACAAACAAACAGTCCTCAAGAGCCCACCATTTAAAGAAACTAACTTTGGCCCACTGGTTATATACAATGTTTATACTGCATTGTCACAAGTCAGTCCAAGAGACAGAGCTCGTTCCCAGAGTTTTAACATTATTAATCTTGAAGATGGCAAAATACTGTAAGTATTTTTTTAAAGTCAGTAATTGTAGTCAGTAAACATGAAATTGTAAATACCAGTAAAACATAAACACCAAAATATCAATAAACATAAACCAGAATGAGAACTCCATTTACGAAATAAAATTCCAAAAGGAAAGCTGTAATAAAAAAAAAGAAATGTCAAGTAAAAGAAAGTTAAATGGAAACGAGTCAGCTCCAAAGACAAAAATGAAAAAATCACTCCAGGCTCCCCAACACAAACATTTTTCAAGATACCAACCCTTGAAAGTGCTTGGATGTTTTTCAGATCGTAAGTTGAAACTTTGGCAGGTAATGTTACAGAGAGGAATTCTGGGGGAACACTTTGATTCATAGGCAAAGGTCTACCCCAAAATAAAGAAGTAAATAAGCACTCAACTGAACTGGTAATAGTTGCACTGGTGAAACTAAACAGAGAATTCCCTTACACTCCCTGTACTTGAACACAGCTCTTTTTGAAATAAGTCTTACTGAAGTTTTATTCTTAAGAAGTACAGCACACATTCTTGTTGGTTTTCTTGCAAGGATTTTGCCAGACCTTTTGTGCCAGCATCATGTAAAATTATAATGCAGGCTGTTGCAATCAATCTTTCTTATGCCCTCACAGCTAATTCAAAATCTTTAACAACACACCCAAATATCCACCTGTTCATAAACATTCTTTCACATACATGCTCATTCATGCCCTCTCGCTTTGCCTCCATTTCCGGAACACAAACCCACTATTATTCTAGAACATTATCATTCCAGAATTGATTCCAGCTATTTTTCTTCTTCATGTACAGGTTTTTTAATTGTTTACTCAAGCTACATGAAACCTATGGAAAAACTTACACATCTTATCCATTCAGGACAAACTTTCCAAAACCTTTGTTAAGTGTTCCGTACTACCTATGTAAAATCTACAACATTGAGACAAACAAAAGATATGCAAACTCATTAAAAAGATCTAGATGGGGGTGAGGGCAGAACTGTGATACAAAAACTAATCAGTTCTTCAAAGTGTGTGCTATAACTTTCTTTTTGGGGAAAAAAAAAAACCACAAAAAACCCCAAACCACCCCTAAAAACCTCCCAGCAACTTACGCAGCTCCTAATCTGCAGCTAGGAATGACCAGCTAGAAGCAGCCTCTCAAGGAAACTAGGAAGCGCCCTCCCTGAACTTAGCCATGTATGACATAAATGGTGAACTGCACAGATCTGCAAAGCTAAGACATTTCTGGACATGCTTCCAAGTGGAAATTCCAAGTTAAAAACTAAGGCATCAACAGCACACATAAAATAGAGCATAAGCTGAACAAGGTTTTTCAGGATTTTGGACTCAAGAGCTTACACTTTTCCTAAATGCCCAAATGAAGTTTCCTTCTCAATCTTACTCCCAGCCCCATAGCACAAAAGAACTCCCTAAAACTCGACTGTGTATTTTCAGTAAGCTTATTTATTTTAATCTTTCTGTCCCTTATATGATCATCTTAAAAAATAGGATTCCTATGAATACCCTCATCTCCAAAATTAAGAAGTTCAGTGAACTAGATTTATTCTAATTACAGTACAGTTCTATTTGGACCATAACTAAACCACTCAATGCAATTTTAACTCTTACTTTGTTTGGCCAATACGATGTACTCTGCCAATAGCCTGCAGCTCATGTGCAGGATTCAGAATGGGTTCCACAAGCAGAACGTGAGTTGCTTCAATGATGTTTAGTCCATTGGAACCAGTGTGAAGAGGCAGCAGCAAAATATTGATGTTGGGGTCATATTTAAATGCAGAGAGATTTTCCTACAAGGCAAACATCACAGCAGCGTGACAAAAGTTCCTCAATAGAGAGTGTGGGGGACTTCTCTATATTTTCAAGAAATTACAGCAGCTGCTACAGGCCCCAGAGTGACAATCTTACAGCCTGACTGACCCAAGGCCTGTCATCCCACAACACATACTTGACAGACAGCAGGAAGGCAAGAACTTCTTGCAACATTGATCAGTGTGTGTCATCCTTAACATCCATGCCAACACCTCTTTCTCAAATTGAACGTACTGTATATCTCCAAAGGCTTTAAATTGTGGCTTTCTGTGATTATGAGTTTTAGAATTAATGAGTTAGACATCAAAGCTGCTGCCAAACAAATTTGCTGCTCTTTCAGTTTCTCAAATGAAGCAACGAAGTAAAAGGATCAAATTAACTTCCATGAACTGTAATTTTCCTCACTGAAAATAATTTTAAGAAAAATATCCTTTACATACCTGAAATTTACTAATTCCATTGATCTGAGAAAAAATCATGTTGTTGTCATACAAAGCTTTTGAAATTATGTCCAGCACATCTTGCCACTGTACAAAAACAAAAAACAAAACCGTAACAACAGAAAAGTAACTCAACATTACAAACAACAGTGACAACTAAAATATACTAGTTAACTTCCCTAAGAAAGAGTAGATAAAAAGGCCTTCCAAAATACTAGTATTTGCAATTTAAAAAAAGGAAAAAAGTAATTAAAAAAATTGTATGCCAGGAACTCAGTATTTCATAAAACTCAGTAAGAAATGTAATTCAAAAGATCAGCTTGAAGAAAAGAAATTGGTAGCCATCACAAAACCAGTTTCACAATGTACGTGTTTGCCCTGTAAAGAAACAAGCTTTTACATCTGTTGACTACGATCATTGTTCACATCCCAGTTACATGAATTGCCCTACAAAGTCTCAAAACAATCAAGCGGCTGTACAGAGTGATTCAACATTTTGGTAGCTAAACTAATTCCTGAAAAGAGTATGGCTGCTTTAAACTCACACACACACAAAGACAAGACAGAAAATGGTGATTAATACCGTTGAGAAAACTAAGGATTTAGCCCCTGGATCTTTAAATTGAATTTTCTTCAGTGTTCGGACCACGGCTTCCACTTTGGTGGAGTGACTTCCCTTTAAAAAGTCAAAGAACAGCATTAGTAAAGTAGGATAATAAGCCACTCCTTCCACATTCATTGTTTTATTAAGTAATGTTATATTAGGACTCTTATGTATCTTAGACAAATTTAAGAACGAGCAACCTGGAGAAAGGTCAGGTTAAGTAGCACTGAACTGCTTTTGTATGTCCCTTATAATGCACTGCCATAGGATCAGCAGTGTATTACAGCACGTGCAGTACACAGAAGAATGAAGGGCCACACAGATACACCTATCCAGCTCTGCATGAGGCAGAACGCATAGCCCAAGCAGTGCAGTTGCACCAAACATCCCAGTTAGGCCTCTTGAGGTTTAACTTAGTGTCGCAATCTTTAAAGAAATCTTCCAAATGCACATTTACATTTCCCTCCCTTCATACCTCTTGAAAACTGGCAATGAAAAAACCTAGCTTAACACTATTTCTGTTACTTTTGTTTCTCACTCTGGCAACACCAAACCTATGCTCAGTACTATGAAGCCTGTTAATTATATTAAAAATAACAAGAAATTGTTAAATATAATTAAATTAATTTTTTTAAGGATTGCACGCTGCAATGGAAACATCTTCACATTCTGCATTCAGAAGTATCTCAATGCTTAATGAATCCAATACTACATTCTACTTCTCGTCCACTTCAGTACTTCTCCTTTTCCCCTTAAGTTAGGAAGAGGATTCCAAGAAACAGTTCTTCAGTATCTCCCTCTATTTCCTTCAGAACGTACTTTGATTACAGTGATTTTACCTAATGTGGCTTTTTAAGAAGCCCTTATTTAATTTCCGTACCAGTTCTTACATGCATAGTAATTTTAAGCTGCACTACATTCAGCTGGACAAATACTGTTTTATTTCTGTCTGCACCTGCCCTCTAAACATTGAATTAACTATGTTGGCTTGCTACAATGACATATCAAATTTACTGAAGTTATGCTGCTTGCAGAGTTAGTGGGGAAGGATGTCAGCAGTCTAAGCACAAGTTGGGAACCAATGCTGAGCTGCTCGAATGCTCCAGAAATACACGTGAAAGACGTTCTGCTGACTGCTTTACCAAAGACTGCAATAAGCAGTACCATTTTATTTCCCAGGGTCTTCCACAGTGATTCTAACTGTGCCATAGACATAGAAGTAAACCAGCTTTTCCCGTGAAATCTCTGTTGCATCTGGTAGACATTAACACTGTTTCCAAAAGCCAGATAGACAATTAAAATTGCTTACGTCGGTAGGTGTTAAAATCTGCAAGGGTGACTGACACATTTGCAGCCCTATGGCAGCTGCCTGCCAATCATAACCACCTTCTCCTAACTAGATCTGAGACTAAGTTTTTGTATTTCCTATATATTCCAGGATCATTTATGTGCTTTTCTGATACCATTCATCTGTGATTCAATTATGACAATTCTTGCTCATCTGCTCTGTCTTTTCCTCAGAAACTTTTTTTGGACCTTACCACAGGTCTTATTTTTCCCTGCTATAAGAGAGAGCAGCATTAGCCACTGTTGTTGACCTTCCCACCCTTCAGACTTCCTGTGACTCAGGTTTTACAAAAGTCACTTTGTACAAGATCAGAGGAACTATGGCAGAAAGAACCGCACAATGATCGAAGTGGTTACAGTCTTTTTGCTCTAGTTTTTAAACAAGACAACTACGTACGCAAAGTTCACCATACCTCTGCTTACATTATATTAGACAAACTATATTAGAGTTGTCATTAACTAACAATTAAATAAAGCTTTGGTTCACAGCACACACAAAAAAATCAATTTTGCTCTCAATATTTATGGAGAGATGAAACTGACAGAAGTACCCTTTCTATTATGAGTTCCTGCTTTTCAGTCTGTCTTAAGAAAAATGTTACCCCACTCATTACACATACACCTTGAGTCTGTCATTGTGTTGACTACCCAGATGAGTATTTATAAACAGATTAGCTAGACCTAATTGATTATGGAACAGCACACATTAGAATCAAAACTACCCTCTAACAATTTCTGTCTCAGACAACAGGCTGTCAATATCCACTGCAATACTGACAAACACTGGAAGCTTTTACAAAACCAAAACATGCAGGGATGGCAGTAATCTCTCTCAGTATAACATGCTCCCATTTACAGTAGTCCTCTTGCATCTACGGCATTAACTTAAGATGGCTAGTGCTGGTCCAGCAAAGATGTATGGCACATAACAGAAGGGAAAAAAAAAATAAAGAGGTACTGAATGCTGAAAGAGAAAGACGAGAGGGACTGAGAAAGTTCAAATGAAAATATAAAAGACGAATAAATCACACAATTTTCATATATATACTGCAAGATTATTGACCATAACCTCAGTACTCTATAGAAACCACAGTGAGTTAGTTATCCTTTGTTAACTATCCTTAAAGGAATAAGAGGTAGATTTTTTTAACACCACCACTTGTTTTGATAGTACATACAATTATGCTGCAGTATAAATTGTTAGTTTTTCATGAAGTAAGAACGGGCCTTGCTCAAGATGACATGTGAATTCACACACAATTCATTTCTGCTTTGTCTGAAGTTTTTGATGCAGAAATACTTCAAGAAAACACTGCAACCCTTTACACAGGACAGCAGATGACATGTTCCTTCTGTGTTTTATTTATGAAATTCAGTTATTCTGTTTATTTTAACATAGTTTATGAAACATACTTGAAATTTTCAGAGTGATAGCTCTAAAATCTTAGGAAATAATATTTTAAAAACCACATATGAAGTGAGGTCCTAGTACCTAGCACTTCAAGAACACAGCCTATTTACTCCCTCTGGTGCCACAAGCTGTCAACTACTTCGTCTCTAATAATTTGAGTTAGGAAGGATCTACTTATAAAATGGAATTCCAATTGTCCAGGGAGGCTGACATAACTAGTGTGAACATGGTAGCACTGACTTCAGTACAGGCCAGCAACCCCAGTATACCCGCAAGGTTCAAGGAGACTTGTACAGATACCATAGAACTCTTTGTCAGCACACTTTGTTACAACTTTTAACTATACTAACTAGATTAAAACTATGATTGGTATGTCCAGCTGAATTACAATAGTATTTTTATTTATTTATTAATTAATTAAATTAAATTTAAATTATAAATTAAATTAAATTAATTAAAAATTAAGTATTTAATTAAAAATAGCAGTATCATCTAAATCAAAATATTACCAATTAGTTTTTCACCTTTGGATTTTAGTCCAGAATCCTCTCTTTCTTCCACAACTGCAATAACCACAGGTTTTTGGTTTAATGCTATTCTATAACAGATTTGTGCAAATACTTACACACTACACGTGTCAGTATTGCTAAAGACTCATGGAGATCCCGTCTCTTCCTCCACACCTGCCTTCAACCCAATGAAAACTCTCCGTTACCAAGAAAAGTAGATAAAACAGTGCAATTTGGACTGATTTCCTATATATTTGTGTGTAGAGGTTCAATAACTTTTGGCATTAGGAAGGCATACAAGTTACAAATAAAGATTTCCCCACAGACCTGAACTTTAAGATATCTTTTGCGGTACGGGAAAAGTATTTTGCTAAGTAGGAGAGATACTTTACGCAGATGGCTATGTTAATAAGACTTGTAGAAAACGAATTACCTTTGAAACTCAGATTCTCTGTCAAGTTGTTTGAAATTATCTAATAGCTTGCTAAATTAAGGGAGAAGCCTAAGACCTTGTCTCCTTAGAAAGCCAAGCTAAAAGGAATAAACACAAAAAGTCACAGTGGAAAATACAGCTACCAGTCTCCAACAGAGCTGTATATTGTCAGCGAAAAGCCTTGAGAAAAAAATTGTCCAGGCAGGGAGCTGTTCTAAGACCAAAAGTCACTCTTTATTCAACAATCATCTTTTCAGTAGGTATGTGTATCCAGTCTGTAAGGCTTTTACCAAATACCAACAAGTTTAAAATGCAGATAGGTAAGAAGCACTAACAGTTCTTCCAAAGTTTTCCTTTTGATTTTTCAAACAAAAACTAACAAAAAAACCCCAGAAAGAATACCAGTGCAGAGTATCCAGATGCACAGAGTCAACACTCATCTAGAATACAGAGAAAAAACTTACACCACATAAGTAGATCAAAAGAATTGGGGATGAGCATGAAGAAAGTGGCCTCACAACCACATTATTGATGATACAGTTGAAGGGAAGAGAAGAGAGAATGTCTCCAGCATCCCACCAGAGAAACCCTTCTCCAAAGAACAAATTCATGGTCAACAGGTTCCAATGAAGAGCATTGGTTTTGATAAATAATATTTTACAGGATTAGTCTTTTTCTATTTTCTCTACTGTGATTTGATTTATTACTGAATAAACTTCGGGTCAACTTACTGAATATATTCATTCAAGCCTAGAAGTTACATGGAGGAAGAATAGATATAATCTCCCTTCAGGTTTTTAATGTTCATTCACTCCTATTAAAAAAGTAGTCATTTTTTTCCTCCCAATTATAGTTTGTATAGCAGACAATATTACATAAATACACAAAATGCAAAACAACTGCTCCACTTCTCAGGTAGCTCAAGAAACATTCCTGATGACTAATCTTAAATTCAGAATCAGGATTGATGTTCTCTGGCTAACAATGAAGACTTACCAATTTAAAATATTTACATTATCCTAACAACCTGAGAGTACAGGCAGCTTTCTCAAACTCATTTCAAGCAAACACAGCAAAACCATGCTTCCAAAAAGCCTCCCTTCTCCTTAGCTACAAAAACCCAAAACCACCGCAACCCAAAAAAACCCATATCACCTGCACACAAACAGAATTTATTTCTATTCAGTGTCAAATGCTTAAAAAAAATAAAAGTCATAAGTAAAGCTCAGCAAGAGCTGTCCCTCCTCCTGACACCCCAAGAAAGCATTACTTTAACAGATACGTCATTTTGTAATCCATCTACAAGGCCTTTCCTCAGGCACATTTAAAGCGTAGGCATTAAAAAGATATCCTCTTTCACACTGTTTCCTTCCATGTTTTGTTTCCAAAACTCTTAAAAGTTACAAAAAAGATAAGGTAAATCAAACAAAAAAACCTTTACCCGACAGAAAAATGTGTATCCTTCCTTGGGAAAGGATGCAAAAATATTGATTACACTATAATAAAGGCCTATATACATCATGTCCAATTCAAAAGAAAAAGAACTATACCTCTTATAAACAAAACTAGTTACAGAAGTGAATCTACTTATAAAACTATATGGTAGATTTGTCTGCCTAAACGCAGTATGCAACAAAACATAACAAATACGCACTGCTGAAAGTTTGGGCTACAAAGCTGACATAAACATACCTTTACAGGAATATCATCCTCCTGATTTGCAGTTTCTGCAGTGAAGACATATGATATTTCTTTATGAGATGTTGTCTGCCTGCAAATGGCACATTTAATTGAGCTCCGGCGGGTGCCGACGCTGTACTGTTCTATGATGATAGCTGTACACTCATTACAAAAACAATGTCCACACGTCAGCACTGCCCACTACAGAGAATTAAAAAACAACAACACAACACAATATCAGTATCAGGTCAACGCAAAAGAAAAAAGTGTACTAATATGTGATAAATTACATTTTCATAGAAACATTACTGTATTTCCATGAAACGCATCAGATTAAAATTGAAGAATTTTAGAATTTTTAGCACTCCAACTACTAAAAAGCATGGATTTCAAAGTTTTCCAGCAGAGAAAGAGTCACGATACACAGCAGTTCTCCGCATTTACTGTTAATTTTTCACATTTTCCCCAGTTTTAAACTTGAAAAAAGACATTACAGTCTTTCATTTCTATGAACAATGATTCTTAATGCATAGGTTAAGTACATGGATCAAGTATTTACAACTTTTTTTTTAAATTACACGAATGTTTGTACTGGCATTTTGTAAAAGTTGTTATACATTCATACTAGATCAGTCTTTATTTAAAAAGTCCTAAAGGAAGTGCTTTAATTTTTACATATTATTACGTCCTAGACAACATCTTTGGATTTAAGAAGAAAAAAGATTTTGACCAGAAAGGATTCATCTTTTTTTGACAGAATACATTAGAAACCAAAGACTGCATTGCAGAAGCTGTCCTTCCTTTCAGGGCCTAGCACATCGACGTGTCAGCTGTGACATTCCTTAACAAAGAAGTAATTTGTAAATCAGTGTTTCCGCACCTAGAAACAGGGTCTTACTCTGTATTAGTCTGGTCTATAGGCCATTCTAAGGGGAAAAAAACCAAACCAGTTTTCATGGGTCTGAGTAGCAGAGGGAATTGACTAAATGACTGACTATCAAGCAAAATACATTTTAGGCTTTGTAATGTTCTTTCAGTCATGCAGAAATGGGATGCAAAGCACTTTAAAAGTTCCTTGCAGCAAGATGGCTGCTATCACCTCAAGTGGCGGTCTTGGCCAAAGTTAAAGAAAAGACTAATTTTCCTTTCAGTGAGCTCCTCCAGCTCAGAGATGAAGCATAATAGCAGTTAACAGGGCAAACAACCGCCCTCTGTAAAAACCTACAGAATCACTTTTGAAAGATCATAGATGGGATTTCGGAAACACAGCAAGACACGGGTTCACGCTTACACTTGTCTATAAAGCTAACACAAGCTAAAACACCTTAAAATAGCTACCCTAAAAAAAGAGCCAATTTAGTTTGACTGTACAGGAGTCCTTTCAGTTTATGCCTAATGCATGGTAAATGAAGTATAAACTATGGCTTTGTACTTTATGATATAGATCAGTTTTGATTAAATCTCCCTTAAATTCCAGCTTCTGCAGTTCAGGAGCTAAGTGGTGGGGAAAGAAATCCAGATTGCCAGGATTTATTCTATGCTTTTTTACTACTGTTAAGTAGTAGCTAATAAGTAGCTAATATCCATTTCTTTAAAGTCTAGAAGAAACAAAAAATACTATCAATAAGTGCAGTTACAGTAAAACACAACAGTATACTACAGAAGCTTACCTATTTCTTCACTCTGTTAGCTTATAAATGGTAAATAATTTTTTCTGACAAAGTATGAAAGCAAAACTGCAGAGCTGTGAAACAATCAGCAACACATTCTTGGAACACTTCTGTCAAAACACTTAAGCATTGATGTCAACAGCTAAAGCCAGTAAAGGTGCTTGCACATGAGCAAGACGAAATTTCAGAGGAGAGGCTGGTTGCTACATTACAGAAAAGGGCTTATCTCCCCTGTTTCAATACAATGTTCATTTAAAATCACATGCTGAAAATTTGACACAAAACTGACTCGGATCTAGATGAAGACATTCTAAAAACAAAACCTGCTAACTAAATATCTCACCTGTTTTCCTAGTTGACGTGCACAGATCGGACATGGTTCTGGGTTAATTCCCCCAGTAGTTTTATCCTGAGACTAAAAAGAAAGATAAACTTTGTTTTTCAACAAATAAGAGATTTATATTTAAAACAAGCTTCTAGAAAAAATTAATAATGAAAACCTTCAAAAAAAGTGCATGAGCAAATTAAAAAACCATCATTCATGAATAAATAAGTCTATCTGGAGGAGTTAAAATATGTAATTTAAGGTAAGTAAAAGGAGCACTGTTCATACTGCAGTCCTTTAGATAGCATCTGCATCTATACTACAGATTTGAAAAATCCTGGTAAGATACAAGTGTCAAACAAGAAACTCCCTATATTTTTTATCAGCTTTACACTGTTGTAAAAACACTTAAATATACTCAATCATGCTTAATGATTAATCATGCTTAACTATGCTTACTTGAGCATAATTTAACTTACTTGAACCATAAAATATGTGGGGCGTGTCTGCTTTTTTTCAGACACCTGCTTGTCCTTCTGTTTAAGGTAAGCTCTTTGTAAAATAGCAAGGGTACCTGGAGATGTACATAATTTTACAAGACTTCTGCTAAACATGGCCCAGTTAGTTTTAATGAAAGTTTCAAATATCTAAAACTAGTTCATAGCTTTATAACTGAAATTAAGCAAATAGCCAAAATACACCATGTCATAAATAACTTTTATGACTATGCAGTAACACAAAGAACAGCACGCTATATTTCAACATGTAATGAATCTTTACAGAAAATATATTTTCTTTAAAATTTAAGTTTAAAATAAAAACAATGGTAGGTTTCTTCTACTGGGTAAACAGAATACATCACTTTGGTAAAGACCAAGGAACTGTAACCCTTACTTTCTCCAGATTAGTGAGATACAGAAGTTGTCCTAATTTCTTCTGAAGCTGTGATTTGGCAACTGCCTTGTCATTCAAAAGTTTCACTCGATTTTGCTCTACCTATGGAAATAGTATTAAAAAAAAAGAAAAAATAGTTACGTTTCACGATAAGGCTTAACTTCAGTTTTTGGTAAAACTCAACTGAGTAATTTACTGGGGATAGAGAGAACAGCTCATTCGGCAAATTTAAGATGTGCTTCTCCCCAAGTAAAATTGATTATCTATTCCTTTCCTGTACCCATTACGAACACAGTACTGTGAATGGGCTGAGACCGAGGAGGTATACAAAGTTGCTCCTTATTGTTTTATTTGCATTATTGGTTCTTTCCAGAGACAAAAGCAATTCAAAATAACTTAATATTTAAAAGTTTCTTCCAAATTTCATTCAATTTCTCATCTGTCTTTTTACAGCTGAATGGATCCCAGATGCTACTGCTGGTTCCAAAAACAACGTGTAAGAAACAACTAATTAATTATTTTATACTTCTTAGAAGTGTTCAGTTTTCATTTAACCTAAACAAAGACAGAAACATCAAGCTGACACCTTTTTAGATTAATTACAGTTGGCAGTGGTGTAGTTATTAATACAGCAGAAGAGGCAAGCACCCGAAGGATGAAGGTCAAAGTAATGGGCATGTCTTTTACTGTTGCACACACACATATATCTTAAGACTGTTTAGCAAACTGCTCCATTTTAAAAATTGCTTTAATACACAGATGAAATATCTGTTTCCCTACAGAAGTAAAATAAGCACTTTTATCTAATGCTGAAAAAAACTGAAAAAAACCACAAAATGTTTCTACCGAAAACATCTGTTTCTATTGGTGCAAAAAACCCAACCCAACCAACCAAAGATGTTATATCAACTCAGCATTTTCTGTATGTTCATTAACAGAAAGTCTCTTAGAGGTGGCTCAGAAATTCCAAGATAGTTAAAGATTTGTCTTTTAGGTTTTCACTGCTGTATTTAGGTCCTTGCGGAAAGTAGCAATATGGGTGAGAAATCAGGTCAACTTATTTTTCCACCAGCTTGGAAAACTGGGCAATTTTAGAGAAAGGTCCCAGAGCCATTCACCTGCTGCTGGAAGGACAGCAGTCTTCTGGAAACGTGCCACTCTTACAGTCAGAAGGCTGACAAAAATGTATCAAAATAAGAGTTACATGATCAAAAAGGCCCATTTACTGAATAATAAATAAAATAAATAATAACTCTTTACTCCACCAAGGCTTTCTGAAATGGAAACAGAGGCATATTATAGACCCTGTATGTAGATCTAGATACAGATTTTATTTTGTAGGAGGTAGGTTCTTTCAGAAAAAAACCCATTTCTTTCCTGCCGAGTACTTTACCTCATGCGGTTCTATGATGTGGAGAACTGGTGGATTTGGTTTTGGCTCATCAGGATGACGCACTCTCAGCCGTTCTGTAGCCATTGCCAGTTCATCAATAGCAGACACATGATCCCTAAGTACCATCCAATATTCATGAAGTAACTGTAAGAAAAGCCTAAACCAATTAGTAGCAGAGCTGAGTTGAGTTGCCTTTCAATGACTTTGCCATACAATGTATAACTTGAAAATCTTTAGGGAGTAAGGGATAATATTTCTTTACTATAATTCAGCCACAACAACAAATTATGAAGGAAAACAAACAGTATAGAGATCACCTTGCCCGCTTTCTTTTCCAGCCTCTGAACAACCATAAACAGCTCTCATTTCTGCTACAACCATTACTATTACAGTAACTAATGCAACTAGGAGTTCAGAAACAAAATGTCTTACAAGACTAAGCAAATACTGAATAAAATATGGAAAAAATGATTAAGCAATTTTAAACAGCTAGCTATTATAGTATTAAGATTGCTTCTTACAGATGAAGTATGTTTTAAAGAAACGTTAACACTTTGGTCTTGATAAAAGCCCAGATGAGCATAAGGTGAAAATAACATCAGATTCACTTCTCCCAAGGAAACATAAAGTCTGGCTTTCTACAAAAGAAATGGCTACAACTGGAAGTATACTACACATATAAACTGACGTTTTTAAATTGCTGATAATACTGTAAAATACTTCTTCCCAAGCTTTCTGCTATTTATGTATTTTATACAAAATCTTCAGTGATCTTACTGAGATTCTAAGACCTTTTGCAAATCCCCAAAACTACTATTTGTTGATTCCTGAGTTTTCAATTGTAAAGTTATTTCTAAACACTTAGTTGCTGTGGGGTGTGCTGGTTGGTTGCTTGGGGTTTTTCTTTTAGCTCAAGAAAGACTACTGAAGCATTTGTTTTGAGCCATGCCTAGATTACAAACATAAAATTACAGAGTATTAAACCTGGCATACAGGGTAAGGACGGAGAAAAGATGGAAGGAGCTTACTCCCTCAAAATTAAAGAAACTAAACTGAAAATATGGAGAAACTAAGGTAAAATGACTTTTTCTTAAAAAAAAGCATGATTACAGCAAATTAGTAAGGCTTTTGGTTGTCAGTCTAAGGCTAAGTGAAGTAACATTAGCAGTAACTGAAGTTTACTTTTCCTGGTATTAATAATTCTACTGCCACTTGATGCTTTCTGAGAAATCCCAGGACTACCTTTAAGTATTCATATCATACAATTTCTTCACTAAACTTTCACAAAAGTTCTTCAGTTAGTATTCACTAATGGAAAAGCCTGGCTGTTACTTTTGCTATCTCCTCCAAGTCAGAGTTTGTGCATGTTAAGCATTTGCCTGAACTGCACAAAGCCTCCTGTATTTGAGGAAACACTTTGAAAAAGTCTGTGTGACTAAGAACACCACCACCACTGGTTTTCAGAGTATTTATCATTTCATTAAATTTAACCACAAATTATCTGTGCTTCTCTTATGTTAATAAATATGGTAGTTTGGGATGTAAAAGGCCAATTTCTGGTCATTAATGCAAGCTTGTTTTAGATTTAACTGTTATTTTACAGAGTATCATCCCTGTAGCTCAATGTAGATGAAAGTAGTACAGACAATTGAATCAGTATTTCCAAGTCACAACAGACGGAATCATATGGCACTGTTTTCATTCTCATTGGCATATTAGTCCCACTTTTTGTTTCCTACAGCAAAAGGACACGAAGAGACTGTGTTCCCTACTTGCAGCAGAAAATCCCCAATGCATGGCAATGCCTTGGTAACTGGTTAGCTTACGTCCTCCTCCTTTTGTGAGCTACTACAAGCTGAAGAGATAAAATAACAAAGCATGAGAACAGCTAGGGTCATTATTCTCCAATCAGTGTTTTGGTACCATAAGTAAATTATGTGACTTCGTGAGAGCAGCACAACTTTATTACGTATTTAATAATTTTAACTATCAGATACCTAAACGCTGATTGAGATGTCATTTTGTTAAAGAGGGTTTTGCACTGTGTTACACTGTAATCTAGTAATTTTTTTTAAGGCAGCTCCAGATTAAGTCTCACCCCTAAGTAGCACCACCAATTTGAGGAAAGTAGGTGACCAGTAACCAAGTTTACTGAAAAACACAGACTGAATTCCAGAAGTTAATCTACGAGACAAAGTAAATCACTCTCTAGAACATCTTTTCTTCTATGGACTAAAGCTAATAACAAATGTTTAGATTCTTGGATAGCATACTTCCGCAAGAAGCATTTTTGCTTTTTCAAAACCTCCTAGGAAAAGCAAGTTAAGTGACAATTTCCTAGAATCATTAAACAGAAGACCTGGGAGAAAGATCACAGTGACAAAAACCTTTCAAGGAGCAGGAATTTCCTCTGATATCAGACCACATTAAAAAAACCCAAACAGTGTACAAAAGAGTCAATAAACCTGAAACTAGCACAAGTGTGTTCTAGTGAAGCTGAAGTCTGTGTTAATTAAAAATGAGAAGGAGAAGTATTCAAGATAAAACACTTTTGATTACACCTAAGATGTAAGACAGGATGAGATCCTTGTGTGCAACAGATCTTCCCCCCTTCCCCATCACTGCTACGTAGTCACTGCAAGGAAACATAGACCCAGAAGGACGCATGAAGAAAGCCACGGCATACTCCTGTAGTTCTCTCTGATCCAAACAACAGGAGACTATAATTATTTCAGGTTACATTCTGTAGTAAACAAGATCCAGCAAAAAAAAAACCAATAGTGAGAGGACATCTGTAGCTAGCACAAGACTGAAGGTAAACTGAATTCAGAATGGACTAATGTTTGATTTGCTGAGTCTTGCTACATTCTGATTTAACTAAACAAACACACTTAATTATATCTGTACATTGTCTTAATAGATGAAATGACATTGTTTACTAATTTGCTTAGTAGCCAGTATAGTTTTTAGAAACTCTTAAATCATATATAAATAATTTTAAATCAAATCCTGTAATAAGCACTGTGAAAAACCAAAAAGTTTGTAAGGCAAACTAACTTGAGGAAAACAACTTAGATTTGTTCATATTCAGCTTAAATTTGTTTATATTACATTAAATGGACTACAAAACTCTTTGTCACCATCTCACTTACTGTACCTTATATTCCTTTTTCCATGCTTCAAAGAGTTCCAGAAATATGCTGCCTTCTTCAGTTAGCTTAATATCCATTCGGTGAGCTTTGGCAAAGGAGAGAATGGCTTTCAAGGCACGTTCAGTTTCACTGGTTGCCCACAGTCCTCTACTTGTGGTGGGCAAACGGTCATCAACGAGCCCTTCTTCATCTTCTATCATCTCCTCAAAAATTGCCATCTGGCCTTTAACACTTAAAACCAAACCCAACACAATACTTATCACTGATTTTGTACTTCCACATCCATTTCTACTTATTCATTATATATTTCATCTTTCTAATATTTCATTAAAAGATAAAGCAAGCCAAACAATTATAAAAAGCTGTTTTATTACTTGATATCCCAAAAGACTGCTTTGAACACAGTGACCTCAGTACCAGCAATGAAATCACTGTACAGACCATGTCGTCAGCTGAAAATCATCCACAAGTTTTTGTAAAGGTCTGCACACCTTAATTATCTTTCAGTAGTTATTAATGATTAGTGTTACATTCATTTAAAAAAATGTGCAATTCTGACTTCTTAAACCATCAAGAGTTGCAGTTAAACTCTGACGCAAAGTTTGCTGCACATTGCACTATTTAAGAACACTACAGCTTCCCAGTTCCCTCCTTGACCAACAATGCTAATTCAGAAACACACTAATGTTTCCTAATGATTCCAGCAATCATTAGGTAACAGAGCTCCCCCACTGGAAAAGACTGTTCAAAATGTTTTCCCAGAGACCTCAAGATTTTTGAATCAAATTTTGACACTGTGAGGGAGACAAGAAATAGAAGTCAAACAGAAAGCATGCAGAGGGCTGTAATCTATGCCTCTTGGTACTGTCCACTATGCATACTTCTCTCACACCACACGCTGGTGCAACCCTTCTTTCAGCTCACAGCTGCATTCACGTCTGAAAACTCCTCTCTCATTGTGGCTTTAGTCAAATTTTGTTACTCTATGAATTATACAGAATTTAAAAAAAAATTATGAACAAGTATGGTATTCTACCACTTGCAACTGGACTACAAATAAATATTTGCACAAACAGGAATATGCATTTAATTAGCATACTTGTATTTATACATACAGTTTCTGAACACTTGAATACTTCATTTCAAATGTATGGTCATATTATAGCAGCTTAAGAAAAAGTGGCATGTATTCGTCCCTTGTACACAACTTTTTCAAATAGAATTTACATAGAAAATTAAACCTGACTAATAAAATTGTTATGAAGGCCACTACCAAGAAGTTGGTGCAATTTGCTCAAAGTTATTTCAGAAAACTTAAAGTAGAAAATACGAAACAATCCAACTTTCACTTTTTTTATAGTGAGAAAACTATGAAAGCTATGAACTTACGTATGAGAAAAGAGCTTCGACTCATATTCTGTAAACAACTCATCAGCCTTACAGAAGACACAGCTGCAATACAGAAATTTGAAAACAGAAGCACTCAGAATTTAATCAGAAACCAAAGTAATTCCTGTAATTCCCTATTCCAACACATAAAATCACACAAAGTCCTTAAGAAAAGAACAATTTAACAGTCTTACACAAACTCAATATAATAACTGACAGGGAAAGATTTTCTAAGAATAAAACCAAAGTAAGGTCAGGATTCAACAAATGGATCTGTGATATCTGCATGCATACAAAACCTGAATACAGAATAAAGACTTTAATCTCTTATTTCAAATGAAGGAAAATTTAATAATACACCTTTAAAGTATATTTTCTATTTTCAAGACATACTTGTTAAGTGGAAGTCTAACAGGTCGCAAATGGCAAATAGTGGCAGCCTCGATAACCTCCTTAGAAGGAGGGCCTTCTAAGTTTTTCACTGCTTCTCTTACAATCTTCTGGAACTTCTTCACTTCATCCAGATGGGTTGTGAGCAGGTATTGAAGGCCTCTGCAGTCACGGAACCTGATTTAAAGAAAAAGGGAACTAATTGCACACTGAGTCACCAAATCCAAACTTAATTTAGTATTTCAAAGTAGAAGAGAAATAGCTAAACAGCAACGTAGAACAATATATGAAGTTCATACCATAAGCAAATGCTTATTACTACTACATGCAATGCTGTTAGGAATCATTCAACTGTATCCCCTGAGATGATGCTTGATATTTGTAGAATATCTCTTTCCAAGATTTGAGACATGCAACAGAGTATTAGTAGTCAACACCAACCTGCAACATTCTGGTCACAATAAACCATTCTGGTCAAGATAAACAACTGCACATACTCATACTTAGTCTTATTTTCATCTGTTGGCCCACAAACTGATTTTCAATGCACTTGTGCAATTCACAGCAGACACATGCAGCTATCACAAAAATATACTGCATTTTGCAAGTTAGCTTTCAAAGTTAAAATTATTAACAGTGAACTGTTTTCCTAAAACCTAGCTGTCTTTCTTGATTGAAGTGGGAAAATGAATACCAATTAAGCACTTCCCATATTGTGTTTTTTCTGTGAGCAGAGGTCTCTTGCTATATAGCTAATTTCAACTGAGGAAAAAAAACAAAATTTTTTTCCAGTATGACACAGGCAAGCATACAGAGATGCATAGGCATATGAGCTCAGCATGAACATGCAAACAATCCTTTCCTCAAATTTATTTTGACCAGAATGAGAAGCCATCATTCTCAAATAAGACTTAACCATGAAACATTTATATCACAGACTCAGAGACTGGGTGAGGTTGGAAGGGACCCCTGGAGGTTGTCTTGACCAACCCTCACCTCAAGCAGGGTCATCTAGAGCTGGTTGCCCAGGAACCATGCCTAGATGGTTTTGAGTGTCTCCAAGGATGGAGACTCCACAACCTCTCTGGGTAACCTGTGCAAGGGCTCAGTCACCCTCACAGCAAAAAAATGTTTCCTGATGTTCAGAGGTTCAGAACCTCCTATGTTTCAGTTTGTGCCCACTGCCTCTTGTGCTGTCACTGAGCACCGCTAAAAAGAGCTTGGCTCCGTCTTTTCTGCACTCTCCCTTTAAGTATTTATGTACATTGACAAGATCCCCCCTGAACTGCTGAACAGTCCCAGCTCTCTCAGCCTCTCCTTATATGAGAGATGCTCCAGTCCTTTCATCATCTTCTTGGCCCTTTGTTGGACTTTGTCCAGTATATCCATCTCTCTCATACTGAGGAGCCCAGAACTGTACTCTAGGTGTGGCCTCACCAGCACTGAGTAAACAGAAAGGATCACCTCCCTCAACCTAATGGCCACACTTGCTCTAATGCAGTCCAGGATATCACTAGCCAACTTCGCCACAGGGGCACATAGATGGCTCATGGCCAACTTGGTGTTCACCAGAAACCCCAAGGTGCTTCTCTACAAAGCTACTTTCCAGCTGGGTGGCCCCAATATTCGTTTTGAACAGATGAATTTCCTTCTTCCTTCTCAGCATAATTCTGAGTTTTGAAGAAAGAAGAGGTAAAGTTTTGGATCTTTAGTTAGATTATTCAATAGAATTATGCTAAGTACTGAAAAGTAAAAGATATGCCTACCTCCAGCAAGGGCAAGGAATCGCCACCTTCTGGAATCACGATAATCAAGTAGTGATACTGGCGGATATGTCTTTACATATTTAATTACAATCTGTGCATATTTTAAGTATTTAAAGTTATACACACATTAGATATTTATATACATATGTATATGCACATATATACACTTATTTTTACATATAATAAAAAAATGTATTTAACTAAAACATGACTCCAAAAAATTGTATTTAAGAGCATAAGGATTGTTCATGTATCTGAGAAAGCTGCCTGAGGTTAAACTGTGAGAGCACTCTCCTTCTTATGTCTTCTTTTTCTGTGATGAACTTAGCTGAAGCACAGAATGTACAAGAGGAGGCTGGGAGAAAAGGGTTTATTCAGCCTTAAAATTAGATGGTTCAGGGGAGATCTTATTGCTTTCTACATCTATCTACGTGGAAGGTAAAGACAAAACTGAGCCAAACTTTTCTCAAAGGTGCATGGTGAAAGGACAAGAGACAACGAACACAAGATGCAACACAGGAAATACTAACTAGATAAAAGGATTTCTAATTTGGTTTTTTCCCACCAAGTGGGTCAAATACTGGAACAGGCTTCACACAGAGGTTACAAAATCTCATTCCTTGGAGATACCCTCAACTCAACAGGACAAATCCCTGTGCAACCTGATCGGCCTGAGTCTCTGAGCATGGGCCTGGATCTATATGCTGGGTGTTGGTCTACGTGACCGCCAGAAGTCCCTTCCAATCCATTATTCTGTAATTGCACACAACAGTGGTATTGTTGTCTCTAACGTGAAAACAAACCAAAATTCTTTGCTCAGAAAAACAGTGATGCTATTTTATGCTGTTACACATAGATTTTCTGATACCGTCGATCTACTTTCCATTTAAGCAAGTCAGTTTTTTTGAAGTTACTCAATTTTAATGCAATAAACTTTGGATCTTTCTTGCTCAGCAGATGCCCGAGTACACAAAACTGTAAAACCACAGTAGATAATACAACGGAACATTTAAAAGAATGCTTGAAGTATGCTAGAAGAAAACTAATTCTCCTGATTTTCTTTCCAAGTCTTCTATCTAATTATGCTTTTTGGGGGACTGTTTTGAAACTTCATTGCAGTCCAGATGCTCTGAAGCAAAAATGCCTGCTATTTAATTGCATAAAGTAGTAAGAGGACTTGAACAGACTTAACTGTATTCATTAGCCTATTTTAGCTATTCTCTTACTTCTCTGCCATGGAGAGTTTATTAGTCTGCTGTTTGTAGTTGCTGGCTATTTCATTTTGCACACGTTGAACAAGTTCCTCATCGATGGCATACTGTATTGCTGTCTGGATGACATCCAACCACCAAGGAGAACCTGAATGTATCTGTATGCAAAAGAACAGATATATCCATGAATGTTCAACAACCAATAGGCTTATACTGTTCTTTAGCACACACTCCAACACAGAATGGTAAATTACATGGAAAGTGGAAGATGAGAGTATGCTTAAAAAATATTCCCTTTTCTATTTCAGTGAATACATGATCAAGAAATTTTCTACATTCCCATCTTCTTCCACATCTTCAAATTTCTTCAGTACAGTTAGATTCACTGAGGCCATCTACACAGAACAGCCAGTTTCCTCTTTTTTTTCTTCCTCTCTCTCTGAGATGAAAGGATCATTCAGTCAGAGAAAGCAAACTCTCTTTAAAGTTAATAGAGCAACACTGAAGCAACCTTATAATTTTAAAGGATGAAAGAAGATGCAGAAGTCTAGCTCCTCATGTGACATTTACCCTCATTTCTTTATTACTTCTTTACTATTATGCAAGTGACAAGCAGCATTTCAACTCAGGTGTTCACTACTTCATTAAGGGTTCGCACCTTCCCATGAAACCTGAATGGTCATAGCGACTAAACACAATTAAGCCTTAAGCACAATGACTAAATATATGTTAAAGAACAGTTGCTTTGAAAGTAAGGGAAATACCGTCTGATACACCATAGAAATGTTTCAAGGACAAAATCTGTAACTTATTTACCTAAATTACAGGTGAAGCACACTTAAAGTAAAAATCAAGCATGGTGTTAAACTTTAGTAGAATAATCCCACCATGTACTTCTGCTTTCAGTCATCTGTTCATCAAGTACTGTGTGCCTCTGTGTGGGGAACACAGAATGTGTTTTGGGGCTGTGTTCAAGTAGGCCTTCAGAGAACTGTTCAAGATAATGAAGAGCTGGAGTTCTGGATAAACAGATGAAAATAATACTTCTTTTAAAATCTCAAAATTCAGAGGCTAAATATGTAAGGGGTACCTGCCTTTCTCTGGAGCTCCCGAATGGTCTGAAAAACTGGCTGTAAGGCCTGATGGGCTTCTGCAACTTCTGCATTGGATTTACTCATATAATGCTGTCGAAGTTGTTCTGCCTGTATGAAAACAATTATGCACAACTCATATTTATGAGGAATAATTGGAAATGCAAAAACTCCCCAGCTACCATAATGTTTTGAAACTGTTAGCTACCTATATGCTATCCATTTTCATTCGTAAGCAATATTTAGCATTAATGTTTTCTCTAGAATCTAGCCTTTATTAGTATGCCCAAAAAACACTTGAGAAGACAAATTCTACAAAGCTGCTAACTATGCAATTTTGCTTTTGGACAAGCCCAAACAACACAATAGGAATACGCTGCATTACGAAAAGGAACTGACATTTGACTCATAATTCTTATTTCTCTGTACATTAAAATATATTGTGTTGAATAAGGAAATAATAAAGAGATCCTAGAACAACCTGAGAACAGGACAATTTAACTTACCTACATATAAAACTTATCCATAAAGTAACCAGAAAGGTTTAAATTTTATTATCTTTTGGTGCATAAGATATAAGTTTTTTATAAAAATTACTTCTGACAGTGAAAACCCCTATTGGTATGCAGGTGTCTCCACAATATAATGAGTACCAGTTTATTTGATATATTTTTCAAAACTGATGAACTAATAACCTATGTTTCTTACAAGTAGCATGTACACACATGTATGCTTCACCATCACATTCTGATTTCACTAGATATCTCTATTTTGTGCATTTTAGGGTATGTTTAAGTTTTCCTTTTTGTTTGCTACTACCAAGATAATTATATATTGTTACAGATGGAGTTCAGTTTACCAGGAGTGGACGGTACTGTCAGGTATTTGGATACGCTACTGGCAAAAGACAGCTATGAAAAACAATCTCTGCTTCACATTTATAAGCAAAACACAAATTTTCCAATCCTCCTCTTTACAATAACGTCAGGAGAAGCTGATACAAAAAAAAATTACTAGAGTTACAAGTCAATTAAAAAAATGTACAGTACTTCTATAAAGGCTGGCAGAAATTTCTTTAAACATTTCAGAGAACAAGTCTCATAAAAACAGGAAAAAATGCTACCTATGGATAGAATTTGCGTAAAAATGATAATAATAAGACAGATAGTGATTACCATCACATAACTGGAAAGGCTGAAAGAACTGGGTTTGTCCAGCTTGGAGAAGACAAGCTTAGAGGGTACAAAATAGGAGCCTTCCAGCAGCCAGAACAAAGTCATCCAGAAGAGGGAGTCAGGCACTTTACTGAAGTACATGGCAAGTGAACAAGGGACAATGGCTATAAATTGGAATGGGAGATTCTGTGTAAATTTTGTTTTTTCCCCCACTATGAGGATTAGGAAGTATTGGAACAGGTTGCTCAGACAAGTTGTGAAATCTTTTTCCTTAGAGATTTTAATGGCCCAGTTGGATAAAGCCCCAAGCTACCTGGTCAAAAATCAGTGTTGACCCTGCTCGGACACAGAGGTTCAGCTGGAGACCTCCCGATGTCCTTTGCAACACCAATGATGCCACAATAACAATGTTCTCTTGCAATTGTGGTCCTTACGTCCACTACAAGTAACCAGAGGGAAACAGTGATCCCAGCTATCTTACTAGATATTACCCCAGAGAAGATTAAGGACATAGTTAAACAGGCTTATGCACACAGGAAGTAACATCCCGCGACTGGTTTGTCTGGCCAAAGATGGTCAACCTTTCTGGAAGTTCAGGCAGTATGAGAGTGACAGGGATGAACCAGTTGCTGCAGGGCATGTAAGTACAATCTAGGTAATACAGCGAGAGTCTGGACAGACGCCACTGGCAAACTTTGGGCTATGAAGAACACCACAAATCAGGACCTTCACAAGAACATTTCAAAGGTGGTATTATCAGTACCACACACAGGACCACAAAGAGGTAGGAAAAGAGCTTCAAGGCATGACTGAGAAGATGCATTACACAGTAGAGGCTTCTATTTACTAGGAGATGGGGAAGCGTTTTGGAATGGAGGGCACCTATGCAAGAAAAATAAACTTCACCTAGAGAAGACACTGACTATCTGCACTTAAAATGAGAAAAGCTAAAGAAAATGAGAGGAAATAAAGGACTCAAAAGAATTCAGGATGATGCATTCTATATCAGCAATGTCTATTTAAGTTATTTCCACAAGAACATTGTGGGGGTGGGGAAATCACATTTTAGAGATAAAAATTATTAAAACTTTCATAAAACACACTCACAACATAAGAGATCACCAAGCATGCAGAACAACAGCATTCTACTGGACATTTCTGCTCTCATCTCACACACTAAACTCTTGACTTTACTAACCTGAAAGAAAACGTACGTAGTTAACTTGAGAGCTATTAAATGTTATTTCTTTAGTTAAAGAAAATATTGAAGGATAAAAAACAAAAAGGTGTTCCTCAAAATGTATTTATACAAAAATGAACAATGTTTACCTCTTCTGCAAGTCGGCTATCACGCAAAGTTGGAGGAATTCCTGGGTGCTTTGCCAACAATTCCATCAAATTGTGTGTAGAATGAAGTCTCTATACATAAACAAAGTAAACAGTAATCATGAAAAAATACATTGCAACATCTGTGACAAGAAAAGCTTAAACAGCAATGAAAGCTTACAGCAAGAAATTAATATTCATTTAAAATTAGTTTGATTTTTTTCTCTGTTAAGCATCTTATAAAGAAAATAAACATTCTTTTCCTCATTTTACTGAGGTAGGAAATGAAGTACTAAAAAGACCTTCTTCAACACCTCAAAAGAAAATCAGCAGGAACGTTTGATACCAAGTCATCAGATTCTGTCCCGTACTCACCCTCCTAATTAAAACAGCCCTTGACTACCATGGAAAACAACTTATTTGTCTCAGAGCACATTATTTTGTAAATACCTTTCAGATTATTACAAGGAGACAATTCAATCAGCCTATCTAAAGCAAGGTAAAGTATAAGGAAAATAAAGTATAAGGAAAAAACCCAGCTCCTAAGAGCGTCAATCATTTTTCATATTTTTCACTTTTCTGAAATAAAAGATGACCGAACAAAACATAACCTTTTTGTTTATGTTTAGGGAAAATAAACTGGATTGTTAATATAAGGCAATGCTATTCTTCTTCCCTAGGTTCACTCTACGTATCTCAAACTAGACCGCTAATATTATGCTGCCTGCATAACTCCCACAAACTCATACTAATAACTTTCACTACCATGAACTTGTGCCCTTCTCACCTCCTGGATCCACTTCATCTTTGCCCTATTACCGTCACAGCCACCAAAGAGCACTGGCTTAAAGTGCTAAGCCTACACAACTAGGAAGTACTCAACAGAAGCTACGTTTTCTAACACAAAGGCAATATTAGGCAGGGTATATTTTGCATGCTCCAGTAAAACAGCTTAATAAACAATCTTGTTATGAGTAGCTTAACAAGTTTATGCTGATATGGCTATGCTAAGTGAAAAACACCTCTAGGAAGTCACAAAGGAGAAGGAATGATCAAAGATGCACAACAGAGCCATCAGACGACCACACACAAGATCAAAGAACAACTTAGTGCAGCAAGAAAAGTAAAGAAATAGACAACTGGTCACTTCTTATTTATCAGTCATTAACATTTTAAGTATCTTGCTATGCTTAAGAGAATTTTGGTCAATTTAGAACTGATATTTCTTGAAGAAATACCAAGACATTACTTACAGAACCATTGCTTTTTTTAATCAGGAAAATATATTAGTATTTTTAATACAGTATTCAAAATATATTAACATATTTCCTGAAGAGAAAATTAACTTTGATCCTTTTTCATGTTTGGATGCCCTTTCAGAGCACATCTTCCACAGTGTAACAATTTTATTATTCTCAATCATTTGGCACACTAATATCATTCTCAATACAAACCCAGTATCCTGTACTCACAGGATGTAATATAGTACCATTAATGCGAGCAGTCATACACACAAGTCTAGGAATTCAGCATGTTACGTTTATTGCAGAACAGCAGGTGGAGATCATACACTGCTTCTGGAGTATCTAGAAGACTCACAAGCAAAAGTTTTTAGAAATACAGTAACTTTCTTTAAAAAAAGAGAAATGTGAAGGTCACTGGACAGATTCCTACCTAAAGATTGTGATAATGACAGCAGGCTGAAAGTCATTCAGCACATCACTGGAAGGAAGAAAAGACTGACCTGTGAAATTACATCTAAAGTATTCCAGTTCTTAACTATGTCTCTTTACATTTGAATGCTCACTCACTTGCAAGGAATCTGTTTTGAGCTTTTCTTTGTGCTCTTCAGATGATCTTAACACTTCTCTGTACAGCTCTGCAGCCAGTGCATATTCTCCTGAATTAAAAGAAAGTAACAAAAACATACACATACTGTGTTGGTTTTTAAATATACAAACAGATGTGACTGGCCATCACTTGCTACATACCAAGACATTTTCAGAGAGGCTGTATAATATCTGCTTGTCTTCAAGCAAATCTTTCCTATTCATTCCTCTCCACCTCACCCAAAAAACCCCAACCCTCATGAAAGACAGTATTACATTTTACAAAGACTAAAGCAGTTTCCAAATTAAGTATCTTTTGTGACTGCAAGATCTGTAGACTTCTTGATCTTAAAACATGTATTCACAGTTGCTTAAGTCCAAAAAACTTCACATCGCACAAAAAAATAAAGATAAGCTACAACTCACAGTGATGCATTACTAAATTCACACTGCAAGTACATTATTCACTCTTCCAGTGAAAACAATGAAAGTTGTGTCATACTTCAGAAACGCAGAAATGATGAAATACATGCAGGGAGCATAAGTACTGATGTCAGCTGCTAACATCACAATCACTTCTCAGAAAATAATTTTACGTAAATTAAAAAGAAATACAAAATTGAAGTTGCATATAGATAAGTAGCAAAAAAAAATCAGTTTTTATTTCCTTTTCTCAACTGACAGAATTTTACTTAGCCCTTAACAGTCTTTGAAGACTCCTAAAACTTGGAGAAGTACAGGGACATGAAATGCATAAAGACAGGTAAGAGTACAGCAAAAATCATCTTTCTACATACTGGGAAGTATAACAACCCTATCTCAAGAAGATTTGTTGCTTCTTACATTGAAACAGTTTCCAGTTGTAAGAGTGTAGTCCTGCAATACACTATCGCCATTACTAACAACAGGCCCAAAGCTATGTGTTGAATTTGCAAGGCCTCAACGTTGAGGCTTATCAGGCCTCCTTTGGATATTTCTTGACTTGCCTGGCCCTTTTACTTTGCTTAACCGTTACAGCAATTTCTTTAATTCACTAGGCTAATTTTATTTTCTTTTTACTTTTCTTTATCTTTGTGTGGTATCATCACAGCTTTATATAGATAGCAGTAACAAGCAGTTATTCCGTGTAGAATGAGATATTTACAACTAACACAATGATGTAGTGTAGAGAAATACAGGCCTAGTAACAATAGCAGAGGCCTTGAAAAGTAAAGATATAGGACGCAGTGTAGAAGAGTACAGCCATGGGATGCTAAGAGATGGTGCACAGGCTTGCAGTGAATAAGGCAGCCATGGCTGTAAACAACTCACCCACAGTCAAAGAAATGCAGACCTAGAGCTGGACAAAACTGGTTTTAGGGGCAAAGAGAACAAAGAAATAGTATATAATATTCATAGAAGGCATAACATACACTAAATTTGGTATTAATGCACAACCGCAGATCAACGAAGAAAGAAAAAGGTGTAAAAGTGTGCTAACAAACATAAAAACGATCCTAATTGGGGCCTTGAGTGAGAAAGAAGAAACCATCAACACAAACATCTTACTCCTCCTGATGAAGAACTAGCCATAGCACTGCCACCACCAGTATGAAACCACTGACCTCCGGACCCAGAAGAGCAGTAAAAAGGTCAGCATAAAAGCAGGACAAGCAGTATAAACAAGTAAGTGTGATTATTTTTCTTTTTTCATCTGCAACAATTAGATCTGGACTAATAACAGTTAGACCTACAAGATTTCAACTATACTAACCATAAATTCACAGCCTTACTTCATATATAAGTTGTACTTCCTCCTTGCTGATAAAGAAGGCTTAGTCTAACCGTAATGCTAGGTGCAGGGGAGAAAAAGTTATAAACCAGAACTCTGCCTCAGTCCTGCTTTTGTGTCTCACCCAATGCAATTTTCATCAATCTGCTGTTCAAAAAGCATCAAATTTAATTTTTGCTACTAGTGTATTTTAGAGGTATTTAATCTGTACAGAAATCTTTTTAAGCGCTTAATTCTATCTGAAATGTTTGATCTCCATCCTGCAATCAAAGTATTTCGAACCTGCTGACTACAGGCTAGAGAATCTGAACATAGTCTTTCTGTAAGGTAAGTAACAGAACAGGCAGTTTGCTTGTTTCCTCTTCGATGGAAGACTTTAACGTGCTGGAAAAATTCAAGCAGCTTGTCAGCTTTAGAAGACTTGCTACTAGGCAAAGAGGCATTTCTTTCACATTCATGACTAAGTTAGTTTATTATTATTTTGTTCTTTTTCTTTCCATTCAAAGGTTTTTTTCCTTCTAATTCTGATAAAATCTACATTGACAGAGCCGTATAGCAGGCAGCAGCAAACAGATTCCAGAGTCAGCATAGCAGTCTGCATGGCAGTGGGTACAAAGCAAGCCCAGAAAGCACTGATAAAAACATCAGCAAGTTAAGTACAATTAAACAAGTATGACTGTTTCTATCTTCCTCTACATATAGATGGTAGAATCAAGAACGAATATAAAACAAAAGAGCTAGAAATACTGAGAAATCTCAAAGATGCACCAAACTACACCTGTTCTTTTCTCCCTCATCTAGAATGAATGTTGGTTTCTGTTACAAACACTGTTACAAGCCTCTCTAGATCCTCAAGACTTCACTGTGGCTTTTCCCCCAAAATTAAAAAAGCCATAGTTTTTACACGGTGTCATCTAAACCATAATTAGCCTACTAAAAGGAGTAAAGAATATGCTACAGCCATCCAGGCTTACCTTTAATGATATGGATTCCAGCCAAGCCATTAAGAGCACACACCAGCTGTCGGTGAGCTTCCTCACACTCTGTTCGACATTTCTTCTGCAGAGATGTTAGCAGTTCCTCCATGGTCATGGTGCTGAAATGGAGACCAAATAGCTCAAATTTGAAACAAAACCACAATACTAGAGAAGTAAAACTGTCATGCTGTGCAGCATAAAAGATAAGTTACATGCATCCAATTTACTGTGCAAATGTTTATTCGAGATTCATTTCCTTATTAAAAAAACACCTTTTCTTCCAGCTCGAGCTTTACTCTAGCTTAAGTATGTAAAGAGGTTGACAACCCCTAAAAATAAAAAGAAATAAGAAACAGGAGGAAAATTAGAACTATGTAAAATAATCCTTCACAGGGCAAAGTATTTTGCTGCTTCTGTTACAACAGGCAAAAGTGAACCTTATTTTGCTAGAAGCTGTTCAAATGAAAACAGCTGAGAGACATTTCTCCCCTCCACTACCAATCTAAACACACAAAACAGGTGAGGTGTCAAGGTAAAGAGGAAAATATGTGGAATGAGAATAGGGAAGCTTAGCAAGTATCATTTTACTTCCTCTTCTACATTTGTTTGTAGCATTTGTAATTCTTGACAGGAATTTAGTCAGAAGAGAATTAGCTTAACATAAGAATACAGGAAATGAAGAGGTAAGAGGGAGAAGCAAGAACAGAGCTGAGAAAAAAGCATGGAGGATAGCTTGGTGTAAGGCCAAGAGACAAAGAATCCAGGCATGAAGAAGACTGATGCAAAGAGACAGGAGAGTAAACTGCAACAACAGTCCATAACAGCTGACCTGAGGCTGCTTCTATGACCAATTGCTGCTGTGAGACCAGACAATACCCCCCTCTCCAAAACTCTGCTCCTCAGCCTCATTCACCCTTCAGGAGAAGCATTTACTATTTGGCATTTAGTGCTGTGAAGCAGAGTAAGAAGTGACATAACTCTTGTGCAGCCTGAGCCCAAGGTATGCTGGAAGGGTATCCTTGACTAGGCCTTTATTTTACCCTCCTTGGAACACTTCTCCACTTGCGGGAAATGTTCCTTGAGCTTACACTACAGCGTTACACTAAAGCAGGCTTTAAATCAATATAATCACTATTTATAATTAGCTGAATACTGCAGCGGTATTGGCAAATACGCATGCACCTGCTGCTCATATTCTAATACTTCTACCACTACTGTTTACCTTTCATTTCCAAAACCATCAGCAGATTCAAGAACAATTATAAAAGCAAAAGGATGCACATAGAAAGTACACAATTTAATACATAGCCTGAGACTACCAAGTAAGAAAAAAAGAAAGTAGTTTATTTTAATTTTTTTTATTAAGTTTAACTAGGGGAGCCTAGTAAACTCCCTTTTGATGGCTATATTTTTGCTGAGTGGATGTTCTCATTTAGTCTTCACCACATAGGTGGGGGAAAGAAAAAGAAAAAAAAATTATCTAGCATAGAATATGTTCCAAACTCAGCTTCTTGTTTCAGGCCAGTTTCTCCTATCCATGATGCTCCAGCATCAACTTTCTTGTTTCAGTAAATTTCTCTTCTTCAAAGTTCCTAGCAGTGAATTTCTTCATTATGCTCATACATATAGGCAAAGCCAGAAGTCAAATCTTCTCTCAGTTCTGTTAATGTCCACTGCTGCAGTCAAGCTTTGTTCACAAAAAAAGATATGTAAATACTGCTTGGGAACAACTTTTCTTTGCACATATGATTTTAAGAAAGTTTTCATTTTCATTGCTAGTTTTTCCACCACAGTTACTATGCAGCTGTTACTCCGCAAGCACTCCACGAAAATTAACACAGCACTAAGCTCAGTACTAAGCTGTCCCCAGCATACTTAGCTCAGTTTACAAGTTTCATTTGTACTCCACTGGCTTATTTTAATGCAAATAATTGTAGGGGCTGATGGGGATATTGATTTCTCCAGTGCTTGAGTCCTTGCTTCCACACTACCAGACTGTTAAAGTGCTACAGCACAGTGCCTGCTATTGGTCCTGCTGAAGTAGGTGCAAAGTCAGTTACAGCTGCTAAGGCACCGTAGGTGCTGGTATGAGAAAGGGGAAGAAGCAGGACACAAAACTTCATATAAGCATAGAAAGAAACTGAATAGAATGGATAAACAAGAAGAGAAAACAGCAGAAATAAACACTGGCAGTATTAAAAGTTTAAGTTCTTCCTTATTTGTAGCTTAAAAAAGAAACAGTGTAGACAGTGCTCTGAGAGCCTGGAAAGGAAACAGCCTGTTCTTTTACAATCCCCTTCTACCTGAGTGAAAAAGCAGCAGCTACGTTTTGCAGAGTGCTAGCAACACACTTTTGGTCTAACAAAGGCTGAGACCTGACTGGTATTTGCACAGCACTTGTGAGGATGATCTTGAAAGCATGCAAAAGAAGAAAAAAGAAAGAAAAAAGAAAAAAAGCATTTGAACAGCTATCAAGTTTGGATCTACATTTACAAATTCTGCAACGTCCCATTAACACTTTCTTTGGATTAAAGACTTATTCCACTCTGTTTATTCATTTTGTTCATTGTTCTCATGTATGAATGTGGGTTTTGTAAGACACAAAGAAAATCAGTGGGCTTATTCAAAACTGAGAAAGAATCTGGTTTGTTTCACACTCAGTCCTATCCATCAGCACAGTAAGGTTAATATGTTACGCATAAACTTCTGCCCGTCAGTGCTTTAACACAAGAATCACACCAACTACCCTACTGCATCCTATTCAGCTTCGGCGGTCAGATAGCTTGGTGTGGCATAGTGGCACATTTAACTAAAGCAGCTTAAGATTAGGCTTGTCTGAGAACTGTACAAGGTTTTGCACTGTTAGGGACAATTAAGAGTTTTGCTTTGGATAAAAAAAGCCATTTGGAGTGACAAAAATTCACCTTTTCTGTAATGGCAAGAACTCTCCCCGAACAGCTTGTGGATGGCAGCAGGCCTGCCTCAGCCGCAGCAAAGGGTACAGAATAGAAGTCACAGTCCTTCTGTCTAGGCTACTAAGCTTAAGAGTCCAGTCTGAAATTTTCCTGAGTTTTGCCAATGCATCCTGGCAGCACACCTCATGCTGGCGATGATAGAAGTGTCTCTCCACAGGAGAAAAGTGAAGCCAGTGTACATTTTCTGTCTGAGGAGGGATTTGAATCTGCAGTTAAAAAAGAAAATACATAATTTGCAAATAAATCCATTGATAAATGTTGTTCAGGAATTTTAAAACCCCAAACTCTTACTTACTTGGTCAATCACATCCTTCTTTGCTGATCTCCACATTATCTTTGCAATTAGACTGTAGAGAGGCTGGGGATTTTTCCTACAATAAGGTCGATATAAAAGTTGGTCCCACCAATGTTTGACCCAGTAAGGATCAACTCCAAGAAAAAGGACTAATCCATAAAGATCTGCCAAGAAAAGAAAGTGTTTTAGTACAATATTTGTGTTTTAATACTTCACAATATGATTCAAAAAAAAATCATACAAAGGTTACCAGGCATAAAGCAACTACATTCTGGCTGTTATCTTTTCCATTTGTTTTCTAGCTATTGCCTCACCAACATAGCTAATTTGTGGCAGGGGACCAGGTGGTGGAAGGTGGGGGTTCTCTCCTTTAGCTAGTTGTTGATTCTCATAGAACTTGCTGGAATATAACTATTTGTGAGACACTTTCCTAATTTCAAGTTTAGCAGAACAAAGCAATGAATTTAAACCTATTCAGAGCAGGGGTAAGAGGTAGAAATTACATGATTGCATATGGTTAACTGAGTTTGCCAGGTTTTTCTAAAACAGTATTGTTCAGTAACATTACTTCACAGCCTGCTGTGCACCAACTGTTTGTTGCCCACCATCCTAAAACAGGCTGCAATTCAGACGACTTTCACTTTTCTATTAAGGCAGAAAAAATTAACAAAACACACTTTCATTGTTGTCTTATTAAGTGAGAGAATACAGCCTGCTAAGTCTGCCCAATTCAGAAATTCATCATTTTGGGGAATGAAACTTGAGGACACACTGACTTTAAACTTGCATCTAAATCTTACTGGAAAAATACAGAAACACATGATTAAATGCTGCATGTGGACAACGCAGAAACAGAAATAAGATGATGGTATATTACAGATAGTTCTTAAAGACCTGGCTACATTCTTTATTCTGTTAGCTTTATGGTAATTTTGGTACTCAGTTGAGAGCCATTCACCAAATACATTACAGACCAGAGGAAGAAAAATCCTGGGAATCATTTCTATGCAGGAAGCAATTGTTTACCCAGAGGTCCTATCCTACTTTATTACAGCAGCGGTGGCACAGACTCAAATTAATCAGCAGTTTTCATGTTCTATGTGATGGGGGCTGCCTCAGTAGAGCCTGAGTCCCTAGCCAACAAGTATTATGGACAATATGACATTTCAGATACTGAAACACTATCACACCTAAGGGCTTGTTCAAGTTTATCATGACAGTCAAATCAATCACTTCCTTCTATAGCATTTGCTTTAATAATTACATATTCTCACAACTACTATGTGTATTCATAAATTTAATCCACAATCTATAATGAATTAATCTCCAATATTGACTTTTATAATAGTTTGGTATCTGAACAACAGTTCACAAATGCACACAAATGCTTATACCAATTTATCCACTTTCAAACTCACTGCCTCAATGTGTACCACATATTCCTAAATCTATCAAAGAACACAGGGAGATAAAGAAGTTAGTCAGTTCTCTTTCTCTTTTTCTATCTCTGTCTGAAGCCTGTCTACAGAAACTCACAGAAAGACAAGATAAATGACACCTGCTAACATACAGCTCCCTACTCCACACATCTCAATTCATTAAGTCCTTACATAAGGACTTAAGACAGCTTCATAAAGCTTTAGAATAATTTTTAAAATTTATATTCATGGCAGTTGATGCCCACAGTAGTTCATGCAGGTCTATGCAAAAAGCAAATACAGCTTTGCATGCTCTATTTGACAGTTAGAAGGATTCTGTAACCACAGCAGACTATCTTTAGCTGCAATAGAAAGGGGTTAATATGTACCCACTCTGCTAAGTGAAAACTGAAGAACAGACTTGAGTCAGGTGTTCAACACAGAGCTTCTCTACTCCCCAAAGAATTCTTCTAACTTAGGGAGATAAAAAGATTTCAACTCTGCCAGTTTTATATTGATACATTTATTAACGGCTTTATTACATGCTTAAGGTTTGCATCTTACCAAGTCAGAGTACCTAATGAATTCAGAGCAAAACCAGAAGACATTTTAACTGCTTCAAATCACTACCTAACTATCAGCATGAGGAAAACTCAGAGATGATGCTCCTACATAAAATCTCACCTTCTAATCCTCGCTGCACAGGAGTGCCACTGACACACCAACGGTTGATTCCACTTAAACGGAGTGCCATTTCAGCAGCCTAGCAAAAGAAGGTAAAACCAATGGTAGGAAAGGAAAAACAAAGACAGAGAGGAACACAGTCTGAAAACATGTGGACCTTATTTTTAAGAAGTATGAATGTCTTCTCAGTATGTAAAATTAGCAGACCTATAAGCAGCACCGGTACAATATATTATAAAAATGTGTATAAAGTTATCAAGCTTTTTTGGATGTAACTAAAAGCTGACAAAAGCCATATCCACTTCTAAGTAATCAAGTGCAATTAAGGCAAACAGCAAAAGAAACTGTATGTAAAAAGAAAAGTAAAAATTAAAGCCTATAAGCCATTATGTAAGCAGCATTTTTGTCTTCCTGTCTTGGGCAAAAAGACTGGACAAATACTAATTAAAATAATCTCTCTCTGCAGACTACAGCCCTAGAGTTTGCAGACAGACTGCTGACTATTTTAGCTTCTAGACCCAAAGGACATATCTATGCCTCTGAACCATGTCACTGAACAGACTAGCGTCTTGTTTGAAACTATCAAACATCATATACAACATGATGACCTAGTTCTTTAAACTGTCAGTACAGATTATGTTAACTATTTTTTGAGCTGGATATACTTCACAGTCTGCCAAAATTCCAACAGGAGAACCATTTAATGGTAAATATCTCCAACAGAAAATTCACTTCTGAAGAGCAAGCTACAACGACAAACTACCTGAGTGCACTGAACCTTAAGACAGGGAGAAGGAAGTCTATTGTATTATTTACATGAAGCCTGTCAAAACCATTTCAAGTTAAATAAATGTGTGACCAGGAATGTCATACCTTTGCAGTAGTGCATTCGACCATTTGTGCTTCATCAACGCAGATCCTCCACCACTCCACCGCTACTAAGGGGCTTGGGATGGCCATGTACCGCTTCTGGTTCCTGAAACGGCGCCCATCTTCGCTGTTACTGTGCGGTATATCTACATAGTTCAGTTCACTGCGGAGGACATCATATGTGGTGATAACCACCTCCTGCTCTGCCAACATGTGTGGCTGCAAAAAGCCATGCTTCTTCACACCTTGATACACCTACATAGATTTGTATTCAGTAGCACAACAGCAAAGAACGAAGGCAAGAGACACTTTAATAAAAATGCAAAAAATACCAGTACAGCTTAGTACATGCATGCTTTTAGCAGTGTCGCTCATATAATATGAAACCATTCATAAAACTTGTATTCATATAGTAGCATGGTAGGAAATCCATACAAGTAACAGAGATAATAAATGCAATACAGACATTGATGCAAAATTTTTATGTATGATTACTTATATCTTCGCAAAACATGTTTTTTTCTCCTGTGAAGAAAAGAGGACTTCAGTATTCTCTGCAACAGTTGTTTGCAAGATTAAGTATTCTGTAATGTTGTACGGAGCGACATTATGTAAGTCAGTGTTATGGGTCCAGTCCTCTCCTCTCCTTTACTATAAACGTATTACCTTTCTCTACATCGCCCCAAAAATTTAATGGATGATTAGGCAAAGACAGAATTATGCAGCAAAATACTTGAAAAACAGAAATGATACTCTGGGTAATGTTTATCTACAAAAAGGATCTTTAGAGACTCATGAGATAAAAATAATACCCTAATAAGAAAGAATCCCTGTGCATCAACAGAATATTATTATAAACCTTTCATACTGACATTTGTTCTATTATCAGAAGTGTTTTTCTTATCTCCCTCATCATTTTAAGCATAATCCTTTTGGAAACGTACAGCTGTTTAAAAAAAATTAGCAACCTAAACCATGCATTTTACTATATGGTTCCCCATGGTAGAATTCTGTATCTAAAGAAAATAAATACAGCACATATTACGAGTCCCAATATATTTACAATACCAAAACACGTTAAAATTGCAAATAACATGTGGTACAGTACACAAACAGAATATATTTTTAGGATAGAAGTGTTTTCTCATCTCAAGATTTTTAGCTACTAAGAACAATTATTACCAGAGCTACATATCAATTGCCTTTTTTTCCTTCTCAAAATTTTTGTCTTGCTCCTAATTTACTTCAGGAAGCTACTTCAAAATTACAGGTATTCATTGCTTTAAGAACTTTATCATCAGCTACTTCTTATCATTCACCTAGATCTGTATGTTATAATCACAATATTAAAATAGATAAGGCTTTCTTCTGACAGATAAAGGAATATCCCTATCTTTTTTATAAAGAATCAATATTCTAATCTCACCTTCAAATAGCTAGCATCTTTCCATTCTCTCATTCTGTGAGTTCATGATTTATTATAGAAGATTGGACTATCTTTGTTAGTGTTTATCTGCAACTACCTATAAACACTTCTACTATTTAAGAAAATCATAGTCTTTCAGTCCCTTATAGTGCCACAAACTTTAACGTTCTCTTAATTCACGCAACTAATAGTTAAAAATACCAAAATTAAGGTGACCCTATAAAACCTTAGTTGATTTTGCCCTTCTTTACCCCTTGCCGACCAGCATGTGATTTCACTGTTAATTTCACTGTTAACTGTACTTTTTCTTCCAGTAACAATCTTCCTCTACATTTATGCATATGGCAACAACGTTTCTGTTGACTGAAAGAAACACACAGAAAATTTCTGTTCAGCCTCAGAGTGTGACAACAGAACAGCAGCAACGAGGTCAAAGCACATGAACAGAAGAGAGAGAAGAGGAGGTGGAAAAAAGGTAAAAGAAAAAAAAGAGCATGCTCGCTGAAGCATCTGTTAAGAAAAAAAAAAGCTGTCAAAGTCTAATGATGTCTTCCAAGTATTTATGAACAGATTTTTCCAGAAGTTTATAACTTGGCCAAGTTTTGGTTGTTTTCACAGAAGCAAGAAAAGACAACCTGCGACAAAGCAAGACCTACTGATAAATTTTAAATCCTTGTTCTATTACATAAAACCATTAGAATTTCCCATGGGTTGTAAGCAGTTGGAAGAATAAAAAACACCCTTCACATGCAATGCAAAACCTGTTAACATGGGAAACTGGTTCTTTAAAACATCTACACTATTTTCATTTTAACTTTACAGAAGAAAAAGCCAACAAATTTTAATTTTGAAACAACACTGAAAGCAAGTCTGGATGACTTGCTAGTTGGCAGCGAAAAGAAAAAGGAAAACAGTGTCTTAGAATGGAAGGTGTCACACAGTGAAAGTACTAACATTCAGTATTTAAGCTATTTTACTGTTACCATGTAAACCTATTTCTGACAGTTTTCATCAAAGTTGGTATAAAACTTGGAGTGGGTCCTACAAAAACTGTGCAAGTTTCACACATTTGTTAGTTGCTGCACAAAAGCTAATTAGACTGCTCACAGAAACGGCTTACTGGAGGCCTAGAATTCTTTTATACTTTGGGCATCTATGCAGGATAGCTGAAGGCATCAGGTATATCCCCGAATACAAAGCTTCCTCTCTTCATCAATCTACTACTACTGTTATTTTATTCAAAATATAAGGGATCTATGGTTCTCAAAGCACTTTATCATTACAAAGGTTCTTGCCTACTAAAAATACGAACAAAACTTGACTACATCATTAATAAAAGACAACAGCTTACCCTTGAATACTGTGATAACTATACTAAAAAAAAATCCTGTATAGTCATAGTTACCATATGCACAATTAGGTTTATTTTAGTGACAGAGCTATTAGAAATCAAGAAAAAAGGACAATACAAGGTCTCCAGATCAGCAATATCCTAATAAATATGGCAGATGTTATAGAGACAATGCCCAAGTTGTAATGGTGTTATTCTCAGTAAACACCAAGGCCCTTCTTTTGTAAAGCCTGAGAACCAGAAATTCAAAAGTACACTCCTTACCTGCTGAAACATTTGTTTTTATCTAGAACAAAATGAGAAGCAACTGTCAGCAAGATGCTTTGGTGCAAATGTACAGTACCATAATACCAATAGTTAGGCCTTTCTAAGTTCCTTGGTAATCTTTCAGAAAAAAAAAATAGCCTTCCCTCTCAGAAATCACATGTTGTTGCAACTGCTCAAAATTTGCTTCCATTTGATAAAAATATCTAGTCCACTATATCATCTCCCAGTGACCAATTAACAAGCAAAAAACAAAGTACTACACGCAAACAGTCTTTCTGGGTCACAAATGCACCATGTGGTGCCAAAGTATAGGTCTAATAGCAAGAAGTGTTGAATTCTGACACAGAGGACAAAGAAACCTCTGAACTTCATGTGGTATATAGTGTCAGATAGAAAGCCTTGATAAAATAACTCTCCAGCATATGGAGCTGTATAACCTTACCAGAACTCGAAGAGAAGATGATCTTACATGCCTGTTGATCTCATCTACCCACTGATGACAAATAGAACTCGGAGAAATTATCAGAGTTGCTCCTGTGGAAACTGGTTTCATTGCCACGAGGCAATGGGGACAGTAGAAGGGCTTGATCTTCAGGTTTTCCTCTTTGTAGTTTACACACTCTGCATGCTGCCACAAGTAACATTTCAGGCACTGCACACGAGCTTTATAGTCAGCCAATCCAAGCTCACCACAGATGCACTCAAAACGATATTCAGAGGTATTAAATGGAAATACAGAACTGGTATGTTGTAAGCTACTGCTGGCATGTTCTTGGGAATGTGAGGACTGGTCCTTTGGTATTTCCTGATTGACATCAGCTGTAGTTTTAGAAACATCAAAATCGGGATGACAGCTCACGTCACTGGAGACAAGGAGGCTGCCACACAATTCAGAAGACTTTGGAACCACAGCTTCCTGCTGAACATTATTGTATTTTACAGAGTTCTCACTATCTTCTTCAGATTTCCTGTTATTTTTGCTAGTTGTACAATAATCATGTTCTTCCATGGTGATATCCACCTGTAAAGGGGTTTTAAGGACATTTTCGGAAGTGACATTACTATTTCTTGATTCTTTGGTTTGAGTTTTAGCAGCAGTCAACTGCTTCTTCTGAATGCTTTCTGAAGTCCTTGCTATCTACAAAGTAAAATTAACCAAGAACGTCAGACTTTCTCCTCACTTTTTTTTTCAACATAAAAACACATCAAGACATAGATATTAAGATTTTATATCAATTTTCAGTTTGAGGATTTGTTTAATGTTTACGAGTGTTTAAAAGACAACTTCACAACAAGAACAATACATCTGCCAGCCCCCGTGGCACCATTTTAAAAGATTTATGACAGATGTAGTTAATATTATAGCCCCACATTTGATCTACTTATGAGTTCTGCTTCTTTGTTCATGAATGTCAAAGCAAGTGCTGCAGTTTTGTTCATTTTTTATCATTAAGCCAGTGTCACCGAAGTAGTGCACACAGACAACACAGCTGAGAGTAGCATGCAATCAGTAGAAATAAGATCCGCGTTTGCAACATTCTTTGAAGGAACTACGGCAGCATGTTTTACCTGCTCTTTGGTTCTTTCTCGCCTCTTCTGTTCCTTGTAATTCTTTCCCAGCTTGAAAGACCCAGCCAGACCATGTCCTTTGACTTGCTCTACTACTTGTTCTGCGATTAGTTTTTCTAGGGTTCTTTTGAGAAGCCGTCTATTTCTCTGTATGTCATACCTATATATAGCACTGATGTACTTAAATATTGCAATAATGGATGCTCCTTTCTTCACATTCATTTCCTTTACAGCTGCTAATATCATCGTTCGTAAGCCTGCATGTATAATCAAAGCAAAAAACTTACGGCTCAGATAAAATGAAAGTCACCTTGGAGAATGCATATTAAGGGAACTCTAAACACTGTGTTCATCAAAAAAAAATGCAAAATAAAGACTGGCAGCAATTTTGACAATGCTTCACTTGAGGTAGACCTACAAATCGCTATTTTTCAGTGATTCTAAGACAATATTGAGCAGCAACAGAAGTAAGCCACTCAATTTTCTTACTGAAGCTTATAAAAAAGACAGTGTATTTCAGTTAAATGCATAAGCTCCCTTACAACAACCTTCAGTTACATGCAGCTCTGAACTTTACTTTCAAGCATGGATCACTCGTTTGCAGCACGCAAACCTTCATCACAGCGCTCAGCAGAAGAATCACTTCATTCTGCAGAAATGAAGAGCAGCCTTGAACTCATAGTCAGTGGCCAACAGAAGACTTACGCCAAAATCAAAACATGTTAAAAAAAAGTAATCAGAAATACTTACTGGGATATTGTATTTTTTCCTTCAATTTAAGCTCCATTTCTTTTGTTTTTTTCTTTTTATTTCCTTCTAAAGGTTGAGGTGGAACAAAGAAGTTCACAAGCTTACCCTAAAGCAGACAACATTAAATAGTTATTAGCTCATGTCTCTTCACAGTAATTCTGAACTTCATTGATCTTCTCACATTTGAAAATAAGCATGTGTGCTCTGATCTCATTAATTTGCTCAGATAGCTCACTTTTAGTGTACAGAGTGATACCCCATTCAGTTCAGTTTCTCAGAAATGTTAAGCACCCTACACTGAGAACAGAAAGAGCAGCCCTGCAAGCTGCTTGGGTCCTCCACTACTTCAGAATTAAGTTGCAGGAATCTACAGCTGTAAGTGATCTAGGTTACTGATGAAGAGAGGAAAATATATATTTAATATATAACTGGAAACTTGAAAGGAGGTAAGCAATATAGATTGAAAAGCCCTAGCCACTTGTATAACAAATAAGTTTTTAGGGATTGCCCCCACCCCCAATTTAGTCTATTATTAGTGATTCAAGAATAGTGATTTAATTCAAGGAGATGTATACTCAATAACGGGATATAAAAAATAATACCAAAGCTGGAACAAGTGCAGTGACAATATTTCTATGAGTAATTGTTCTATAGCTCTATTCATTGACACTTCACTTTGCCCTGTCCAACAGGTAGCTTTGCAGAGTGTCTTAACTGTAACTGCAATGAAACTCCAGACACTGTTTGAGCCCTATAGTGGGTTGAAATACTTGGAGTAACTCTGACATTGGCTTACACAAGTCAGGATTCATCCAGAAGGTCTCTGTTGGAATAAAGCACTTTGAGGTTTTTTTCAGGACATCATACAAAGACATTTTACAGTTGAAGACAAGAAAAATACAGATGCCAAGGGGCCTTCTGGATGAGTAGAACAGTGCCTTTTAACCACAGGCAATGCCGTATAATTCTATTCATAAAGATCCCAAAATGTTAGCTAAGATGTCTGTCCCAACTACTCATATCATGAAACAGTTTCATAATTCCAGCTCTCCAAAAGCTACGGTCTCTAGCTATTGTTGCCAGTTGATGTCCAGATGCTTTAGTGCCAATAGTCCTCTCTCCACACTCCTCAGTGCTGACCCTCTGATACATTTAAGAAGAATTTTATTCTCTCAGAGAATTGAGTCTTTTTAACTGATAAAATAACAAGTAGGCAGGAGATCATTATGAATAGATGACAATGACACTGGCTGTCATGAATTCAAAAGCATGGAACCCACAGAAGTGATGAGTTTACTTAAGGATAAAGGTTCTCTCCCTTCAGAGACCATTTCTGGTTTTAATGTACGTGCTAAGTTTTCACAGGATGCATGACGAGGAAAGTGAAAAGATGGAAAACTGTTGCTATATAAGCCCATTTGTTATAAGAAATAGACGGGGAGCAGAACCTTTATTTGCTGAGTTTAAATTGCCCCTATTTTAGCACAGAACCTGTGTCTAATGGATGTTTGATACTCATCAATACAACGAAGTGGAGGGGAGAACGATTTCCAATGTAGTAGACTAAATTACATATTTATACGCTCCTGGAGTGCATGTAAACCACCAACAGCCTATTAGCAGCGCAGTTGCCAGCTAACACCCTTCAACGATGGCAAACTACCAATTGCTTTTCATGCAAACCATTCCACTATTTATACCACCAAGTATCACATCCTACAAAGCAAAAACTTTCACTGTACTTTAATCCAGCTTTAAATCTGGACTTCCATAAAACAGAAAGCAACAAACTGAAGAGAAGTACATTTCCATTAAATCTGAAAAGTATTTTATTCATATTAAATCTTATCCTGCTTTTCTTACCTCAGGTAATGTCAGATCATCTTGTTTAATGTCTGGTCGGGTATGAGTCAGAATAAGAGCCAACACTTCTACTGTTTTTCCAAGACCCATCTCATCTGCCAAAATACCTCCAGGCCACTGGGGTCCAGCAATCGGGTATTCACGGATAATACTAAAATTCAAGTACATTCCCAAATGAAAGTCAGTAACTATAGAATGGCGTGACAGAGGAGGACATGTTCAGGGACACACACAGCATAGCTTCAGTAAGGCACAGTTTGTAAGGTGAGGCAATACCTTTTATTAGACAAGCTGAGATGATCAAATCTAGTGAGTTTTCTGGGTGTACAAATCTAACCAAGATGAATACGTATGCCAGAAGTTTTTTTATGTTTTCCCCTCCAAATACGCCTTGCCTTGCTAACTTTAGCTTATCCTAACATTAGTCTCAAAAAAATTGAAGTATATTTATAGTCACATGTTAAAGATCTTAAAGTTATACAGGGAAAAAAAATAAAAGCAAACTAGCAATCAAAAGGTCCTATTCTAACCAAATTAATGAGAAAAGTGAAACTGAACTAGTCATGCAATACCCAGCATTAATAAAAAACATTACAATGCCTCCTTCCTTTAGATCTTAAAAACATTGGACCAGAAGGTCAAAGCCTCCAATGCTCCAGTTTAAAAACTGTCCATCATAAAACCACAAATCTGCATTCAAATTAAAAAAAAAAAACTTTAAGAAATATGTTTGCAACTCAAGATTTACATATTTACCTGTGCATTATATACTCTATTTTGCCTTTTTTTTTCAGATTAAGGATACCACTGTTCTAATTCTTTAGTTGCTAACTGAAAAATGACAGTTACAGATTATCTTACATCCTCCAGGCAAAAGCTGCCAATAAGGTTTTCACAAAGCACAACCTTGAGATGTTCACATAAAGACATAACTGTAAAAACATACCAGCCAGTAAATGGATTATAGTAGATTTTAACTCCATCCAGAGTGATGACCTCCCGCCACAAGAAGTGCAGTGCATTTTCTACAGAGAAAGAGTTAATGTTACTATTACGAGGCTTCTCTATAAACAGTGCACTGCTTAGAATTGCTCAGCCGTATTGTGACATTTAGAGGCAAAAAGCAGACATCTACCTCCAAAGTGCTTCATAACCAACAAGATAAATCAACTGCTGTTCAGCAAAGTTTAGCTTATCATTTAGTGTACTACCCATACAACAGCTTTTATAAAAATAGTAATGAAACAATTAGCAAAGCTTCTAATCAACAGCAAGAAAACATTACTGCTGACAATACGATGCCACTTTCCTCTATTATGCAAGTTTTCCAGACCCATATACTTGCCACTGCTTGGAGAGCTTGTGAGGTTCTCTCGGTGAAGCATCCAGTTCACAGCCTCACTTTGGTACGGCCTCAGAATAGGAATTAACGCAGGATGCTGCACGTCCTCTCTCAGTAACTGGATATCCTGCTGATGGGTGTGCCTTACAAAGTCATAAAGCTCTTCAATATTTTGTCGCTCTAGTTCCATGTCAGATTCTTCCTCATCTTCCTCCAGCTCATCTGCATACCCCGAGTTATTCAAAACATGCATTACAAATCAATTTTGGTCAACATTTCAGCAAACTTTGCAGCCACACATTTAGTTAACGTACGAAAGCAAGCAAAACAAAATGGTCTTTAAACGTATGTAATGACAGCACCCAACTCAGCTAGCAGCAGCAGAAAACAATAAGCACTACTTCCTGAAAGCTAAGATTAATGTGCTATGGCGATCACAGAGGAACACATTATCAGCAAAGCTCTTCCTTTAGAATTCAGAGATAGAATGACAAGATTTGATTTATTTAATAAAGACCTTCCACTAAACATTTCCAACTGATACAGAACCACAAATAACTCGCATTTTGGACTTAAATGTTAACATGGGTCAATGACATCGCAGAAAGGGGAAAAACACAGTGGGTTGTCAAGGAGTTGTACATTTTTCATGAAATAAAGCCTTTCTGGTTAAAAAAAACTTCATAAAAAATACCTGGGAGATTCTCTTCAGTGAGCTTTCATGTTAAATTATCCATCTGGATAGGAAAATTGTAGCAGTAGGACAAACACGAAATTCTAACCACTTGCATCATTGCAAAAATTCAGACAAGGCACATTTCAGAAGTTAAAATCCCACCTCAAGAGAAGCATGTAGCCTCCAGGGCAGAAGGCCTATCCTTCTTTTCTGTTCTCTAGGAAAGAAGGCCTTGTGTTTATGTATTTTTCATGTAATATGGATGTAAGAGCATACAAAGAAGTTAAGCACTGTAGAGCAAAAATCCAGGAAAGATTCAAGGGTCAGCATTTTAGGAAACTGACATGAGGGAACAAAAGACTTAGAGGACAAGTTTGAACCGTGTTTCAGGTGTCAAATTAAAAACATTGGTACCAATAAAACAGTCGTTAGTACATAACTAGGAAGAGCTGTACAACCCTACAGTTCAAAGAAAGATACTAACCCTAGCTAGTACTGGAGTTAAAGCCACATTGCAGAATTTTTCTCAAAAAAAAAAAATTCAGAAGAAAGTCAAGACCAGCAGTTTCAGCACAACGTGATCTTAAGGTATATTTAAAAGTGTAATATCATATTGATAAAGATAAAACAGATAATGGCAGGCACAATTAAATTGAATTATAATTATGATGCTTCGTATCATTACGATGCCTCCTGCTAACAAAGAAGAGATGCATGTACCTCGCACAAACACCAGAGAGATGAATCTTAAAATCAGGTTTGGAGGCTGCTACCAGGACTCTTTCACTAAGAGCAAAAGCTTTCTTTCATTCAAATAAATGGTGAAGCTGGAGAATGGTTTTCAAGACAAACAGCAGGAAATGATGTGCCCGTGTATGGCAGCCATCGGTGCCCTCCCCTAATGCTTTTAAGTCAATGGAACAACTAGAGGGAAAAGAGAATTCTGAAAGACATTAAAGTTTCTCTAAATTCATTAAAACTGTATATACAAATACTTGTAATGTAAAGAAGGCAACCAGAATGCACACGTGGGGACATTAATGTTCCAGCCAAAGGAAAAGCACCAAGCAGAGTTTTATATACTACAGAAACCATTCCAAGGGATCCTCTCACACACATTCCTATTCTCATGGAAAGAGCAGAGCAATAAGAGTGGTTACAGAGTATAACTTTGATCGATGAAGTTGATATATAATGACACCTATCATTATACGTGCTAAAATAACAGCTTTCAAGTCTGACGTTTCAGACCATAATAAATTGACTTCTACATAAACTAAATCTATCCAGAATTTCACAGGGGAGCAAAGACTACAATATAAAGTAAAATGTTTCTTCATACAATCGGATGTGTTTTGTCCATACTTTTCTTGTTTTGTTCATTCTCTCAACCACTTCTTTTCTAATTAAATGGTTCCATGTACCACAGGGATTTTTAAAAGAATGCTAAGGAAGTTTACCTCTCAGTTAGTTACTTACTAAACAGTTAATATTTAATTATGCTTTCGACCATTTCAAAATGTAGTTCCGTTACATAGCTTTCATCTTAGTATTTTTTACCTTTGAGAAACAGATGGTATTGTACTATCTAAAAACACAGTTTCTCTGAGATGATTCTATAATCAAGTAAAGCTCTGCTATTGCATCTGCAGTAGAATCTTTCAGTTCTATCTGTAAGGCAGTTTCCAGATTGGTATATAAGAATATCTACATAAATGAAAATGTAATCCTTCCCCCCTTTATTCTAGATTAATGAAAAACTTGTTAATTCACGTTTGGAATTAAAAAATGCCATACAAAGACCAAAAAACCCTCTTGTTTGTACAAAGAATTTACTCTTCTTAAGAAAACTGAAGGAGAATGGTGTATGGTAAACGCTATTACCATGCCACTTTATGTCATACTATGGTTCCATGACACTATGGGAAAACAAACTCCGAAACACTTACCATTCACTTGAACAAATACATGAATAGCAATTAAACAGACATTATAGTCTTTTCGTAAAGTTTTAATCATAAAGACTATGGATTTTTTCATACTAAGAAAGCAGCTAGCTGGACCTATAAGTTATCTATGCCTGTGAAGTAAAATGTAATATTATACAGCAGATACAGGATACAAGCTATTACAAATCAGCTACTTGTTAAAGCAAACAAAAGAAATACCTGTAAACAAATTTCTCAGAAAAGCAGTTAACTCTACAAAATTATGTTCAAAACTCGTGAAACTTCTGCATATTAAATATTTTGTCACTCTCTTACAGGTTCATTAATGCATCTCTCCTATGCTTGCCATAACTTTAGATGGAATTCTTGCCACAAAGTCTCAAAACTGTCTAGAAGGACATTAAGGGGATGAGTACATTGACAAAAACAAATATATAAGAATTAAATGTAGGGATAGAGAGGTCACGTCCCTTGTGTAAATCCTTGTGTGCAACTCCATCAACGCAAGAATTTGCTTGTCAATGGGGAGAACAGGAAGCCTCATATTGGAAAGTTGCTGCATAATAGAATTAATTTCAGTGGATACTGAAGCACTAAAATACATAATTACATGCAGTTTTACAAAAATTTCAATTAATTCTGTTTAAAACCAGACAAACTTCAAACAGAGACTCAATTGTTAGAAATGGAAATCAATTTACACTTCTTAAAAGGAATGCATTCATTGGCGCAGAATCAAGACTACATTACTATTTTACACTACATCAAAAAGTATGTGCTGAAAAACTGTCAGAAAATGTAACTGGTTTCACAGTGTGTAACTGCCTGTGGTCTTCCCTTATGAATCTTTTCCATTTCTCTGATAGGCTTTATTTCTGAATTTGGAGCATAACATTATGCATGCTGTGGACTTACACAGTGGTTTAATGATCCGGTTTTGTTCTCTAATACTTTCAGGACAATTACTTACCTTTGATTTGGTTTGACTGACACTGAGCACTAAGTTGATGCATTTACTGAGCTATACACCTACCTACAGAACTACAACCCCAGTTGCAACAGTTAGCAAAGAGGCCATAATATTTTTCTAATGTGAAGTAAGGATGTTTTTCTTCTGCAGCACTTTATATTTATCTATATTGAATTTACACTGAATCTCCTCTTAATTGCTTAGCCTGCTTGCAAGCTTTCAGTTGTTCTATTATGCTGAATAATACACAAAGTTTGTTGACGATACCATCCCACCAACCACTGTATTTCCCAAAGTATTAAGAATACATTCAGCTGCACATGACTTGACTGGTGATCTTCATACACATTAACAACCATTTATTTCTATTCTCCACACCCTCTGTTTTACTTAGTCATTTACAAGACTATATTATGATTTTACGCCACATCAAAATGAACCTACTGAAAAGCGGTCAGAAAATTTACCAGTTGGCAACATAGCTCCTTTATAAACCTGAACTGGTTACATGGCTTCTGAAAAGGTAAGTTAAGGCGTATCAACACAATCACTCAGGTCCACATTCTTGCTCCAGTAACTTTGAGGGGCACATCTTCCCCTTCAGAAGCTATATTGCCTCTTCACCTGTAAGCTACACTCAACCACATAGCCCATAGAATTCTATCCTTTAGTATACTGAGTACAAATGCCTCAAGTTCCAGTGGAAAATTATTTTGTGTCTCAAAATAGGTCGCTGCTCATTTTGTCCATAAACAATCGCTTTCCCCAACTCTTCCACAAGAAGATACGCAGAGAAGAAAAATGTGCTTCCTGCTATAGCACTACTTCATTTAGGCCCTCTTTTATATGTCTTAGTCATCTCAAGTCTACGAACTCCCTGGCAGATATTCTGCTTCTAATGCATTTATGATAATGTATTTCTCCTAATGCATTTTAAAACATTACTATTCATTTCTACATCTTAAAACTATTTACTCTTCAGACTTCTTTTTTGGACCTGCTTTATTGTGCTTTTAAACCTAAACTGACGAATTTGCTTCAGTCAGATTACTTCAGTTTTTTGAAGGATGCCTTCTTATGCTTAATATCTTCCCCACAGACTTAGTTATACTGGCTCTTCTGTTGTTGTATCTCAAGCATTTTCTGATAGTTACATATTCGTTCTTTGCAGCAGGCATGGATGTAGAGATTTTATTTGGTTAGCTCTTCCTTTTAGCATCTCTTCAGCAAGTTCCCTAATTTTCTATACAATTCTGCCTTCTGAAATTAAGTACAACTATGGGGGAGGCCAGGGTGTTATGCTTCTGTTGCTTCTGCAAAAATATTGAATACTCAGTATATTACAGTAACTGCTATTGAGTCAGTCTTCAACTAACATTCTGAATCAATCCTACACTCAGGAACAAGACCCAAGGGTTTTTTTTTTTCTTTTTAAAAGTTTCCTAAGCCATCACATCATAAAGCAGTCATTGATCACCGCAAAAATCCGTATCACTGCTGAGTATAATCTGGCAAACATTACCTTCCATTCCAAAATGACAATAAGGCCCATATTTGTAAATTTGCGGTGGTGTATTCTTAAAACTGTCACAAACATGCATTTTGTAGTAGTTTATATTATAACTGCTTTACAACATAAACCAAACAGAAGTTCTGTTGCCACAGTTGTGTGATAGGCACCAAACTGGGAACAAAAACTTTCTAAATTTAATTCCTGGTTCTTCAGAACAGTCCCTGTGTAACTCAGACAAGTTACTGTCAATCTGTTCAAACAACTCACACGAATCAATAACAATTGTATTTACACCCAAAAAGGTAAGGACTCAAACTTCTATGTGCCTCAGTGCCTTATCTGTAGAGAAGGAATATTATCACCTGTAATTTGACCATGAACTAATTAGCATATAATTAATGGTCAGACAGTAATATGGAGAGAATTACCCAATAATATTACCTTGAAAATAAAGTTGCTCTAGATAGCAGGAATAACTTACTATTTTCCCCCTACATCTCAAACTACTAAAAAAAGACACACTTTAATAACAAAAATTACTCATCAGCATTCAAATGAATCACATTACCTGGAATTAAAAAACTGTAGAATTTTTCCATGAGTTTTTGAATGAGCTGATTAGCTTTTTTGGGTCTTCCACCTCCATCACTGAGAAACTCTGGTTTACTTAGCCCAGCTTCCAGAAGGTAAATTCCAACCTGTGAAACGGTTATACAGTTAATCATTTAATTAACTGTTGGAATGAGAAGGTTATTATAAGCAAAGAGTATGGAAACAACAACAGTGCTTTGAAGGTTAGCAGATGTAGACAGATATAATAAATATACTAAAATCACCATATACAGGACACAGTACATTGTAGATAAAAGCCTCTTTGATTTCTTCATGTAATGCATTACTAACGGTGCAACAGTAAAAAGAAATTTTTAGGAAAAAACACACTGAAAACATTTACACAAGGATGTAGAAACTACATACATTCATCACATTATAAAAATATATGGTAGCTGCCAGACTTTCCTGTTCAGAGGTTTTTATTTTACATTTCAAACAAAAGAAGAAGAACTTCTAAAATGCAAAACAAATATATGAACCCATACCTTTAAAGCCTGAGCCTCTCCAGGTCTTTGATAAAGTCCAATTATCTTTTTCTTTTGCAACCACCTCAAGCCTTCCAGTATTTCACCACCTAAAGTTGGTTCCACCAAAATACATTGCTCATAAGCACCCAGGTATTCTTTCGTTTCATTACTGTACTCTTCTTCGCTTCTTTCATGAAGACAGACCTGCAGCTGATCATTAGAGTCTCCTCTCAAAGTAAAGCTCCTTTCACGGAATTTGTCTGTTAGAATTTGCTCAGAAAGAAGATGCAGAGCAAATTCTCCCAACAAAGCTTTCCAGGACCCATCCGCCCGGTATGGCAAGACTGTAATATTTAGCTGCACCGACACAGGAGTCAAGACAGCGTAAGAGTCGTCTTCACTGTTAACTGTTAAAAACTTAACAGATTTTGAGCCACTGCCTTCTTTTTGAATGAGATCTTCATCAGTGCTATCATCATTTATAACAATGAAGGATGCAGAAGAAGTGCTTGGACCTGGAAAGTGGTCCTCATTAGAAATTTCATCATCTAATATTATCACCTCATTTCTCCGATCTTCATGCATATTCCAGCAGAGCTTTTTCTTTTTCTCCTCATCTATTTTTGACGGAGGTGCACGTTTTCGACGACTACTCATTTTGTCGTTGTCTCAACAGTATTTTCACTCTCTGCAAGACGAAATAAACTAGTCACCAATACGTACTACAAAATCAAATGCCCACCCTGAAAATTCACTGTGCAGTAGCTACTAAACTTGCAAAGGTTTGGACACAGACATACGCACTAAGAAATCTAACTGTTCAAAAGAGACTTAATTTTACAGAGTCTCTCCTGTCCCTGTGCCATCCCACAAAGCTGGACACGAAGCATTTACCTTGTACTGTATCTTATCATTTTGCCAGACAGCCACAGACAGACATCAACAAGAATGCTACATTTCACAGCTGTTACTCAGAATCTTGTGGGACAGATAGAAAAGGACGAGCAGTGGAATCCCTTGAAGGCAGGAGTGGAGAGAGACTGCAATAGACACTCCACAAACAAAAGCGCAGGAGGTACAGGAGATTTGGGGGCGGGTATGGGGAACACACATGCACACACACAAAATCCTTCCTTGCAAAGCCCACATTGACATGAAACTTTAAGCAAACTTGACAGAGGGCTAGTCTGAAGCTGTCATTACATAAAATATGTTTTAGAGCTTAAGCTATCAATTTCTGTCCTTAGAAGTCCCTAATGGCCTTCCTACTAGTACTGAACACTTTATTTTCCCAGGAAACTGTGCATCCTGGGACGCGGATATACAAACTGCTTGCAGAGGAGCCCTTAATTATTCTATTGTGCATTTCAGTGGGACCAATCAGCAAACTAAATGCATAGCCTAACTGACTTTGACTAACTGCAAAGCTAAGTCAAGATACACATCCAACTCCTTGACAGGATCTCAGCAGCGAGCAGATTTTGTGAATAAAATACTGGAAAATAAAGTACACATGCTAAACAATACACATGAAGAAGGAGATTATGGAATATTAGACCCATGTGGGAAACTAAAAACTATGTACTCAAAACTACACGCTCATATTTAAACACTCAAACAAGTGGTAATTTTTTTTTTAAATACTGTTTTTACAAGCAGCAGGAACTCAGGAAAAGATTCACAACCTCGTACTACAGCACTGTCTTTGTCAGCAAAGACAGGAAAAAAATTTAAATATCCATGTCAATTCAGCTTCTACATAAACTCTTAAAGAAATACAAGAAGATGAGAAGCAAATATTCTAAGCTACTAAACCCAGTGTCCCACATCCTAATGTTAAAAGGGTTTATACCGAAACAGGGTAAAATTCCTAGAATTCTGCGTAATTTTTAAAAGGTCTTCTGAAAGAAACAAACCAAACAAATAAAAAACCAAACAAAAAACCTCCTAAAGGAACTCTAAATGTTATAGTTCATGAAATTCAAAAGAAATATTCAGGAATATACAAATTTCGCTGCCTCTGAATTTCAAACACAACAGAACTAACGAAAGGAAACATGAGTTTTTCAAAATAATACTCATTCACCCAGAGCGTCGCTGACAGTAAACGAAGCGAACCCCAACGGCGAGCACGCAGACCGTAACACCGGACTTAAACCAAAGGAAGGAGGGTGCCTGCGCCGCCGGGTCCGCACGCGCACAGCAGCTCCGGAGCCACGCTCTGGCGCGCGAACTCGAGAGCGCCGCTCTGTCTGAGGGAATCTGTTTAAAACCCCTTCGGCCAGGAGACGGCCGCGTCCACAACGCGAAGCAACGAACCCGGAGGGGCAAGGCGGCGCCCGCGCGCCAGCGCTACCCCCGCGGCCCGCCCGACGGCCGCGCACCGAGCGGGCCCCGCCGGTGCCACTGCCCCCCGCAGGGCCGCTCTCGTTGTCCCCGACGAAGAAAGTTACTTGAAACTCGGAGAGGAGGCGCCAGCAGCGGACGAGTGCGCTCCTCAGCAGCCCGGTGCTCGACCTCCGGCGGCACCTGCTACCAGAGGGGTCAAGGAGGCTGCGCTCAACCTGCCCACCGCCCCAGCCCCCACTGTTACCACGCGGCCCGGGAGGCCGGGCGAGACACGAGCGGCCGGCCCGGGGCACCCAC
>VZSC01012372.1:598927-618424 GCA_013398225.1 Steatornis caripensis | reverse complement strand
CGCCCTGGCCCGGCCGGCGACCAATGGGGGCCGGGGAAGGTGACAGTTCTCCCCGCCCCGCGCGCCAGCGGAAAAAGCGACAGGAGGGCGCGGAGCGGCGCAGGCGCAAATGTTGCCCCCTGGACAAGGGGGCGGAGAAAACGCTGTTCGCCCTCAGCGGGGCGTGGTTGGGGGAGGATCAGGAACGAGGCTGCGACGCTGACTGGCGGCGGGCGCGAGGGCAGCGGGCTGTGGGCGGGCCGGCGGGCGAGCGAGCGGCTCGGTGGGTCCGTGTGCCAGGCTGCGGCCTCGTCGGCCCGCCCGTCTTCCCTGGGCAAAGCCTTCTGACGTGGCGAGGCAGGCAGGCGGGGAGGGGAATGGTCTGGGCAATGCCCGTGAAGAACGAGGCTGGCGGGTCTTGGGTAGGTTAAAGCCCCGCGTTGGGTTTGTGAGGTGTTTCAGGCCTCCACGGCAGGTGTTCGTGTGAGGGGCGGTGGAAGGCAGGCCGCTTCGGCGGGGGGAAGCTAGTGAAAACCTTTTGGCTCGAGGGACTTCAAGCACTCACACTCACACTATCGCATTAAAAAGTCTTACTGGGTTTAGAAACTGTTGTGGAGCAGACGCAATGCGGTCTCGTTTCCGTGGCCAGTCACACATGGGAGAAGGTGACGCTGAGCAGCGGTTTCTCAAAGCAGTGCTGATGGCGGGAACCTTGATGTGATCCATGAGGTGAAAGTGTTGAGAGAAAACTGAGGTGCACAGAAGTCAGTTAAGTCATGTGATGAGAGTGATTTGAAGAGTGGATTTCTGGGCAATTAGCACTACAAAAATGCAAAATTGTTCAGTGGACTTTTAACTACAAATACCGCCTCAACAAAAACTATGCAAACATTTATCTTCTTGTGAAGTATGCAGAGCCACACTTGGGGACTTAAAACAGCTGTAAATACACAAATTAGAAACCCATTTACAATAAAAAGGTGGGGGGTTTTTTCTTTCAACAGTTTGTTAGTATTAGTCTTTACAAATTAATTCGTTACTTGTCTGTGTCTGATTTTCCACTGTTTTCAGCCCTTTTGAAATGGTGAGGCCCCTGTGGGTTCAGTGCAGCTGCTCAAAACAACGGTGTGTAGTAGCAAAGGGAGCCTTTAGATTGTTGGCCCTTGTGCCATGGTGGTTTGACTGTCCTAATTCACAATGTTTAGTTTGCTATGTCAGCATTTGGCATTTGTATATGAAAATTCACTTTAAAATCATCACTCAGTCCTATATTAGAACAGTAAATGACTGCAGAACAGACACAAAAGGGAAGACACTGTAGTGTACATTAGTAACTGGAATAATAGCAACTGAAGGGATGAAGAGTGAGCAAACCTGTTTTATGGGGAGGTTGGTGGGGCCCATGGCCGGGCAGGACTCTCGGGTGCTGGAGACCGTCCCTGCCGCAGTGTTGCTGGCGCAGGGGCTGATGTGGGGCCCTGGGCCATGGGGGAGCACTGGGGGGCCAGGCAGGGACAGTCGGGGCCGGTGGTTCCCTGAGGATGCTGATGAGTATTTGCTGGTGCTGCAAGAACAGCTTTACTGCTAGCGAGTTTTCTGGCAACTGTATGAAGAAATTGTTGGGGAGGTTTCAAAAGAGCTAGTTTTGCTCAAAATAGGAAGAAGGTCCTGTTTGTTGAAAAACCTTAAGGCCAGATGTGATCACCCTGGGGGCAGCTCACTGCACCTCCCCATGCTGTGGTCCCGCCCCCAGCGATTCATACCTCTGGGTGTGCGGTGTCCTGGCCCATCTGTGTGTTACGGCCTGTGCTGCCAAGCCAGTGGCTTGGAGTTGCCTTGGGAGGCTTTCTGTCTTCCTCCTAATGAGAAGGTCTTGTGGAAAGGTCCTCGTTTTTTTTTTTGTTTTTAGTGAGGGTCTTTTATTTCTGCATGTGCTTTTTGGGATTTAGCTGTTGACTCAGTCAGTGAGATAGTGAGCAGCTGAAGTTATGTGCTTCTCTAGGAGTTTATCAAGCTACAATGTTTCATTCCCACCTCCTGGCATGCAGCCGTATGCCTGGGTAGGCAGCTCCCTTTAAAGGGATGACATCCAGGTTCACATTGCAAGATGTGAACGTCAGGTTTCCCCATCCTGAACTGGCTCTCTCAATGACAGGAGTCAGGACAGCCAGAGTACAACTCCCATCACAGTTACTGGGGTGAGGGGGTCATAAAAGTGGTATCCTGTCAGTCTGGGGCAGTGTGGATTCCCCCCATGTGGGACTGCTCATGCCAGTATCCTGCACCTGCTGTTGATGACCTGATGCTGTGAGAAAGTCCCACCAGTGACTGCTGCCTGTCCTCTTCCACTTGAAGAAGTCTGGGATCTGCCAGCAATGGGAAATAGAGAAGGGAAGTCTGCCAGGTCGAATGGTCACCCTTGCCTGCAGTCTCCAAGCAAGGGTACTTGGGAATATAGACTTCACCTAGTCCGTAGCAGATCACTTGCCTTTTCATTTTCGGTTTGGATGGTTCCGAAGATGGACCTCTGGTGTTAAATTTCCCCAGGAATACTAGCAGCTGTGGCAATGCATCCCATGACTGTCCAATTATTGTGACGAGAGACGCAAGAGGTATGTCAGGCCTGTGCCCTTACAAAGGGTATGGAGGGGTCCACGCAGACATGAGTGAAATGGACAGAAACAGAAAAGGTTTCCAGATTCTTGTCATGCTGAAGGTCAGTCCTGCTTAAATGCAGACTGGGCACAGCTCCTTCCAAAAGGGCCTTAGATACAACACAGGCTGTGCCGCTTGCCCAGGAGCTAGCCTGCATCCACTGGCATGCCTGAGAGGATCCTTACAGGACCCATAACTGCTGTCAGATCTGATCCTAAGGTTAGTAATAGGAAACAGCTTTATTAATGTCCTGAGATCTACAACTAGCAATAAAATTAGGGAGGAACATTGTGGTATCCTACTTCATTATAAATCTGTAAATCCTGCCTAAATGTGGTGGATCTACCCTGACAACAATTCGCGGTTTTCCATTTCAGAATTGTGAGCACCCCCCCAAAGCTCTTTGTGAGAGTGAATATTCTGAATTTCTGAAGGAGCACTAAACTTTTGGCACAGGCTCCATCCACTTCTGAATCCAGTAGCTGATGAATCATACAGATAAATTTTCCTGATCTCCTTCGAACCAAGAAACACATCACGGATGTAAAGTTCTAGCAGTAACTATCTTATCTAGCCCTTACCCTAGCTTCCCCAGGAACTGCTGACCATCAGAACTTTGCCCCTTTCCCACTAAAAGCCCAAAGAGCACTTCTTTGACTCAGACTTCTCCAGTACAAATATACAGCAGCACAAAGAATAACAGGCAAAAGTGACTGAAGTAAACAATTACATCGCATATTATCCTGCAGGAAAACAATGAAAAAAACTCATGGCAGATGGTAGTCGTGTCACTCAGCCATTACCAGAAATCGGTCCAGCAGCATACACTTCAAGAATCCGTATAGACGTAGCAGACACTAATCCATGCTTCAGCGAGCTCTGTTCACAGACCCTAAGGGCTATGCATCTCTTAATAAGTTCTTGTCTTTTAGTTAACTTTTGTGTTTCTGTATTGACCATGTTTTCTATTCAATTATTTCCTCTTCAGGGTTGGGACTTAATTTGGTAGTGATGGTGGTTTTTTTAAGACTTCTAATGTAAAGCACATGTGAAAGTGAACTTTATTGTCTTGTCTGGATGTCATGAAAAATAGTAAGCAAGAAAGAAACCCTTCTGCGTTCAGCAGAGGGGAAGATACAATGGCACCAAGAGGGTGCTGTTCTGCATAATGATTTCTGTCTGAGCCTCTCTTTGTCTCTCAGTCCTATTCTGTAGGAAATATGTTCCTTAGTTCTCAGGATAAACGAGCTGTATTTTGAAATAAGGGTCAAGAGCAGGTGGAAGAATGCCCATTTCTATTCAGCAGCTAATGATTAAGGATCCTAGTGATTAGTACCTAGTAATTTCCTTCCTGTTCTAAAGAATTTGAATGCATGAAAGAAGATAATTGCCATTTAATTTAACGAAAGAGAAAGGAACAGTATAAAGAGAAGAGAATATGACATAAATTGAGTGGTTTTTTTGACCATGCTTGAGAACACAGCCTCCCTTGCCTATGGATAAAAAATCTCCTTTGCTCTCAGTAGCAACTCTTAAATACCAGAAAGAGTAAGCAAACAAAAGCAGGAGACGTGTTACTTTGCAAAGGGTTTGTTTTTTGAGGGAGGATGGGAAGGAGAAAACATCATGTTAGTCGACATGATATTTTAGGGTTCTTTCCACCAATGTTTTAGTTGCAAAGGCAAGCAGTTTTCTAAACAAAATCAAAATTGTATTTGTTTTCAGATTGGTTCTGGTCACAGGAAACATGAACGGTTGCAGGAAAAGAATAAAACTGAGGACAGATAGACTATATTCCCTGCACTACAGTCGTCGTACATTATGCTGAAGACCTAACTGAGCATCTGCGTGCCTCAGCAAACCAGGTAGAAAGCCACTCGCTGTGTAAATTGGCTCGTTACGTGGTCAGAAAAATCTTTTGAATTCTATAGGCAAAAATCACCCTATGATAGAAATGAAAAGATGGACACCAGTGGAGGCATAATATGGCTGCAGTCTATTCCCGATTAATAAACTCATGGTCAGTATTCTGCGCTCTGGTAGGAAATTACGTCCGTAGGCTCAGCTCTACCAAACTTCTTTAGTGTTTGGTGTTTTAAAGTAATCTAGCTATCATAGTGGGACTTTTAAAGTGTTAACATATAATTGCTACTGTCCACAGTGCGTAATACTGCTTCAGGCAAAAGAGTAGAAGATCTAAATATTTTTCAGAGAGCTATGAAGAGCAGAGTATTGTTGTGTGTCAAATGCAATCGCGTAAGCCGATGGGGCTAACTCCCTGGCACGCAGGGAACAACACCATGGAGCCATGGCATGGCAAGCCTTCACTTTCTCACTTCCTCAGGCCTTCGGTTCAATGTATCACTCGTGCCCTTCTGCCTCTTAACACAGCATCTCCTGGAGGAATCTGTCTGCACCCCACGGAATAACACTCTTCAGGCCATCTGTCTCAGCTCACGTGTATGCACAAATCTTGTACACCCTTGTCCATCTGCCACTCAGCTGAGCTGCGTGCTGGTTTTGTGGAAGCCAGGTGATACACCTGACCTCGGGACTGACGGTAGCAGCTGATCAGTCACTGGTGGGAGTTAAGCCCATCTCTCTTTTTCTAAGAGAAAAGGACAGTTAAAAGGACTATCTAAATATAGAGCAGAAAAAAAAAAATAACCATGTCATTGCATCTAGGACATCGTCTCAAGTTACTATGTAGGATTTGGAATCCAGTTCTTGGAGTTATTTAAATATATACCTAAATAAGGTGTTTTCATTGCTTTAATATTGCTTTTATGAGCCTTTTTTTTTTTTTACATAACAAAAATGCATCAAGGAAAAATTACAGTTCCTGAGAAAAAGCAAGCTCTCTAATAAAACTGGAATTAAGTAAATAAAATGTTTATTATAAAATCGGTAAAAACATTCAGAAATTTAGGCTCAAAATATGGATATTTATAACATAATACGTGGCACAGTGGTTTGGAGGGGAGGTGAAGGACGCTCACGAGAGAGATTTCAGACATTATCTATTAGAGATACTTTTCTTGGCGGCGAAAAATCTTTATTTCCACACTCTGGCAAGAGAAGATTTGAATTCAGAGCTGACTATCTAATACAAAAATTAAGGCAATCAAAACTTCTTTATGCAAAATTCTTATCTGTGGTCTGCACTATGGATAAAAAGGCAATCGGAAGTGAAATTGAAACAGAAATGTACAGTATTCTGGGACAATTTTCTTTTGGCCACTTTCCTCATCAAGCAGTGAGAAGCAGTCTTTGTATTTTCTGTCGAGGAAAATATGAACTTCATCAGGGATGTTATTTCCTTGATTTATGAAATTAGAAGTACAGAAATATCTGCAGTATTCCAGCCACAAACCCACATATTTATTTAACACAGATAAAAATCTGCCTCCAAAGGTGTTTTCTTGGCGTTTAACAAGGTTTGATGTTAAAATTAGTTCATAAAGATTGATGCAGCTTCATGGCAGAAGATTAATAATCGTTCTCTTTAGAGGAGTGTTATATTTAATTATCTGTCCAAAATTCACCTTCAAGCCCACCTGGATTATTACACTGACTCAGAAAAAGCACCTGGTTTCACACGGGGGTAGGACATGTGCTCCGCACCGCCCAGCGTTTGTTCTGATTCTGAGCGGAGGGAGCAGGCAGTGCTGAATTACGGACTGCGTGGGGCATGAAACAGCCGAGGAGGTATCGCAAAGCTGAGAGCGAACTACCTGGTGCTTCAGGGTAGTTACACCTTATCTGTGTGTTGTTAGTGCCAGACAGCATTTCTAGTAGAAGACACGGATATTTCTATCTGCAGGATACGAGGTAGGTAGATACTATGCGGCACTGCGCCGCGAGGGAATTGCAGTGAGGCTGTTCTCTGCTGTGCAGCAGTAAATCTGGAACAGAAGAGGCCTGAGTGTGATTGTATGAGGCTGATGCTGCTGTTCAGGGAGAAACATTAAGAGACTAGAAACCTCTAAACCCCTTGCCATGTGGGGCACTGTGGATTCCTGGAGCAAGTGTCTGGTAGAGAGGTGCCTGAAGCATCCCTGAGCTGACCTTTTACTTTGGCCTGGGGCATTAACTTGCTGAGGCAGCAACCTTAACGGATGAGAAAGAATATTTTCTCCAGATATAAATGCCATTGTGCTTCTAATGATACATACACCGACACTTATTAGTCAAACTATGTTTTTGTGTGTCTGTGCCCTAAAACTTAGAAATGCAATGAGCGATGAGAAGTTGGTTTGGGGCCCCAAATGTGTGTTTGGTTTTGTTTTTCTACGTGGTGCCCCCAGGGAGCCCAACCTAGTGGGGACTGATAGAATGGCCCGAGCAAATGAGCAGCTCTAGTTCGTCATTTATAACCAACACAAGTGGTGTGAGCAATTTAAGTTAATTTATTTTGGTATTTCTATACATAGTTATCTTTTCCAATTACATAAATTTGTAACTGAATTTTAATATTTTTATTTCTCTTCAGTACCTGTAGATACTCTCTTTTCATTACTCTCTACTTTACCTTTCCCCATCCAACCANAGTTCATCATTTATAACCAACACAAGTGGTGTGAGCAATTTAAGTTAATTTATTTTGGTATTTCTATACATAGTTATCTTTTCCAATTACATAAATTTGTAACTGAATTTTAATATTTTTATTTCTCTTCAGTACCTGTAGATACTCTCTTTTCATTACTCTCTACTTTACCTTTCCCCGTCCAACCAAACCCAGCTGCATGGATTGTGTTCTAGCTGTAAAACAGTAACAAAAAATAATTCCATGTCTACTCTACTCTTGCTAGGGTAAGCGCATAATCTGTTACGTAGCACTTCAGTTACAAAGTTTGTACACAAATTTCAATAATAAACCGTGCTTCTCCTTCCTGCTTTCAGTGCTCTGAGGGATTTTCTGTTTGTCTTGTTTTGTTCTGAGGCATTTTCCTACATGATGTCCCATCTGTGTACCACGGGACTGTTCATGTTTCTTAGCTGGGTTTGGTAGCATCCACCTTCTCTGGCTGGGTAAATGAGTCAGCAGAAATGACTGCATCACTGAACACAGTCTCAGGGAAAAAAACACCTTGTCACGCAATAAAACAGTGAAATATTGCATCTCACAACCCTGCTTGAGCAAAAATAAACCTTTTTAATTGAGGAGGTAATTAGGATGTGCAAAGAGATGGGACAACAGGCTTTTATTTGAAAAATGATTGTGAGAGAAAGTAATGAGGTCAGAGCAAAATAAATCTTTTCCTTTTTTTTCCAACAAAGTATTACTTTTCATTAACTTTAGTTTGTTTCTCTAGGGAATAGGAACAAAATACAAAAATGTTGCAAAAAATACTCTCCTAGGATGTTTATGGACCTGCAGATGTTCCTAATAGATGATGTCCTGGGTCTGCAGCACAGATGGAAAGTGATAAATGATTAAGATGTTATAGGATATAAATAACAGTACTACAATGTTGGGTGTAGAGATATCAGCAAAACAAGGAATGCTTATCTTCTGGCTTGGTAAGCATCTTGTTCATGGCTTATCACAAATTGCAACAGTTCTGGCTCCTGCCCAAAGCGTAAGTCGGTGTATTTCTGTCAGGTCCCCAGGGGCACCACCAGCCCTGACTGTCCCTGCCTGGCCACCCCCCCGGCGCTCTGCCCCCAGCTGCCCCGCTCTCAGCTAGGGTGGTGGGACGGGCCCTGGCTGCCAGACCCTGCCCCGACAGACCCCCATGGGGTTCCCCCCCCACCCCCGCCAGCCCCCAGGGAGCCCTACGATGACTGCTTCACAAGGAGAGCAACGAGGACACTTCTGCGACAGGCTAAGGATGGCTTTTCCTTTCTCGTGTATTTGGGAACAGCATTTGTCAGGAAGCCTTCCAGAAAAGATTAACCAGGTGGGAAATACCCATGATATCCAGTTTTAACCCAAATCTTAGAAGTCTGGCAGTGCTGTGCACAGCTGCTGGTGGGGTCATAGGAAGAGAGAAAGGTTAGGAGAGCTTTCTGCGCTCACTGCTGCCCAGGGGTCAGTGCAGCTCCGGGCGCAGGTCAGTGTGTTTTTAGTGAGCATGGTGTCAGAAGACCTGAAGGCAAACATCGCTGGTAATACACGAAAGGCTAGGCTAGAGAACCAGCCACTTACTGCTATTTATAAGTTATGCACCAGAAGTGATTTAACCCTAGATGCCAAGTTTTGTTTTGCTTTACTACCCTGGTAACTCCAGAAGAATTATCTACAGCTGCCAGTGTTGTTTCAAAATTTTGCTCCTTGTTCTTAAGCCAAATGAACACCATTGTTTGAGAACAGAAAAAAGAGGAAGTGTCCACACCAAGCAAACTCTCACAGATTTTCTGTCCCAGCTTCTTGTGACTTGAGAGCTTCCCTAGGAGGGTCCTGCCCAGGGCAGTCATGTTTTTCTGTTCTGCATGATTGGGACCAGCTGAAATTGTTCAGGCTTGGGTTTGGTTTGCCCAATGAGAGTTTGGTGTGGTTTGACTTTTTGGTGACACCTTTTCTGCAAAACATGCACCTTCCATATCTGCTTCTGCACAAGCAAAGTGGTCCTCTGAGGAGCCAAGCTGATTCTTCCCCATTCGTGCCTTGGATTTCTGAGAGATTCTGGTGAAGTTGGTGTTATTTGGAGGAAGATAATTTCAATTTGAGCAATCATTAAGATATGCATAATGTAAAGTAACGTAAAGGACAATCTGCTCTAGAGTGGTCTTTATTGTTTAGTCTTCAAATACAGACACTTCCCTGTCGCATAGCCCTAAAGTATTATATGCTAAACAAATAGCTTTCTCCTGAGTAGCCAACTTTGATGTGCAATTAGCATAATTATTGTAGGTATTACACGATTCTGTCCACAGAGTAAGAGCTGCATCCAATAAAAATTATGCCATAAACTATATGAAGATGTGATACTCTTTAACAGCATTGAATGCAGATTGCCATCAAAGAAAAGGTTTCTAAATACATTAGCTACACTATAAAATTAAAAATAGCATCAAACAATAACAGCTTCCTCTCACCCACGTTTCATATCTCCAACCACGACAGTTAAAATGGGCAAAGAGATAAGACAGTTTAATGTCAGCATCCTAAAAAGTACAATTTACAATCAAGAAATGTTAAGAGGCTCTTTGCTAACACGTCTTAGAGCTATTCCACACCGTCATATGTACTCTGCAACTTCAAGGAGCCAAAGTGAACTCTGGGCTTACAGCATCAGGTCTTCCTTACACCAAAAAGTTGTCCAGGATGTCTCTCTCTTCAGTTGTGGAGGTCTTGAACTAGAAAGTGTATACCCGGGTGGAAAGCATAGCTGTGATGCATGGAAAATGCATGTGGTGCTCCCTTCGTAGAATAGTAGTTCTTCTGAATGTTTACTGGGCAGACTTTTTTTTTATTTATTCATGATGCTTTTACTGCATTAGAAATGAACAAACAAAATTAAAAATGAACTAGACAACTGAAGCTGAAGGCAGTCTTCTCACTGCATATCTCTCCTCCTTACCATCCTCCTCAATTTCTAAAAAGAAAACTGAGGGCACAAACTTAAAATCTGTGTTAAATGAGAGCAGAGTTAAGCATATGTCCAAATACTCTTTGGGATTAGGTTCTATACGTGTGTCATCAGCCTATTTACGTGTAGCCACAAAATGAAAGCAAACGGGGAAGACTTTTCACGCAGATTTACGCTGAACATTCAAATTCTAGGATGATTTAGAAAATAGGTTGAAAATATTGTATAAATTATTTGAGCAGCGCATACTACATTGTCCGGTAAAGGAGAGTGAGGAGAAAGAATGGTGTGTGCAGGTTTGCTTCCTCTGTTGACTGTGGTTGGAATTTAGAGAAAAATAAAAGCCAGCTAGGACATAAGGTGTTCAATTAGGCTGAGAAATCTAATAATAGATTTGAAAAAGTCAGTTTCCCGAGATTTGAACAAAAGGCAAAGAAGACAAATTAAATGCAGGTACCATTTAGAAATCAGAAACACAATAGGAATTAAGATGTTTATATGCAGTACTAGCAAATGTCTGTTGAATTTAAATAAAGACATGGAAATCAATAGTTGCCTATTACTGTAGTGACAGTTAGCAGCTGTCAAATCAATTTAGCTCATTTGGGGTAATTTATTGGGGACTTATGGTTTGCAGCTAAAGAAAAAGTGCAATGATGATGAAAAAGAGTCTTTTTAGAAGTTGTTGCCAAGAAAAAAGAAAACAAAACCAAGCATATGCTATAAAAACAAGCACATGCTATAGTTATCAAGAAAATGTCCTCTGGAATAAAAATAAAAGGCTGTGCCATGAAATTAATATGTGCTTAAACAACAGGCTTGTACAGATAATTTGAAAACCACGACGGTGCTTTGTTTAAAACTCATCATCGTGAATATGTGGATTCTCTAAACAATATGACTAATTGCTATTTAGAAATTTTCCCTTAAGTGAGTTCTCTTAATTTAGTGAAGAAAGTGTTGATTGCCTATGCACACTTCCAGCGTGACAACACAGCACCTCAGCCATGCATTCTTCCTGTCCCTTCATCCATTCACTGCGAATCAAATTTTGAGAATCATCTGCTGAGTTACAATTAGTAGTCTAGCAATTTACACACATGAGGGGATTAGTGGTGCCATGAGGACCCCACTTTCCTACCCAACCCTGATGATCAGTCAGGCACACCTTATCAGTCTGCCTAATGACGGCTCCATCCTCCGTCTCTGAAAATCACCTCTCTGCAGTGCCCGGCTGTACCACCTCAGGGCAGAGACAGCCCCTTGGCTGGCCCAGAGTGGTGCTGAGCGGGCGCCTGGTTGCCGCTGCTTGTTATTTCACCTGCCTCTCTCCCAGTGCAGGTATTTATGTAGGTCTGCTTCTTCTAGTCAACTACTGACCTTCAAAAACTTGAACAGATGTATTTATCTTTGAGGCTTTTTCAGATTTCAGCAGATTTTCCGGGGTTGCAGACTGAATATTTTTTGGTGTTTCGTCAGGAAGGGCTGTGGAGGCAGTAGGCACAGTAAATGCGCTGGCTTTATTTCCTTAGACAACCAAGATAAAAGTGTTCTTTAATTAAGACTGTGTGAGGTTCCTCTCTTTGAGTTTTGTTCATTGCTTCTGGCCTTTCTTTTTAATCATTTTCAGTTCAACCCCATGGATATAGATAGGAAGTAAGATTTTCAAAAGAAACTAATGGTTTTAGGTGCATCCTTTTTCTTAATGTCCAATTCAAAGCATATGAGAGGGTCTGGTATTTCAGAACATTGTTGCTCCAATGATTGTAGAAAATCAGGATCTGTTAGTGTCTTATAACTATGTTTTGCTCAGCAAGAGCAAAAAAATTTTATAACAGCATATAAGGAAGATGCGCAGGAGAGCAAACATCCAAGCATGGTGCTCGAAGTCCTGTGGTCTAATGGATGAACCAAATGTGAGCCATTAATCAAAAATGAACTGGAGATATAAATGAAGTATTGCCTAGTTAGAGAATGGGTGGCAAAAGGCAAATAGCCGATGGAAATGCAAGATAGCATTTGAATATACTTACTGAGGGCCAGCATTCACAGTCAATGAATTCAAGCCGCTGGATAAGCTGGACCTTAGCCATTTCATCCCCAATGGTGGTGTTGTCCTTGATGTTTCTTTTCCTGCCTTAATAAAGGCAATTCTTGTGATAAATCCAGTGCTAAGTCAAGTAGAGTTGCGTAGCTGGACAAGAGTAAGAAAGTCTGATTCTGGAGGAACTGGGATTTGAAACACCCTAAGCCGGGTATAGCTGGTGGCTGAGGAGCCAGGCACTCCGGGTGGGGGCCAAGGTCTTGGCATCTCTGAAATGGCAGTGGTCCAGTGAGACAGTGCAACCATTTCACCAGAAGGAAGCCAGAGGAAAAACAATTAATGTGCCACCGAAACCACAGCAGCATACTGTCAGGGAAGTGGGGGGAAATAGAGTTATAACAATGATTCTAATAGATCCTGAAGTAATGAAATGCTTCCAGAAATGCTTTGCCTGGATAGAAAGTCAAAATGATAAAGTCTGTGTGCAAATTTTTTTATCAAGGCAATTCTTCATGAGGACTATATATAAAAGAAATACTTTAAATAAACATATGTACTCTGATATTGTTGTTGTTTTTATCATAGTACAGAACATGTGAAACACTCAGAACTGTTTTTTAAAATGCTCTGAACTAGCCTCTCATTTTGTAGGTGCAGTGCTTTTGTGTATCAAGTTTTTGAACAAATGCATCAAGCCATTCACGAACAGTTGGAGGAGCAAAGTTTGAGCATCATACCCTCATGCCATTTCTGAGTGTCAGATTCTTATTCTGTATGTCTTGCTTTAAGTAACAGCTATGTATTAAAAATAAATACAGTATTACATAGTATTTTATGTCAGGTTTACTTGACTGAGCTATTGGGTTCAGACCAAAGCATGGAAAGTGTGCAAACTGCACAGATACAGATATGTAAGCAGTGTCATAAAAATATATATCTACCTGCTCACTTTTTCAGTGTGGAGTATTTTTCTCCAGCTGCTTACACAACGCAGAGCATTGCTAGTACCTTTTTATCTCTCATTCAGCATAATGTGAATCTAGACCAGGTTTCCTTTGGTCTATGTACCCTTTCGCTCACTTTGCTCAGTCCATAGTGCTTATACACTATATAATCCAAGCGAGACCAATAAAATCTGAAGGAGGGTAAAGCCATGGCACCTCAATACCTTTGAATCCACTCATGCACATCTCTGCAGCTCGACGTATCTCAAACCACAGTTTCACTTTGAGATGTATATTTTCTTCTAAACCTCTTTAAAACAAGCGTCTTCCATTATTTTACTGAGTAACTATGCAGTGATGTGCTATTCTGTCACATTACCTACATTTAGAAAAATAATGGAAATAGTGGTTGTGAAATTAGAACGACAGGCCTGAAGTTCCCCTAGCTGACACCTCTGAGTCCACTTACACCCATGTATAGTGAGAGCAAAGTGAATAAAAGCCAGCCAGTCTGATTTTAAGGCATCCTTTCCATCCATCCTGAACAAATGTAAAGGCATAAAGAAGGTGCAGGGCAGAAAAATGATATTATTTCAGTCAAAGGTCACTGCAAAATTCTACTAATCTTAAGGTATTCCATTCTCCCGTTCTTTATTTGCTATTCCAGACTTCAAAAATTGGTATTTATGGAAGCTGATAAAGTATCTCATGTAAAGTGTTACATAAGCAGCAATAGACTGTGAGTGGGAAAAGTAACATTCTAGGGTATTCAGCATAAGCTACACTTTTGATTCATTAATTTGGGCTTTTTGGGGGGGCATTGGAAAGGTTCTTTGAAATGTGTCAGGTATTTGTAATGCGTGATTTGATTGCTAAACCTATACTTGTAAAACGTCCATCGATTCTTTAGTCATGTGTAAAATATTCCCATTTTGGAAAGACTGCTAGCCTTTTCCATCTCTGACATTTGTCATTTTTAGTACGGCACTTTTTTTCTTCTTTTTGTTTTACAAAATATCTAGGAGGGGAATACGTGGTGAAATGAAGGATACAAATAACGGCCAGCAAAAGCAGAGCTGTTTTCTTCAGTGCTGCTGTAGTCATTGGGGAAATTTCAGAAATGACTGGGTACTTGCAGGTTTCCCTCCGAGCGGTGCAGAGATGTGTTGTTTCCTAGCACAGTCTGAGAGTAAACTTTCGATCTTCCTGACTTGTTCCTTTCGTAACTGAAATTTGCAGCATAAGGGTTTACTGACTCACAGCTCCAGCCTGAAAGCCGAGATGGCAGGAGGGAGCAGGAACACCTTTCCCTCATCTACACAACAAGGCCTTCCTTTCCATCTGTAGCCGTTACCAGTTTTCTTTGGTACCAGACTGGATTCCTGCAGATTATGACTCCACACAGAGCTGTCCTTGAAAATCACTAGAAAATTCCAGCTAGCAGATGCTTTAGCTGCCACATTTCCCACAAGCCGAGTACCAAATCTTTCTCCATAGGGTACGGTGACTTCTAGTTAAATTCCTTGTCCTGTTTGTTACTTACAATGTAATTAAGTAGACCTGTCTAGTTAATCTGTATAAATCTCATATATCCAAGATACAGTCTCTCTCTTTGCACTTACATAAGTCCCTGTCTGGCGAGTTCAGCCAGAGTGATTCAGATTGACATTTCCAAATTAAATTACAGGTCTGTGGATTTTAAATGGAGAGTCTGAAGCTCTGAAATCGTGGACCTTTGACTTTAAATGCACTTTTCTCTTCGGCCTGATGTAACGTAAGCTTGTTGGCATGCAAGGCCCAGCACAGATTTATCTACTTACTCAGGTTGTTTCTTAGGGGATGATTTCAGAGAAATCAGGGGATTTCAAGGCAAGAGAGCTTTATCAAAATTGATCGAGCTGGATAGAATCGGTGTGTGTAAGAGCGTGTTGTAAACATTGTGTAGCATTTTGGCCTAGAGGGCACCCTAAGTACATTTTTGCAGTTAAGAAATAAATAAATACAGAAATGGCTTGAAACGTTATCCAGCACTGAATATTCATGTTGTTTAGCAAAGAAGACATTCACCTGACTTCTCGTTCACTCTTTGGGAGCGTCTCTGTAGCCATCAGAGCACCAAAATTCGTCATTGGGTTTCACAAGAGCAGGGGCCAGGGAATCTCCATGCTTTGAGACATGTGCCCTTTCATATTGAAGGGAAACCAGATGCTTTTGGCTATCGCATGTCATTGCTCGGACGCCGTGGGTTTGTGGCAAAGAAACGGTTTGTGAGACGAGTTTCCCTTGAGGAGAGGCCAGGCCCTTTCTCTTCTGGAGCACGCTCTTCCAGTCTCTGTCCTTAACAGTCGGCACGAAGCTCTTCTGCTGAGAGATTTTTAATACACTGTTATAAAAGCAATCACTTACTTATTTTAAAATGTAGAAAGAATTAATCTTAGCTTATTAACAGCTCTGCTAGCCAGAGATGGAAACTGCTGAACGTCTGCATAAATCTAGTCTATTCATCACTTCATAGAGTCTAGATCCTTAGAGAGTGTCAAAAATTTACAAGACATCTCTGAATGCTGAATTTTGCATTGATTTGGATCTCACACTCACTTGAAAGTCATTTGAAATCATAACCAGGCAGACAGTTCCCTCCTGACTAAATCTCTGAGGAGGCATTGTGGTTATTTTAAAAGCATGTGAAATCTCCTAAGCTTGTAAAATACGCTCAAGGTACTGTAACTTGAGACAGGGGGACGAGAGGGTGTGTGATGACTAGCAATGGAAGCTTTCAATTTTCTGGGGATCCTTGGGGTCAAGGGGTGTGCATGCCTGTCAAACAAAGAGCAGAATAGCCCCATATAGTCACAAGTTTGCATAGAAGCTGTCGCTAGTTTCTAGGTATCACAGAAGTGATTTCATGGGTTAATCCTATTTAATTTTAATGGATCTACTAGTATAAGGAACAGCTGAGCAATCAGACCTTTATGAAGTTCCATATATACTGACATCGATCCATTAATGTTCATTTCCTAGCAGCTGCAGCAAGTAAGTGTAAGTAATCAAAACTGTTAAAAATGCTGTTGCTTTGTTTCTTAACAGATAGGGTGAGTTAAGCACTTAACTGTAAGAGAGAGGGTGAAAACGTGTTGTAGCTGGCACATGTTTTAAATGAGAATCTGTAATAAACGTTTGCTTTGCTAAGGGAAAATGAGAAAATATATTGAATATATTAGGAAGATTAAAATCTCTGTTTTGACTGAACGAGCCTCCTAGATGATGAGATGACTCCTTGTTCATGAGCAAACATTTTAGTATCTACTATAGAGGGCTACCTAAGCATGTTTTGCATGCATGCTGTTTGTATATATGGTAGGTGGCTTTTGCAAACCATGAGAAGAGAGCATCTGAGTGAGCGGAATAGAAAGGACTATTGACAATTTGTAAAATAGCTCGTATGTGTTTTAACTGACTTCAGACAGAAACACACAGGCTTTCTACTTGTTTCCAAGGCAGAATAAAATTATGTAATTTTAGAGGCATTGATCCTTGCAGAATAGCTCTAAATCTTCCCAATAATTTAGCTGGAGAGTCTGCAAAACTAGACAGTCAATCTGACTTTTCTCTCTTGGTAGGAAGCAGAGGAGGAAGGAGCCCTGTTTTGAGAAACCAAAAGTGGAGTCTCAGCAAACCAGATTTCCAAGCTTCAGTCTTTGCTACTCCAAACCACCCCATCCCCTTCCAAACTGTTTTCTACAATACACTGGCCTCTCTCATTACAGCTGACCAGAACATTTCCAATAGAAAATTTTCTGTTGAAGGAGGTCATTTTGATGATATATAATCATTTAACAGGAGTATACCTATTGTGGCAAAAAAAAAAAAAAAAAAGAAGAAGAAATCTTTTGAATAAGTACTGGAATAGAACTTCCATTTTAAGCTGATGATTGATTTAATCTGAAGTAAAAATAATGATACACTGTGTTGCACTGTATAAAATGTTTAAACAGAAAACAGAACAAGACACTTTTGATGCCATCAAAATAGAATATTTCAATCAACTTCCAAATGACTTGTAAATTGTGTTTCATGGGAGACTGGAAGTTGTTTACTTTTCCTCTGTTTCAGGAAGCAAAAATGTTCAATATCATGTAATTTCCCATGGAAAGCAAACACTGCTTACAAGCCAGCTCCAGACCCTGCTCTGATCTTGCCCTAATCCTCTGCTTCTCTGATGGCAACTCACATTTCCGCAAAAAAATGCAGTCCTGTGCTGTGCCCCAAGGATGGTTACCAGATGACTAGGAAATTTGGGAAGGCAGTAGGACTCGGGGCATGGGCTGTTTCTGAGGGGAGAAGTGTTAGTTCTGTGGGCCGGGGCAGGATCAGGATGTACGGGAGATGGCCAGAAAGCAGTGGAATGACTCTGGCCTCTTTGGGGGGCACAAGGACAGCAGGGCCACATGGTGCTACTTCTTCATGGGGGAAGCCTTTGTTTCCCCCGTGACCACTGGGGAGGATCAAAGCCCCTGCAGTCCCGGTGCCCTCTTTCCCTAGCCTTTCCTAAAGACTCCTGACATCCCAGGTGTATTGTCATGAGTCCAGGACCTCTGCCAGTTCCCACCTACTCCCACCTGCTGCTGCAGGGATTGGAGAGGCAGCAGTTGAGGCCGTGGCTGGGCCTCAGGTCCTGGTGACGTGCTCTCCAGTCTCAGCAAAACTCAGACTGTAACAGGAGGGAGAACAGCTCTGTGTCACAGCCACGCACGAGCCTCAGCAGAAAGACCTACTGTCTTTGCAAGTGCCAGGTTGGAAGGGATGAAGGCTGCAGGGTGTGAAGTGTTGGGAAGAACCAACAGGAGCATTTGCAAACTCTTCCCCTGCCAGAGCCAGCGGAGCAAACCTTTCACTTAACCATTGGAATAATTTGCTGACGTGTTGCAGGTTCACTGTGTCAAGGACAGAGGCTAAAGTTTAATTGTTAAAGCGTGGTTGAAGGGCAATTTGTTCCCCCTTTCTGTGCACATCTGGATGCCCCTCCAGGCCTGGTCCTGGCGGAGGTGCCCTGAGCTGGGTCTGCAGCGCCCTTGCAGAGCTTCATGCCCAGAGGCAGAGGACAGGCAGCCCCTCTGCCCCTGGCTCCCTCTTTGGGAAACATGACCCGCAGGGAGAGTGGGCACCGGCAAACCCCTGGGCTGGGTCCTCCGTAATGAACATGCCTCATGGATAAACACACAACGCAGGCAAATAACTAGCTGCGTGGCAGTAAAAAAGTGCAAATATTGACACAGGGAGAAGACACCCCTGAGGCAGCATTCACTGCGAACCCTTCTCTGAATGAGCAATAGTTAAATGTTTGTCCTTGCCTCTTTCTTTCAAAAGTAGGGCAAATATCTATAGAGTTCCCAGCGGGGAGGTAATCTAACTTTAACTTTCATACAGTCAAGTAAAACACCCGAGACCTCTGTTAGGGATGCAAGCAGGTCGTCTGAATTATGATTATTCAATCTGGTATTATTTTAATCTGACATGCCTCTCACGTGCTTCATTTAGATTCATCTTGACCTGAAAACTGTAATCTCAATGCCTTTATACTTACAGATGAATTATCTTGTTGCAGTATCTTTTTTTTTTAAATAAATATTTATTTTAGTAGCGAGACCCTGCCCGTGAAGCAGACCAGCACACTTCACTGTCTCGGGGTTCCTGAGCGTGGTCTGGGCCCCCTTCTTGCTTTTGCTCTCGTTCTTGCTAATTGTGGCGAGAAGATAACGAATTAAGAGCCGCGGGAGGCGAGACCAAACAGCTCCCCTGCAGCCGCAGCCTGCTCCAGGCGGTGCTTCCTTGCTCGCTTACAAGACAATAGCCGAAGAAATTAAGGAGGGGGAGAAAATGACTGATCCTTCTGTATGAGATAATGGATGAGCCCGGGATGACCTGTTTTTTTCCTTGCGGTGGAGCGATGCTGAAGACAGAGGGCACCAGCGCCCAGCCCACAGCCGTCGCCCCGCCGCCAGCGCGCCAGCTCCGGGCGGCCGGGGAGCCGCCGATGCCCGCTCCGAGCAGGCAGCGAGCCACTGCCTCGCCCGGCCAGGTACGTCTCCGGGGTAGCCCTCCACACAGGCCGCGGGGCTCCGCCGCGGGGCTGCCTCTGGGGCAGGCGGTGCAGGCTAAAGGCACTCGGGAGACGGGCTCCGCGGCTGCCCGGGGGAGCCTACCTCAGGCGGCTATGCCTGCGTGCATGTGTGGACACACGGCCAGGACGGCGGCTCTGCTCGGAGCATCGCCCTCCCCACGACCGTCTGCAGCCCTCCGCGCCGCTCGGCGGGCAGCCCCGCGGCGGCACCGGCGG
>VZSC01012372.1:511522-586739 GCA_013398225.1 Steatornis caripensis | reverse complement strand
TTTATATATAATACTTACTTATGTAATTTATTTTGTTTTACATTAAATATTACCATTACTGATTTTTTATTTCACATGCAGCTTTTTATGTCCAAATATGACTAAAGTACAGTCACAATTACAAACTGTTTTTTGATAGTTAGGTCTTATTAAGGCCTTATATACTGCTCAAGAGTAAATCGAGTTGCTGCTTCTTTTGTGAGTTCAATGAGCAGATGAGTAACACACGTGAAAAAGAAATCAATGCACAGTATGTAAGATTTGCCTTCATTTTCCGTTATCTAACCTACGGTCTGGCAGTACTACATACAGATCCAGGGTGTGTTAATAGCATTTTGTGACACGTGGGGTGCTTTTTAATGAAAAGTACTCTGCATCACAAGCTGTGCTTTCCTCTTGTGACATGCCACTACCTAGATGGCTTGTGTCTGTCAAAAACCAGTGTGACAGATATTTCATTTTCCTGAAAAGCAATAAAAATGAAAAGTAATATTGTTTGTTATACAATGCCGTGGTCCTCCATTTGAACAATTTCCTTTTGTATTCTCTCTTGAATGTTTTTAAACAAACGAATTTCCTAAAGTATATTTGAATTATATTAACAACCAGCCACTATTTATAAGTGCCTTTGAAATTTGACAGAAATGTAAGGATAGACATTTGGCAGTTCTAGTAGACACAGCAGAGAAGATCATGTCCCGCGTTGGTGCAGAGAGCAAGTGTAGCTGTAAGGCTCTTGATCCAGTGCTCACTGAAGTTAGTTGGTGGTCCTCTGTTGAGTCCAATGGATCCTGAATGGGGCTCAGCATGGCCACCAGATGTTATCTTTTCAGGTTACAGAGTTGACATTTCTCAGAAAGCACTAAAAATCCACAGGGCTTGTGAATCCCACAGCTAGATGGATGTCACAGATAATTGAAAGGAGTGTAAAATTGTGTGAAGACAAAATGTGTTTGTTGGATTTGCATAGATATTAGAGGATATTCGTATACATAATTTTTTCCTTCCAACTAGAGGAAGGCTGAATCTAGTTCACTTCTTCCCATACAAATTCCCTAGTGAATTTAACTCTTCTTTCTCCTTGCAAATTGTTCGAGGAGCAAACTTTTGTTTTCTTAAATGCAGTCACAATTTGCAGTTTGACCAGCAACTGTCATCCTTATTCATCTGTGGATACAGATGGATTTGTACAAGCTAGTAATGCCTCAAACATTTTTTCAACCAAAACTCATCCTGGCAAACGGCAGTAAGAACCAGGCATGGGTATTGCTAAGTGACAGCTATTTGAAGTCTGAATAAGTGTTCATAAATACTTTCTTAAAATGTCTGTCCAGGCTCCATTGAACACTGAGTGCCTCCTCCTATGTGGAGTAGAATATAAAAGATAAATTTGTAATTAATTGTCAGGAAGTGAGAAAACATTTCATGCTTATTTATATAAGCCTTTCTTACCCGCATGGTGCTGTGGAGAGGCTTTAGCAAATGGAAATTTGGCATGTAGATCATTGTGCTGGGTATTGAATAACGGTGATCCTCCTAGCGAGAATTTATTTCTCTGACTGCAAGATCCACATGCGTAAATCAGTCTCTTGCCTGAGCAGCAAATACATGAAGCTGTATATTGACAGTTCTGTAAAGGAATGCTGTATTATCAGCATTGCTAAAACTGGTAGGATGATTTGAGAGACTGGAAAGTTAAAATCCACTTCTGCTGAACTGCTCAGAATGGGTTAGAGCAGTGGGCTGACAGCATTCTCTTGGAGGGTGCCCTGATTTGCTGGGCCATAATTCCCTGGAAAGGTAAACTCAGGATCAGATTAAAAACTCTACAGCTATATGAAGCAAAGTGCTGAGCTGGGACAGTTGTTCTGCCGGAACAAAATTGTTCAAGATTTTGAGAAGGGAGAATGAGCCAGGCAGCAGCCCCGGCAGCCTTGGTATCACTCAGCCGCAGCACACCACGCGGGAGCTTCTTCAGCTAAGCCACCTGCCTTTTTACTAGTCCTTTCTTGTTCCCTTCCCCCTCAAGGCACTACAGCTGTGGTCCTCAGGTGTCACTGCATTCCTTGTAAATAGGCTTAGCCTTCCTCTTTCATGTGGATACCTGCCCGACTCACACCATTCTTTGTCCACTGTCAAGTTTGACCAGTGCTCCAGCATCTGACAGCTCAGTCTGTGGGACTAAGTGACATGGTGCTGGTCAGCCAGAGCCAGAATTCCCCCACCTTGTCAGGCAGTGCCAGCCTGCAGGTGAAACTACAGGAATGGTTTTCCAGGAGCTCCTTCTGGATTTGTCACTGACCTCAGAAAGAGATGGCCAATATTCTGTTAAACACATGCCCCTAACCATGCTTGCAATGGTGTCCTCCAATGCTGGCATCCGGCAACAGGGTGTCCTGGTTTGGGCCAGGACAGAACTGATTTTCTTCTAGTAACTTTGCTTTTTAGTTAAGTCTCTTCTGAGAAGCTGCACTCTCTGAAATTAACTGCATGTTGTACCAGACAGTAGCTGCTTCTAGCAGTGATAAGGCTTGGTGTTTATAGTTAGTGCTGGAACATCAGAAGCAATGGTATGCAGAAAGGCCCTTGCTTATAGTTATCCCTATGGAGACCAAGGTCGATGCTTGCTTCTGCTGACTTTCTTGTGCGCCGGAACTGAAAGAGCAGAGAAGTCGTCACCCCTGCGACCCTGCGGTGGGGAGGAGCGGGTCGGACAGGTGACCCAAAACTGACCAAAGGGAGTATTCCATCCCATACGCGTCATACTCGGTATAAAGCAGAGGGATCACGAGGGTCTCGCTCTCTTCTTCTATGGCCGGCATCCGAGGAGGACTCTGTCTGATTCTTCTGCCTTCGATCCCGATCCGTGCATTCCTGAATCCAGCTCCTGCCTGCTGCTGCTGAGTACAGTCCGGGACTTTCCTGGGGCGTGCCCCGCAGCGTCCGGGTGACGTATTCGTCATCAGTGGGGGGGAGCTCGATATCGGTTTTGTACATATTTGTATATTTGTATATATTTCATTATTATTATTATTCATTATTATTGTAGTTAGATTAAAGCTGTTTTAACTTTTCTAACCCATAAGTCTCTTTCCCTTTTCTCTTTCCCCCCCCACTTTGGGGAGGGAGGGGGTTAACAAAGAGCGTCTGTCGTTCGCTTAACAGCCAGCCCAGCTTTAAACCGTGACACAGGGTAAGATAAGGATGTAGTAAAAGTCCGAGTCTGCAGTGTGAGGACAGTAATGTGCAAACTGATGTTATGAAGTTAAGAAGTGAGGCAATGAATATTGATTTCAATATGTAATGGAACAGCCAAAAATGGACAGTGTTGAGTTGTGCCAAAAATCCAAACACAAAAGACAAATGAGCTATTCCAGAGAGGTCTGGCTACCAAGACAGCAATCCCCAGAAAAATAATAAGATGATGATTCAGGATTCAGCTCACAAAAAGCTATAATTAAATTAAAACCAGTCAGTGTGGCTCTACAGAAAATAGGTCTTTGCAAACAAACCTGGTTTTGTTCCCTGATCAAAGTGCAAACTTTGTCGCTACAGATAACAGTGCAGACAGAATATCTTGGATTTCTGCAAGGCACTGAATTAGTATTACAGCACTGTGCAACATCAGGAAAACAGATGTCACATAAATTAAAACTCAGCACACTGACCTCAGCAGTAAAGAGTGATCATCTTTACTGTGAGGGTAACAGAGCACTGGAACAGGAGGCTGTGGAGTCTCCTTCTCTGGAGATATTCAAACCCACGTGGACGCGTTCCTGTGCAACCTGCTCTAGGCTAACCTGCTTTAGCAGGGGGGTTGGACTGGATGATCTCTAGCGGTCACTTCCAACTCCTACCATTCTATGATTCTATGGTTCTATGATCAAATGAGATTATGTCTACTGAATTGCACAGAGCTTGACAAAGGCTCTGATGCCTCATTGTCTTCATCAATGATATACAAAGCATAATTGCTGACAAGATATGCAGATTTCTGAAGTGGCAATTAATGGGGAGAAAAGGGAAGATTCAGATCTCTTGGTAAGCTAGGCCCAGTTGAAGAAAATGTAGTCAAATGTCAGCCATAAATACAGGAATAAGGCACGTGTGCAGCTTACACAGGAGAAGAATTTTGTCCCTGAAATAAGTCCTAAATATACTAAATGGTTACAGAGGTGGTGTATAATAAAAAAACCTAACCCAAAATACAAAAAAGCTAACATCATCCTTGAGGGAGTTGGAACTTTACCTCAATCTAAGGATTGCTATTCTCTGTTCAGTTCTGTTATCAACATTTTAAAATGAAAGTTAAAATACTGAAAAGAGAGAGGGATGAAACTCTAAATTATGAGGGCTGAAAAAATGGCCGTATAGGAGGAATCTAAGTGAGCTTAGTCTATCTGTTTTGTCATAGTTTTAACAAAACATGTTTTGTTTTCTCCAAGCAAGCAAAACCAGTACGAACTACAGAGCTCTGTGTCCTGATGGTTAAATGCGTAACAAGCACCAATTGCTGGTAAGCCAACAAATTCCAATTAGAAAAAAGACAAACATTTTTACTTGTGATGGTGATTAAAGACTGGGACAAATGACTGAGGAAAGTGACACGTTTTCAGACTTTTCATGTTGTCTAATCAAAATGTGCTGCAGATGTTCCAGAACAGTTTTATTTGAAATACAAGTCACTGGACACAGCGCAGTGGGATCTGGAGTGAATGTGTGGGACAGCATTACACAAGTGGTCACGTATGAAGAGCCGATGGTTCTTTCTGGCAATAAATCCTATTCATCTGTGGATAGTTTTGATTATGTAAGCAGGCAGGAAAAACCTTTAATTTAAAGAGTAGCTTAACATTCATGTGTTTGCTCATCTGCTCAGCTGTCTCGGAAAATTCAAAGTATCCTGTGCTGTTTATACTGATTGTAGAGGAAGAGCAACTCAGGATGAAATAATCCCCTCAGTCAAATTAAATCCACTGTTGCAATTTACATGCATTATTTTAAGCCAGTGTTTGTTCCCTTACCAGCAGTTGGTACTTGTTATGCATTTTACCGTTAGATTACGGAGCCCTTTAGTTCCTACTATTTTTGCTCGCTTGGGGGAAATCTTTGATTTCATGCGGATTTTATACTGCACTTGTTCTCTTACTTGTGACACAAATGTTGGCCCCTGTGACTGAAGAAAATAGCGTTTTCTAAAAGGATGCAGTGACATTTTTCTATGGTCTCATTAATTAGAATGCTACTTTGCACCTGAAATGGTATAATTCATCTGACAGCCCATGCAAAATAAATTAAAAAACCCCACCATGGAACAAAACAAGAAGTTGCTAGCTAGGGTACTTAAAATTTTTACCCAGAAGTTTCTCTAGAAAGGAATTCAGTGGTGAATTTTGTGAATATTAGTTTTAAGTTCAGCAGCGAACATATAGGCATTGATATTTTCCGGTTGTTTCAGAACACAACCAGCATTATATAGATGCTATCCCTTCATGCAATGAACATCTTACAAGGCAATTTAGAGTATAGTCACGTTTGAAAACCCATTGTCCTTGTCACACCTAGTTGTGCCTTTTCTACTGAGACCAAATATATGTGAAATAATGTATTCCACTTTTGTCATAGCCGTGGTGTTGCCTGTGAAGTGTGAAGCAGAAATGTACTGGTACCACAAATACCCAAAGTCACATCACTGCTTTTTATAGTTCATATCCTGAGGACATATGACCAATAAAATGCTCTTTAAAAGTCTGGCAATACATCTGTATTTACATTTGGAACTCTTTTTCGCCTTGAATGAAGTCAATGGGAGGTTAGTTGTTGACTGAAGTTTAGCCATACATCTGACTCTATGGAAAGATCCTTTAAAGTGCAGAATACTCGATCCCAAAAGACATGTGAATGCTAGCTTAACTTTAAGCACTTGAATTATGGAGGACAAGAATTAACCATACCCTTACAGGACACAGTTTCTGGGGATTGCTCACGTCACAGCAGCGTCCAGTGCCTTACAAGATCAGGCACGATCTGCCTATCTCACATGAAAGACAGACTTTCTACCGATAAAGCTAACATTTATAAGCCTTGTAAAGGTCTGTGTAGTGGGTTAGGCTAGGGGGAAACCAAACAGCCTCAGAACTCTGCGTATCGGAGGATTATGAAAACTGCTGAGTGGGTTGACTAAAGGGTGCAGCCCACTGGAGAAAAAGGGCAGGATTTTGGCTGTGCTGCTTTGAAGGGAAAGGTAAAAGTCAGCTGCTGCTGCTGTCTTCCTCAATTTAAAGGGCAGTGTTGAAATAACTCATTAGCTTGGCTATCTTCTCTAATTTTGTAAATAGAACGTCAAGGTAAGTAGGCAGCTAACTGAATGCTGAAACTTCATTGTATTTGCCCATGTAAGAATTAGAATTTTTAAGTATTTTATTTGTTTTGTTTTTATTATGCATTTGTTAGAAACTGGATTACTCTAGGGCATGTCACCTGAATTTTTTTCCTCCCTCTTTTTTTAATGAATACTTTTAGAATGCTGATTTGTATGTGCTTAAATTCACAAGCTCAGACAGCTCTTTTATCATAATACATGCAGGAAAATAAGATGTAAAACAGAAAATGAAAGGCACTACCGTGTCTCCACCACAAAAAGACTTCTCTTGTAAAAGGCTACTGGCTTTTTAGTGTTGCCAGCCTCCTCATACTGGTACGAACTTTAACTTCCAAGGAAGCTCTCTTAAGTTGTGTAGCCTCTAACAAATCTGAACTTAAATTTCAGAATGAACAATATTTTGTGAAACAGATTTTTTTTTTAAATAACAAATTACAGCTCATATTCAGAATAAGCACTCTGTATGCTTCATTGCTCAGCAGGCAGGTTTCATTGTGTAGCCAGCAGAACACAGAAGGTGAATGGGAGCTGCCACAAACCAGCACTGGGTTGCCTTGTTTTGGGAAGGAATTTTTTGAAATGAAAAGATTCTTGTAGAATCATTTGTTTTCACTGAATCAGCACTTTCCGAAGGGGGAAACATCCTATAGGAATCTTCTAACTGGCTCTGCTTCTAACTCTGGGTCTCATCATCCCACTCCCTAAAAAGCACAGCCTGTACTTTTCTGTACCAAGTTCTCCTAGTCTTTCCTACAGCTTGCTGTTCCAGGTCTGTATCTCACAATCTATATTAATACCTAGAACAATTTATAAGAAGCTCAGTTGACTAGTTATTATTTTCAGAAGGTATTGCCTTCTGGAAAAGCACACACTTATTGCCAAATCACTCTTCTTCAGTACTGTTCTTTTCGTGTTTTTACCATAAGCCACCATATATCAGTAATTTGAACAACCAGATGTAAACATCTCTGGACCATACATGATTAATGATCAATGCCCTCAGTCACTGGGAAGTCTGTTTTCGTCAGACTGAAAAAAAAAAATATCTGTCTGAGCTGACCTATAAGCTTAGTTTTCAAACAGGCAAAGAAGTGGAAGAAGGCTTTGTAGTCGTTACAATTAGATAATAATCAGCCTTTTATTATTGTAAGTTATTTTAATCTAAAACAAGAATTCGCTTTCAACCTAATTCTGTTGATGTCAATGGAAGATTTGCCACTGATTTATGTAGGAAGAGGTTTGGGGTATAATTATTACACAATTTCAATGCAAATGTACATGCATACGAGGAAAATGTACATGCATACGAGGAAAGAGGCTTATAAAACAGGAGAGCTGAGGGAAAGCCTGTACATCTTATTAATGGAAATAATATTTCTTCAGTTTGCCTTATTTTTTATGTAGAAATATTTCAGGGATACATTCTAAAAATGTAAATCTTTATAAAGAATTGCTTCATGGTAATGTACATTTGAATTTCAGTCTCAGGGAAAGTTGGCTTTATGCTGCTACTGATTATCTTTGTGATGACAGAGGCCATTGTTATTTAGAATAAAGGGAAAAGGGTGTTCTCCATACTGTAATCAGGAGCAGTGATAGGCAAAGGCACACATTTTAATGAAAAAGACAGTGGGGGGTGATGCACACCTGCAAGCACAGATGTTTTACTCTTAATTTCTGCACCTTTGATTTTTTTCAGAGCATTTGAGTTCTGCATGCATCAAGGAGTTCTCCTTCACTGCTAATTAGGAGTAGATCCAGTAGACAACAGGGATCCGAATATGTTTCACAGTTACATGAAGAAAACAAATAAAAAAAAAATGGGGACATTTTACATTAATTCTAACTCGCCTTGAAATGGCGATTTGCTACAGCTTAGCTGTAGAGACAGGTGATTCATTCATCTTATTTATTATGGAAAAAAGTGCTTTGGACAACTGAAAATAAATTATTTCAACATTAAAAAAATGTTTTATTCTGGGGCACTCTTATTAAGAGCCAGGGAGGTAAACATGATGATGGTTCTTATTTTAGATGTTACCTGGCTGATCATGCTAACTGGAAGAGATTCTTGATCAACTTTTCCTCTGAGAAGATGGGAATACCATTTTGTGAAGCATTCCTGTCAAATGTTACACTGCTGTATTTTGCAAGACGGCTTTTTGTGTTCATTGTTCCAAGTTGTAACAATGGCCAGCAGCCAACAACTGCCCACACAGCAACTCACTTACTCCTCCACACCCCATATCAATGGGACAAGGAGAGAAAATAGGAAGAACAAGAGCAAGAAAACTTGTGTGTTGACATAAAGACAGCTTAATAAATGCAGGAAGTGGGACCCCCCCCCAAAAGAAACAAAGGAAATTGCTCGCCACATCTGCCAGGTAGACCTATGCCCAGTCAGTCTCCAAACAATGACCTCCTTGGAAGCCCAACCTCCCCCTTCTGCCTCAGTTTTTATTGCTGAGCACATTCTCATGTATTATGGAGTAACCCCCTGGCCAGTTTGGGTCAGGTGTCCTGGTTGTATCCCCATTCGGTTCCTCACCTATCCCCAGCCTATTCACTGTAGGGGAAGGAGGGGGCAGAGCGGGAAAAATAAAAAGCCTTGGTGCTGTGCGAGCACTGTCCAGTGATAGCCAAAACACTGGTGTGTTATCAACACTGCTTTAGTCACAAATCCAAAGCACAGCCCCATACAGGCAGCTGTGAAGAAAGTTGACTCCATTGTAACCAGGTCCAGTAGAGCCCAGCTCAAGAAATGCCATATTTTAGTGAGTAAATCACTTTTCTGTGTGAAACATATATTTTCTTATGATCTCATGTTGAAATTGAAGCCGCATTGCCCACTTCTCCAGTGAGTGCTCTAAATGCTGAGCTGCTTGACTTGAACTTTTATGTCTGCAGAGGCCTCGTTGAGTTTGCAATGTCAGCGTACTGAAGCTTTCACAATTAACACATTAGAAATGGCATTAGCATTTCAAACTGTAGCTAGTCAAGTACTTAGAAGCGTAATATCGTTTAATCTAGATTTACAGCCTAGAGCACTCTAATAGTTCCCAGGCTGGATGCTTCGTGCTTAAGCAGCCTGGATTATCTGTGTGACCAACTGTGCTGACAAGTTAAGGGACATGTTACAAATAAATGACATTTGCTACACTTAAGTTTGAAAGTTTCTTTCTTTTTAAGACATTCCCAAGTGTTGTAGAAGCTGTGATTTTATGAGAACTTCAACTGTTTTGAAATAGGAAACATATTTTAGGAATGCAGAGTAGAGGCAGAGGTCCAGCTTTGGTGCTACTTGAGCAGCAGTTTCCCAAGATACAGTCCAACTCAAAATCACACGATTCTTCAAGCATCTTCTTCATGGACTCCTCACATTGTATAATTGTATGTGTAGACTTAACTCATTTTAAAATCCAGACTGGTAAGTTCCTTAATACTAATAGCTCTCAAAATGTTGTAGAATTTTGTTCCTTCTACAGTTAAAACGTGCTTAATGCTTTGCTTTTGGTTCTTGCTTTGGAGGGTTTTTTTTTGATTCAAGAAGGAGACTGAGCCCTTGGACAGCTCACTTTAAGTAGTATCTTCCTGTCTTTCATGATCTGGATGGCTACTCTTCGAAACTTCACCAGTTTTCTAGTATCTTGTAGTACTGGATATTACTGCAGAAGCAGTCATAATGCTGTGAATTAAGGCAGAATGATCTGTTACTACAGTATCACAATTATTTACATAACTAAAAACCAATTCTATTATTTTTTTAGCCACAGCTAACTTACCTTCAGCTCTTATCTGTAATAATCGTCAAGCCAATAATTGCTTCCCATGATGAAGTCCAAGATCCTGTATTGTCAGCGGCTTTAGTTCCTGAGAGTTTAAATTTATGTGTGAATTTAACTGTATATTTCTTTGTCTATGCCCAGTTTACTGAATTACCTAGACTATGCTGCGTCAGCAACTTGTCTCCCAATCTTTCTGTCATTTGCAAATGTTATTGGTAATGCTTTTGTATTTTTGTTTTTTTCAGGTCACTGGTTAATATTAACTAGTAAAATCTAAGAACAGATCCTTTTGGGGCACAACAAAGAGACACTCATTCAATGAGTGTTTCTTCACTGCAAGTGAACCCACCAGCCAGGTTTTAATCTATTTTATGTATGCAATACTGATTCTTATCATTCCAGGTTCATAGCCAAAATGGCATGCAAAATGAAGGTAGGTGTCCTGTAGAAATCCTGTATCGCATTGACATTGTTCCTTTTAACAACCAAACTTGTAAATCCATTTATAAAAGATATTTTTGGTAACTGAATTTGAAGGACCTAGTTTCCACAAACACATAACGATTGACACCTGTTATATTGCCCCTCTCCCTTGTTTTTTTTCCTACTCAAGTTCCATGTCAGCTCCTGAGTTATGTTGTCCAGAGTGGATGTCAGGCTAACAGATCTGTAATTGCTCAGGTTAACTCACTTATCCTTTTAAAGGATTGCACAACACTGCCTTTGTTGCTGTCCTCTGGCACTTTACAGCTTCTGACAGCTATTGAAAATAATTTCTAGTAGTTCAGAAAGCTCATCGGCAGCTTCTGTCAGAAGTTATCTCAATGCATCCATTTTAAAATGTCTGCCTTTTGGAGGTGCCACTTGGTTTCCTTCTGAGTTGGGAAGGGAAATTACCACTCATCATCACCATCAACACTGTCATCACCTTCTGGTATGTATACATAACTTGTCTCTTTCCCAAAATACAGAACATAAAAGCTTATTGAATGTTTCTCCCTGTTCTGCAGAATCCCCTCTACCACTGACCCATCATCATTACCCTTTATGAGTATCCTTTTCTTCTTCCTTTCTTCCTTCCTTCCTTCCTTCCTTCCTTTCTCTCTCTTTCTTTCTTTCTTTCTTTCTTTCTTTTTCTCTCGTTCTTTCCTTCTTTCTCTCTTTCTTTCTTTCTCTCTTTCTTTTCCTTCCTTCCTTCCTTCCTTCCTTTCTTTTCTCTTTTCTTTTCTTTTCTTTTCTTTTCTTTTCTTTTCTTTCCTTTCCTTTCCTTTCCTTTTCTTTTCTTTTCTTTTCTTTTCTTTTCTTTTTCTTTTTCTTTTTCTTTTTCTTTTCTTTTTCTTTTCTTTTTTCTTTTATCTTCTATTCTTTTTCTTCTTTTCTTTAGTTCCCAGCTTTTAATGTTTGTTACCTTTTGGATTACCATACCGCTGACTGTAGCCAAATGACATATTTTCCTTTTTTCCAAGACAGGAAGGCCAGTTCAGATCTAACCAAAGAAAGTGGCTGGGAGGACTTACTGGGAGAGACAGAGGAAAGCACAGCTCTGCTGCTGGTTTGTCAGTGCTTAGTCTGGCAGGCAGGGCTGGTTGGTTTCATTAAGGGCAACAGATGACATGTGAGACAGTAATTGCTGCTGCTGTGGGAGTGACAGTTCCTGAGAGTAGTGGTCAGGGCTTCCGGCCTCCACATCTTGGGAACTGGGAGGAGCGACCAACCTGTTGCTCTGGAGCTTTCACCCAGCCCTACATCTCAGGGCCTCTCCTCCCTTCTGCTCATGCTTTTGACAAACTTTGAGTCAGCTCCAGTGACAAAGCTTCCTGTGTGCCAGATGGCTGTTGCTGTGTGTGTTCAGAAGATGGCAAATCTCTGATAGTGTTGCTCAGAAAGGTTGCCCAGTCAACATTTGGGCCATTTGACTCATTGCTGTGCCTTTAGCTGTGCCTACAGTTGGGTTTTGCATTGAAGAAAACCGTATTTTATTTCTCAAGGACAGTAAGCACAGCAGAAATCTCACGGGAAGTGTCTATACCCAGTGTAGTGTTATGACAGATCTCAACTCTATGAGACAAGAAAGAAAAAGAGTCATGATTAAACAAAAGTTTTTCACAGCACCCCCTAGGTAAGAGACAAAATAGTTCATCCCCCTCTTCTTGTATATACATACATGAACATACAGAAGTGCTTTGGATGTTTTTCATTGACATTGTTTTGTGTTCATTAATCTCTGCTAATATGGATATCCACTCAATATAAAACATTATTTAGGAGAGGAGTAAAAAGCAACTAATAACACACTGAAATCATCAAGATGAAAATAGCTTGCAGAGATCTCAAGAAATGTTAAGAAAACCACAAAGTTTTCTGCCTTTGACTTTCTTTAGATTTGCTAGATTAGAGTGCAGGCATCATGTCAAAAGAGCAGCAGTGCTTGTGAAAGAGCATTCATCAAGTGCTAACAAGAGGATGAAGGAAAACTGAAAGGCCATTACAATCCTATTCTTCATTAAAAGTGAAGTACTAAATTTTCCACTAATTCATTTTGACAGATGATACTCTGACAGAGTTGACACCTCTAACAAAAAGTGACTAAAGTGGATGCAATTCAGAAAGTGATGTTTTAAATTTTTTTTTCCTAGCACTATGATGTTAGTGAATTAGATAATTCCGACTTGGATTGTTTTTTTCTTCAATCCATTTGCCTTTGACCATCAATACTTTTGTTATAAGCAGATATCTATGTACAAAACCAGCAAACCCATTACCTTCTTAGATTGTAAGCAAAATGAAGTAATTAATGTGATTAACACTGCCAAGGAAAACGGCAGTATCTAACCTCTTTTCACAGGCAATGTGTGAGGTAACATGTCAAAGCATGACTTTGTTAACAGTCTTTTCTGTCCCAAGTTGGATTTTTTTAATTGGAAATGCAATCATAATTTTATTATAACTGTTGATGAGATTGAACAGAAGATGGCGTGCTATGGGGGGAAGTCTTGCAAGTCACTTTCCTGTAAAACTTCAGTTACAGCTGTCTTTGGGATGTAGGGTTGAAAGCAAGACTGGCAGTCGTGTTCAAACAAGATATTTCAGAGGTATTTCAGCAATGTATTTCAGATATAATTATTAGTCATGACGCTTGTTTGCTGGTTATTGAGATAGACTCTAAGTGAAACTCATCACAACAGGATTTAAGTCTCAATAAAAGTCCTGCTGTTCCTGAGCTTTTCTTTAGATGTTGTGATGAGGCTTCTCTGTCACTGAGTGAAAGTGATTCCAAGGAAAACATCAAGCACAATTACTTCTAGCAAGCAGTACAGGGCAAAATGCCGCAAAGCTACTGCACTAGTTAAGCGGCCAATGAATGCCTCCAGGAAGAGAGGTGATTCTTCCTGGGCGGGTGTATTATTAGCAGTATGCTGCCAAATGTGGTCCCAGTGCCATTGAGAACTTGGCTACTCCGTCATCTTTCTGAGTGTGGCTTTTTGCCCACACCTGAATGAATGAATGAATGAATAATCTCAGGGAGCAGAGAACAGATAGAACAAAAAGAATTATCCAATACCGTTCTTTTGGCTATGGACTGCTATGCAATTGATTATTTCAGAAGGTTCCTATATATTAGTTCAGTAAATAAACAGTTTGCCTGATTTTTCTTTTTTTAAAAATTGCAGTAAGCTGTCAGACAATGTCTTAAAAATACTATCTTTAAATATTATCCTTAAGTAAGAAGTTAAATTTACTTCTAGCAGAGTTTAGCGATTTACATTTTTTATCAGATGCTGTTTTGTTTGCTTTCTAATCTCTTAATTTTGTTTTTAGCGTGTCTTATTGGTTTGGTATGCTCTCTCTGTAAGCTAAGGAAGATGCAATAAGACAGTTTGGAAATACTGCTATTCNTTTAAATATTATCCTTAAGTAAGAAGTTAAATTTACTTCTAGCAGAGTTTAGCGATTTACATTTTTTATCAGATGCTGTTTTGTTTGCTTTCTAATCTCTTAATTTTGTTTTTAGCGTGTCTTATTGGTTTGGTATGCTCTCTCTGTAAGCTAAAGAAGATGCAATAAGACAGTTTGGAAATACTGCCATTATATATTGTAAGAATTCTCAGAGGCATTGTATAAGCCTAAACCCTCAACATTTCCAGCAATCATTTGCTTGAGCCCTGTTTTTAAAAAATAGAATCAGTAGAAATTCAGTCCAGATAATGTCATACTTTTTTTAAAGGGGCACCATTTAAAAATTTGGGTTTAGGTTAATAAGAGGTTGGAATTTCTCAAAAAGCACTGACCTAAGATTAGCACAGGCAAACTACTTCGCTAAAAATGGAAATCTTTATGCAAAAATACTATACCAATAGTCATTAGCCAAAATAAAGCCTTTTCAGGGGTCAGAAAAAAGAATACAACGATATACCTTTGACTTAACTGACTTTTAGCTGACTTCAAAAGTTTCTTGAAGGGCCATTCATTTTTTCTGATCCCTTGGTAATCTTGCCTTGGCTGTTCCGTAAGGTGTGCTTGATGGTCCTCCAGAGTTCAGTAACGATTTCTGGGGTTTTTATACCGCTCTTAGATTTTCCCACTCTGTACGCTGAGTTTTTTTAAAATCAATTTCTCTCAGAAGACATAATCAGTTCATCTCCTAGACTCCCAAAAGCCTGAGCATGCCTTGTCAACTATGCATTTTTGCTTTTAGACATGACCCCTCTGTACTGCTGTAACTATCCTGGCAATACAATCTCCTTGCCTCTGTACAGAGAGTGTGCACCCACAGAGGTGCATATAGACGAATATTGGAACCAAGAAGGGCAAAAGTTAGAAGACAAGTGTTGCTTATATTTATTAAAATATCCAAACTTACACAATGTTCATTCCTTGGCCTCTCTCTCCATCAAGTTGAAATAGCATTTTTTAAAATGTCAAAAATATAAGCCCTAAGTGCCTGTTTTTGCATGTATGTAACTCCTGATTCAATCAGTGAAATACGCATCCTCAAAACAGTACTCTGTGGCCCTAACTTTGTCATTTAGCATGCTTTCTGACAGCCTATAAATAGTCAAGTTATTAAAGCTGAAAACTGAGGTCTGCCTAAAGCGTCTCCTTCTCATAATATGTTAATATGCATAACCATATGCTTTTCTGATTATATTAAAACCTGGACAGATGCATATGATAAGACTGTAGTTCCTTTGAAAATACCATAGTAATGTGGGAGATGTTTTTAAGGATAAAACTGATCTTAGACATAAAATCTCATACACATAAAATACAAAACCTAACTGTTACGAAGGAGGGAGGATCATAGAAAAGTCTAACAAATGTCCAAAATACATATATGTTCATAGAAATTCTGTCCATGATTTTGAGGTTCTTTGTTGCCAAAGATTTTGCAGGGATGAGCTTGCTCACAGTTGTGCCAGTAATTCCTGTCATCAGGCTGACATTTCCAGAGCAGCCTCCTGCATTTGTACTCACCCTCCCAGCTGCATCAAAACCACAACCACTCCCTGCATTGCGTGGGGCTGCAATGACAGTGGAAGAGAGGCCATCGCATTCACAGAACAGAGTCAGGGCCAGACAGTCCTTGGCAGGCACCTTTCGCTTACTCTCCATATGGAATGAGTTGATTTGCATTGCTCATGGAAGTTGTGTATATTGCATACATGAGGGAGCTTCTTATCTCCTTATTCCTCTAGGTAAGCATCCTAGAGAGGTTCGAGCTGAATCCATAAAGGAAATATGCTGAAATCTGTGTTTGCATATGGTTTTATTTATCACTAGCAGTCTTTTCTCCCTCCCTTCCCCATTGGTATTTTGTCTGTGCAACCAGGAAGTCTTGAGCTGATGGCACCAAAGGAAATGAGCAGTGGCTAATTTCAATATTACCTTGTGAGGCTCCAAACAGTTTAAAAGGAGATATAGAGAAAAACTCGCATTCAGACTGTATTTTAAATAAAACCACTTTTTACTATTGAACACATAGATAGTGAAAAATACAGCAGCATTTTAGAAACAGAGAAATCCTGCTGATAATGAAACAGCTAAACACTTTCAGTGCCATCTAATTCCCCTAGCATGTAAGTGGGATTTGCCCAGTCCCTGAACATTTCCGCTCTCATGTAGCGCAGACTCACAGGTGCCCCGAACTTCCCCATTCCAAGCAGCTGTGGGTTTGTTTCTGTAGACAATCACATACTTACAGAAACATCACTTGTTTAATCCAATCTAATCATAGCATCTAATAGGAGAGGGCTCTTCAAAATAGCCTCTCTAAGGCAAATTTCATTCAGTTAAGGTGCCCTGTGGGTTCACTACATCATGACCAACTTCTCAAATAGGCAAGTGCATGCAAACCATACAAAGAAACAATTTAGTTGCATGGAAAAATAGTTCTAAGAAAGAAAACATTAAAATAAATAAAACAGAGATTACAGTGCCATCCAAAGCGGTATGTGACTGGTATATCTCTTACTTATGCTTTAAGAAGAATCATTAGCTTCTTTCTACAAAAGTACAGAAAGTGTCAAGGTTTTCTATCTTCTCTTTGTGAAATCTTCATTCTCTACTAACCATCATAAAATCTAACTTAAATATCTTGCTTACTATGGAGGAGAGGGAGATTATGTGGGACTCATACAAAGGACTACCAGGTCTTCACTTGTTGGAGAGAAAAAGAGTTTACGTGAGACCTCAGTGGTATACAGAACTCGCAGTATTCAGAAAAACTGCTGATTTTTTTTCTCTAAGAAGACCTATTCTTCTTCTCCAGCTATATAACAATTTTATGAAACTTTTATGAACGTGCTGTCATGGCCTCACTGTTTATTTTGTTCCTTTAACACTTGGCCAATTTAACACCTATGCTTAATACCAATTTGTGCTTCTGAATCTCAATGACAATGCAGAAAAGAGAAAATGTACTTTTCAACCCATTTGAAAAAAATTAAACAATAAAGAAATTAAATTTTCCAGAATAATTAGAGACTGAAAATTTGTTTATTTTTTGATCTCACATGTGTTTTGGTATCAGCACCAATTCAGTCAATTGTATTTGGATTAGATACAAGAAGCAGATGATATCTGGCCTGCAAACATTCTACATGTCTGAAGGATTCAGTACCTTTCACTGTATGCTGCTTACTTCTTGTCACAGAACATTATGTTACTGCATACCAGAGGCATGTTAGTGTTGCTAGGTTGTACGATGCCAAAACAGAGTTTGTAGTGTCTTGTGCTTTTGGATCCTATCGTGCTCAGTCAGGACTTAAGGGACTGATTTTCTAATACTCCTAATTGTAGAAGTACATCTGTTGAACTGCTGTACTCCCCTTTGTCAAAAGTAGATCTTGTTGCTGGAGAGAAACTCCAAGAAATGGAGTATTTTAGTGCACAGATCAGATCTACCAGACTGGCTGTCACAAGATGAACAGGCACTCACATAGTCATTTATTGATTCAGTCAAAGCAGAAATGTGGAACACCCTGAAAAGCCCCATCACTCCTCTACACCCTTGATAGAGACCCTCATCAAAATCCCTGGCACATGTGGAGCTGTCTGGGCTCACGGCGCTGGAGAGACCCCACAGACTGCCTGAGGAGTCCCTGATAACATTCTCGCCAAGAAGATCACATCTGCACCGCTGCAGACAGATTTTTCCTGGCTCCCACATCTGTGAGATCAGAGCTAGCCGCATCAGTGCCACCCTTCAGCTGCTGTCAAGGCCGAAAGCCTTGCGTCCATGCTGCCAGCGAAGTGCCAAAGCCAGGGCTGGTAGGCCACCCAAATCTGCCTCGCAGTCTGCCATCTCACAGCTTGCTTTGACAGCGGCGGATTGTAATGTTCCTGGAGAGCCTATACGCGCCAAAGTGTATAAGCACAGCTGTCTTGTCCTCAGTAGCTGCTGTATTTGGATGAGCTCGATATATGCATGGCCTTGGCCTCTCTCCTTCCATTGCCCACCTGCCACCCCGCCATCTGGGGTCACCCACCTCCCTGCGCCCTCCGTCTCCCTGCCCCAGTTACTGTCTCAACCTGAGTTCCCACATCAATAAATAAAATGGCCCCGTCGAGATGCCTGTCCTGCCATCAGCTGCCTCTGGGAGTTAGGGCAGCCCAGCCGCAGGGGCACCAGATCCTGCCTTGCAGGGCCTGCACCCCTGCTCAGCCCTGCCCTGCCCTGAGCCCAGGGCCTGTTGCTGGTGCCCTCTCCACCTGCCTGCTTCACTGGTGCCTGGTTTCTCTGAGGGCTTTGGCCCTCACAAATGCAATTTGGGAGAAGATGAAGTGGGGTGGTGGGGGGGTGGGAGCAAGGAGGGCTGTCCTCATCTTCCGTGGTGCTTGCAGTGGGCTGTGATTAGTTTGTGGGCCTTCAGCACAGGGCTGTTCCCTCCCTCCAGCACGTCTTTTTGAGGGCTGAGAAGCTGAGGCTGTGCTGGGACAATGTGCTTGGGTTCAGATTGTTGTGATCTGGGGTCAGGAGCCTGCTGGGACCTTCAGAGTGACTGTACAACTTGTGAGCACCCAGACGTCATTCCTCTGGAGCTGCCTGTAAGCCACAGAGCTGTGGGTGTGAAGAAAGCAAAATTGCAATGTCTCAGAAACAAAATAATCTTTTTGTCTTTCTCCATGAATTGCCTTTTCTTCTGTTTCTTAACCCAGCAAAGGGTTCTTCTTTCCGCCCTCCCATGAGCCGTTTTACAGGTCTGCGCAGCAGCATTGCATAGATCTCCCAAAGGATGCATGGTGTGTGAAGAACCACATCGGGAGTGCTGCAAGGGCCTCTCGCCTCTGACGCCTCCCTGGTTCGGTCCAGAGCATGCGGGAGGTGATCTGGGAATGCTCCTGGGTGCGGGAGGAGTGCAGCCTGGCAGAGCTGCGTGGACACAGAACCGCTGCGCTTCTTGGTCAGCGTGCAACGCGCTGGCGGACGGAGTTGGTTGCTCCTGGCTGCTGAGGTCAGATAATGGCTGTTACATGACTAGTGAAATAGTTTTGTGACAGTTTTTTGTTCTTTTCGGGCTTGGTTAACCCTATCTATGTTCAGTCCTAGTTTTGCTTCTGTAGCTTAATGCAATTCAGAGAAGAGAAAGTGAACTGTTCATTTAGCTCTTGATTCACAAGCAGTGTTCTTAAATGCTCTACAATATCTCACGTTTTCAGACTTATCACTTGCATTTAGACAGTTTTTTCTATCTCACAAGTCGGCCCTTCCAAAGTTCATGCATCTATATTACCTCTGTGGGAGCTATGCAAAGTAAACTAATAATTTGGGGTTGGTTTGTGGTAATCCAGCTTTTACATTCACTTCCTGTACTAGCTCTACCTGGATTCTCAGCATTAAGTTACCTTTTTGTCTGCACATACTGCAGTAGTCTGTGGGGAAAGGTATTTCAAATGTTTCACCAATTAGCATCAGGTATGCCTTTTAACATTGTGTAATTCAAACTTTCATATTGTGTTAAACCTCGAGGTTATGAAATCATTTGGAAATGCCAGCATGAATATCTCACCTCAACTTTATCATTGGGAGAACCGTTCAAAATTATGTGGTTTTTTTATTAATTTCTGTCTGTTTCAAATCCTACAAACACTCATGCTGTGTATTTAACTTCTCTGCTGCAAGTCTTTTAAAGCATCACTGTGAGTATTCAAGTCATCATCTGTGACAGTGTTTGCAGAACTGGGACTTCAGCTTAGGGGTGATTGGAAATATTTTGACTAAATGCTTTTTCGAGGGGGGGTTGCTACTGAAAAAATATAAAGTTAAATCTTTTTGAAAATGTTTATTCTGTAAAAATTAAACACTTCTGTTTAGATAAATTTTATTTTTGCTTATGCATTCCAGTTCTCTTTTCCTAGGCCTTGGTCTAAAATTGTTAAAAATGTCTTTTTGCTTCTTATCTCTAGCTTTCAGACTCAGCATCTGAACCTTTCTGGCTTGCTTTCTTGCCTCTTGTATCAATTCAAGAGGCAGAATTGTTTAATATGTTATTCTGGGTTTCTTCCAGCTGTGCCGATATAACTGATTACAAATAATTTGATCAATTATCTTTTGATTTTGATCAAGTCAAAAGTAGGCTGTGAGCGAGAGTAGACAGTTCAGATAATATTAGGAAATTACATTTATTTTCATGAAATTCTTTAATGGACATGTAAGGCAAAGCAGCCACTGTCTTTCTTAAACATGTTTAAATTAAAACATAATTATTTCTAAAAATCACGATTTTCTTCTGAATAATAAGATTACAATATCCTGAGATTTGATAAAGCATACATCCAAAAGTCTATTTATCTTCTCACTTGCAACAACACCTAGAATTTTACTCCATTTAGATGAACAGTTTCTCTGATGGTGGATAGGCTGTGATTAGATACGGTTTTTTAGACAGAAGACCAAGATTTATTGGATATTTTTCCAAACCGGATATAATTCACATCTAGAGCTGTGGCTCGCATAAACAGAATATAGTGGTGTGTAAAAAAAATATATTAAGCCACAATTGCCCTAAAGGCCATAAACATTTAGCTCTGGGGTTATAGTTCAGGTCAGTATCTTTCTGGATATTTGTTTCAATGATGTATGTTAACAGACAGTAAAGAACAAAATTTAATAGTTCCTTTGGCCGTCTTAAAAATTAATAAACATCTAATAGTGTAGCTACTGAAATCAAGGACTTCAGTGGGAATAGTTCCAAGCACTAACTTTCCTTTAAGGAGAAAATCAGTAGAAAATACATTTCAAAAAGTAATCTTGTTTCTAACATACTTTCCAGATACCTCCTAAAGCCATTGATAACGTAGGTTATTGGGAAGTGTTCATAGTCTTGCTGGCTCTTTATGGGGTATCTCATGATGTTTGGTCCTCTAAATCCCAGCCCATGAGAACATATGATTTGTGAGTATAAGATGGGATAGGTTCACAAAAATAAAAATAACCTATGCTTAACTCTCAAAATTGTGGGGAAAGGTCAGAAACTATATGATTTCTTTGTCCCCTCAGGTTCAGTAACCAGACAACCAGTAGAGATATGTTTTTAAATTTCCACTCATTCCATTATGTTCAAAACTTAATCCATAGCAGGGTACATTGAGCAAGTAAAAATCATGCACACAGGTTGGCATCAACATGTTAACTCTTGTGCTTGAAATGTAAGCTAAACTAAATGCATAATTCCCCAAACATCAGCAGAACTAAGCGCACACTTCATTCCTTCTTTTTGAAATGTCTGCTTATATTAAAAAAAAAAATTGTTCTCCTGCTTTGATGTCCCTTTTGAGTATTCTTTCTATAACTATTTAACATATACAATAATTTTACTAACTGTAATATTCACAGCAAGCTTGAAAAAACCAGCAGAGACTATTCATAGGAGAGTGTTGAAACTTTATACTTCTGTTTGCTTTCTCCAGTCTCATCAAGAAACAGAAAACATCTGTGACCCATTGTTCAACCAATGCTAATCAGCAAAACTAACCAACAGTTAAGATTAAGCTTCACTAGATTATTTTTACTATATTTTGAAGAAAACTGGAAGCTACTTACTGATAAGTCATGAACAGAAAGACTAAGTTCAGCAAGTAAATTTCTTACAAGTACTGTGTATCAGCTGAAATAGTTCCACCAGAATATAAATAAATCTCTAAAGCTCCTTGTTAGACACATAATAAATAAGCACTGGGTGTAGTCTTTGAATCCATTTAGGAAAAAAATACTGGCGTAAGACCACATTTTGGCATTTCTCTCACTAAGGAAGTGCAATTTAGCACTAATGCCCTCATTACTTCAGGACTGACTTCACCCATGCTTGTATTTCTGACACGAATATCAGTTAGTTTTTCAAGATGATGCACCTGCTGCGTTCAGGATGAAGGCTTAAATGTAACCACTGTAGCCAGTACCAGAGTTTTACTAATGTTTGGGTCTTCTTTACCAAGATAATATGTCACTATGGTGAGCTGTAACCTAGTACTTATTAAAACCATGCACAATTTCTTACCTGAAATACAGTTTCATCTGTCTGAAAACTTGGACTATGATAGGATTACTGTATTATTTTATGGCTATAACAATCATCTAACTCATCCTTTCATCTTCTGTTTTTATTTTCTCCCTTGTCATGGTGGGTTGACCCTGGCTGGACACCAGGCACCCACCAAGCTGCTCTATCACTCCTCTTCCTCAGCTGGACAGGGAAGAGAAAATATGATGAAAGGCTTGTGGACTGAGATAAGGACAGGGAAAGGTCACTCAGCAATTACCATCAAAACAGACTCAATTTAGGGAAATAAGTTTAATTTGTTACAAGTGAAAATGAGAGTAGGGTAATGAGAAATAAAACCAAATCTTAAAACACCATCCCCCCACCCCTCCCTTCTTCCTGGGCTTAACTTTACTCCCAATTTTCTCTACCTTTTCCCCTCCAGTGGCACAGGGGGATAGGGAATGGGGGTTGTGGTCAGTTCATCACATGTTTTTCCTGTAGCTCCTTCCTCCTCAGGGGAGGGCTCCTCACATGCTTCCCCTGCTCCAGCGTGGGGTCCCTCCCACGGCAGACCATCCTCCACGAACCTCTCCAACATGGTTCCTTCCCACGGACTGCAGTTCTTCATGAACTGCTCCAGCGTGGGTCCCTCCCACGGGGTGCAGTCCTCCAGGAACAGACTGCTCCAGCATGGGTCCCCTGTAGGGGTCACAAGCCCTGCCAGCAAACCTCCTCCAGTGTGGGCTCCTCTCTCCATGGGGCCACAGGTCCTGTCAGGAGCCTGCTCTAGCACAGGCTTCCCACAGGGTCAAAGCCTCCTTTGGGCACCTCTGCCTGCACCAGTGTTGGGTCCTCCATGAGCTGCAGGTGGAGATCTGCTCCACCATCAGAGTCCATGGGCTGCAGGGGGACAGCCTGCCTCACCATGGTCTTCACCACGGGCTGCAGGGGAATCTCTGCTCTGGTGCCTGGAGCACCTCCTCCCCCTCCTCCTTCACTGACCTTGGTGTCTGCAGGGCTGTTTCTCTTGCATATTCTCACTTCTCTCCCCGGCTGCAGTTGCTGTTGTGCAGGTTTTTTTCCCCCCTTAACTGTGTTATCTCAGAGGTGCTGCCACTGTGGCTGATGGGCTCAGCCTTGGCCAGCGGCAATCTTGGAGCCAGCTGGCATTGGCTCTGTCAGACATGGGGGAAGCTTCTAGCAGCTTCTCATAGAAGCCAACCCTGTAGCCTCCCCTGCTACCAAAACCTTGCCACACAAATCTAACATACTTGTACTGGGTTTTACTTGACTTTAGAAAATGAAAAGACTAGTCTAGTCTCAACAGCTCACGTTTTGCATTTCTAGAAGGGCCTTAAGTTCTGAAGAAAACAGGCTGTAAGCGCAGATGGCAGAGGTCTGTAGTGTACCAAAGATGATTCATTCATTGAACACATCCTTCTGGCTTTTGTCAGGCTAAAGTGCATTTGCTTTGAAATATGTAGTGAACCCAGAAAACTTGGCTAAGATAGCTGAAAAGAATATAAAGTGTATTCACTGCTATTTCAGTTTCTAACAATGAGTTACCCTCTCCATAATTAAAGGACAGCAAGGCCTCCACTCAATGCAAACCCTCTCTAGCACTGTCAAAGAAAAATAACCAGGAAACATAAGGGGGATGCTGATTTCCACAGAGCCATGAGTTGGCCTGGGATGCAAGCTGTTGGTGCTAAGGAGGTCTGTGATACTTACAGGTGGTAGCAGGTTAAAAGCAACTTTAGAACTGAGGCAGGTGGCTGGACTTAATCTGAGTGAAAGTGAGCAGTGGGCAATTCAGCTTGTCTCCAGGCAAGGAATACCTGCAGTGCTAATGAACATTTTTGATGTTCAATCTGTATTAAACTGTCCTTAGGGGTCAATGGTGGAAAGACTTGTTTCTCTCTGCTTTAAAACCATTGTACTTGCAGAAATTAAAATAGCTACTTCAGCATTCTTTGTAAAGCAATGTGTGTTTGCTCATTTATCTGCAAACTACTAGTTTTCTTTTTAAGCTTTGCAGTTAGACTGGGATTTTAGGTCTAGTGAAGTTTTTCCTTTTGGTATTTTATCCACTGTCTCGTCCTGTCTGATACCAGAACTGGAGTCCACATCCATGCAGAATTCTTCTTACTGTAAAGTGGCCAGTCCTTTAGGGTTTGTGAAGCGCTCTCTTAGTCTAACTTGCCTGCTTTGAAGTTCTCCTTTAAAAACACCTGAGGTGAGATATACTCAGTAAAGGAAAAAAAAATGACATTGAGAAAACTATCTGAACTCTGAAAAGAAACTGTGTAGTAAAGGGCTTTTTCACTGAAAAAGGAAACACAAATCCTATTTGGAATAACTGATAACTGGTGAAAAGCAGTCCCTCCTGACATCACTGTGATTTTTTTTAGCCTTGAAAAAGATATTCTTGGAAAACACGGAAGTGTTTGATCTTTGCCCTTTCCACAGTGACAGAGAAGTTTGGCAGAGGAGGGGGATGGTGTGTCACGGTTTAAAGCTGGGCTGGCTATTAAACAGACAACAGATACTCTTTGTTAACCCCCTCCCTCCTCAAAAGGGGTGAAAGAGAAAAGGGAAAGAGACTTATGAGTCGGAAAAAGTTAAAACAGCTTTAATTTAACTAAAATAATAAGGTATTATAATAATAATGAATTATATATAAATATATACAAGACCAATATTGAGCTTCCCCCTCCCTGATGATGAATACATCACCCAGATACTGCAGGGCACACCCCAGGAAAGTCCCAGACTGTATTCAGCAGGAGACAGGACCTGAATTCAGGCAGAGTCCTCCTCCAATGCTTGAGCAAGGAGCTAGGGAGCAGTATCCTGCAACACCACCAGGATCTCACTGACAGCCCGGTGCTGGGTTTAAATAGGCTGCTGGGCCCCAGCCACAGGTAGCAGCACCAAGTGAAGCTGCTTAGGGTCGTTAAAGCCCATCAGTGCCCTTAGGCCCCCAGCCATAAAAGGGGAGAGAGCAACCTTTGTGAATCCCTCAGCTTTATACTGAGTATGATGTGTATGGGATCAAATACTGCATTTCGTCAAACCAGGACATGGTGTCAGTTCAATGGTCCTGGAAGCAGTGTGCCAACAGAGCTGCTTCCTGTGAGTGTAGGATTTACATTTGGGGTATAGCAAAATAACACACATAGGCAGATCCATTTCTACAACTATTCATTTTTTGTCCGTCTGCTACATTCAGGGAATAAATGCAGACTTTGACTTTTATTTTTAACTCTCTCAATCAAAGGTGGGGACAAATGGATGTAAGTGGTTGAAGTACTAGAGTTTAGAAAGTAACTGCTTGTCATCTGAGACACATTAGCTGATTATGTATGTGTTCCCAACCTGTTACTAATATACTAGGTTAAATATGATAGTTGAATTTTTGATGTTTAGTTTGCAATGGACTAAGAGAATGCACATGATTATTTAATATAGTTCAACTGATAAATACATTAAAATGAGATAAATAATTTNAAAGTTAAAACAGCTTTAATTTAACTAAAATAATAAGGTATTATAATAATAATGAATTATATATAAATATATACAAGACCAATATTGAGCTTCCCCCTCCCTGATGATGAATACATCACCCAGATACTGCAGGGCACACCCCAGGAAAGTCCCAGACTGTATTCAGCAGGAGACAGGACCTGAATTCAGGCAGAGTCCTCCTCCAATGCTTGAGCAAGGAGCTAGGGAGCAGTATCCTGCAACACCACCAGGATCTCACTGACAGCCCGGTGCTGGGTTTAAATAGGCTGCTGGGCCCCAGCCACAGGTAGCAGCACCAAGTGAAGCTGCTTAGGGTCGTTAAAGCCCATCAGTGCCCTTAGGCCCCCAGCCATAAAAGGGGAGAGAGCAACCTTTGTGAATCCCTCAGCTTTATACTGAGTATGATGTGTATGGGATCAAATACTGCATTTCGTCAAACCAGGACATGGTGTCAGTTCAATGGTCCTGGAAGCAGTGTGCCAACAGAGCTGCTTCCTGTGAGTGTAGGATTTACATTTGGGGTATAGCAAAATAACACACATAGGCAGATCCATTTCTACAACTATTCATTTTTTGTCCGTCTGCTACATTCAGGGAATAAATGCAGACTTTGACTTTTATTTTTAACTCTCTCAATCAAAGGTGGGGACAAATGGATGTAAGTGGTTGAAGTACTAGAGTTTAGAAAGTAACTGCTTGTCATCTGAGACACATTAGCTGATTATGTATGTGTTCCCAACCTGTTACTAATATACTAGGTTAAATATGATAGTTGAATTTTTGATGTTTAGTTTGCAATGGACTAAGAGAATGCACATGATTATTTAATATAGTTCAACTGATAAATACATTAAAATGAGATAAATAATTTTTAGTAAATGACCCTATTCAAAGATGCCCTTGTGGCATAGGGAAACACAGGATGTTATAGGAGAGAAAACTGGCATTCTTTTTTGCCTTTTTTTCCCTTCTTTTTCCTGTTCACTGGTCCCAAACATTCCAGTCTTCCCAGACTTGTATTTGACAAGTGTACAGTTACTGTCGTATTCAATATTACCACTAGATTTTACAAATTAGTTATTGCAACATATGAGGAAGTAACTTCATCAGATCATGTCCTTGCTCTATTCTTCCCAAATAATCTGCCTTTGCAGTAGAGAAGCTTTTGAGTAGTTGTTCCTCGTTATGTCATGCAGTCGTCTTGTTCTCCTCTTATTTTCTCTCTGCCAAAAAGCTGTTAATTAGCTGAGGAAAAGAGATGTTTTATAGTGAATCAATACTGAACACTGAAAAAATTCTTACCTCCAGCCATGCATCCACAATACATTGAGAGGTGAACAAATAAATCATCGTGTTGTGAGAGAAAAGAAGAGAATAGGGAATAGTTTCTCACTTGTTACTTGTGAAAGGGTGACCTTTCTGCGATATGACTTGCCTCTGCAGTTGTCACGGTTTAGGCCCAGCGGCAACAAAGAACCATTCCTCCCCGTAGCCACCCCCCCCCCCTCGGGATGAGGGGAAAACGTAAGGAAAACTGGTGGGTAGAGACACGGAGGGTTCACTCACCAGTTGTGGTCACTGGCGGAAAACAGGCTCAACTTAGGGAAAATATTCAATTTGATCAGTTATCAATCAAAGCAGAGTAGGATAAGGAGACAGGAAAAAAGCAGTTGTTAAAGCACAAATAAATACCCTTCCTCCCTCCTTCCCGGGCTCGAGTCCCCTCGCTGCCGCTGTCTCTCCCTCCTCCCCCCTCAGCGGCACAGGGGGGACGGGGAACAGGGGTGCAGTCAGTTCACCAGAGATTGTCCCTGCCGCTCCTTCCTCCTCAGGCGGGGAGGACTCCTCACACGCTTCCCCTGCTCCAGCGTGGGGTCCCCCCGCGGCGGACAGTCCCTCACGAACCCCTCCGACGGGAGTCCTTCCCGTGTGGTGCAGCCCCTTAGGAACAAACCGACCCAGCACGGGCTGCCCACACAGTGACGGTCTGCTTCGGGAGCAGGCACTTCCTCCCCTGGCGCAGGGTCCTCCACGGGCTGCAGGTTCTTCTCTGCTCCATCGTGGTCCTTCACAGGCTGCAGGTCCCTCTCTGCCTTGCCACGGTGGTCCTTCACAGGCTGCTCCACTGCGGTCCTCCGTGGGCTGCAGGGGCACAGCCTGCCCTCTCCCCGCGGGCTGCAGGGGAAATCTCTGCTCTGGCCACCTCCTCCCCCTCCTTCCTCACTGACTCCCAGTATCTACACAGGTGTTTCTCTCACCTCCCCCTCCTTTCTCTGCTGCAGGTCTCAGCCACGCCTTTCTCCCTTTCTTAAATATGCTATGGTAGAGACACATCTGTTGTCTCTAAATGGCCCGGCCTCAGCCCGAGGTGGGGCTAATTTGGAGCTGGGGGAGCTTTGAGCAGCTTCTTACAGGGGCCACCTGCCTGTGTAGCCCCTTCCCCTGCTACCAAAGCCCCGCCACAGAGACCCAACACACTAGTACCCTGCGGTGAAGCTAGATTTTGTAGTTGTCTTATTGGTGTGCTTCCTTTGCTGTGTGTTTGCAGGGTTGAAAATTGCAGTTACCGCTGCTGTTTAGAGGCATAAATGCAGCAAATAAGCTCTTAATGGCAAGGAATAGGTGACCTCACCTGAAGGTGTTGTTTGTGGTCCAGGTAAGTGAAGTATCTCTTGCTCCCTGCCTTTTGTTGTTTAGGTGTGTTGGAGCATTCTTCCAGGCACAGTCTTCTGCTGTGGGTTTCTGTTGGTTTTGTAGGTGTGTCTCTAAAGGGGTATCTAAAAAGTAGTTGATGTTTCATATTGACACTGATAGCAGAGTGACAGAGAACAGTGTCAGTCTTCCTCTTCAGCATTATGGTTTTCTTTCTCTAAGATTTTTTTTTTTTAACAGGTGCTAGCCTATATTTCCAGAGGACATTCTCTGCAGCACAAACGTGAACAGTTCATATTTCCTTATGCTGCCCCACAAATAGTCTCTACCCTTGAATGAAATCAGGCATTAATTTATGTGGGACACACTGTTTTGGTTCTGAGCCCCCTGAAAACACAGCACTTTCTGTCTTGTGGCTTAGGAAAACCCACACAGCCGCTCTGTGAATCCCTCAAGAAGACAATCTCCAGGATTCTCATAAGCATCTGATTGCTGAGGCTACATTTCCGCTCCATTTCATAAATGAAAAATAAATGGTTCTCTTGACAAAGAGAATGGGGGTAAATTTGCCAAACAACTATAATAAAAAGAAGAACATAAACCTTTTAGATGGAGCTCATGGGTTCTACTCCCTACGCTGCTCAAGTGTTCATACAAGCAAATAGTGTTACTTTCAGTGTAGCTGTGACATGAATGTAATACTTAATGTCTCATAGGAGCAATTTATGCAGCTAAATTTTTGGTACTTTCTTCTTTTGTTTGTCTTCTGTTGATCATGATAACATCTTTGATTTTTACTACTGCATCTTAATGTTTTTCTTAAGCTATTTAATGCATGGAATGCAATGAGTGAGAATAATTCTCGCTATGTGTAGCTCTTGCCAGCATCTTCAGATCTGTGGATCCCTCTCAGGAATGGCCTTATCTAGGATTTTCACAGTGATGAAGCAAAGCTGTCTTTGGCACTGAGACAAGTGTCATGAAAATCGTCTTAGTAAAATTACAGCCATGACAGGGTTAGAATTCTTTTATCTTTGTGCTGCTGTACTGAGTCTGCTTGAAGCATAGAAGGAAAAGATCTGGTTCTCTGAATAGGGTACAAGTGGAGCAGAGCTAAAAAAAAAAAGAAAAAAATTGTTAAAAATTAGCAAGGTATTGTAGGGCTCAAAGTATGTTACTGGCTCACCTAGTTTTGGGTGCAGGTCAGAATGAAAATCAGTTGTTTGTAGCTTCATAATAATAAACACTTCGACTTTTCACATCTGATTCTGGTAATAAAAGGCAGTTGCAGATAAGATTGGATCTTTTCTTCAATGGCTCTTTCGAAGGAAAAGTAGTTCTCAGCCCCTGGCCCCATTGTAACTTTTCACCAGCCACCATCTCACACAGATTTCTTTCATTACACGTTTCCCCTCTCAGCTGTTGCGTGCACGTGGATTGAAATGGATGTACTCAGGAAGCTAGTACAGATGGATATGTTCTTGGCTGTTGCACAGAATTAGTTAGTGTTTTCTATTCTATATATGCCCTTGCATTGTTCTTACCCCAGTAGCTGAGTGCATTGAACAACATATCTAACATCTGTCACGTGTTCATTTTCTTCCTGACCCTTTCCCCTGGAGGGGGAAGGTGTGCAGCATGCTGCCTTGCTTTGGGAGTCAGACAAACAGACTTTGAGAGGACCTACCGGGTCATTGAGTCTTGTCTCTGGCTGTTGCAGTTATCTACGTTGTATAATGCTCTTTTGAGCTGAGCAAGTGCTGGTCTAACATCAGATTTCTTTCTTGGTAGTGCTATTGGAAAGCTGTCCCACTACTTCAGTATGAGGATTAGAAAGCTTTCATTTTCATCTCCTGATTGTTTCTACCTTGTTTTTTGCTTATTTCATCTTGTGACAATGTTGTTCTTGATCTTAATTAGCTTTTCTCCTTCTAGGCTCTTTATCACACTTACTGAATTTATAGGCAACAATCTTACTTCCTTTTAGCCTATGTTTTAGTAGGCTGTTGTGCTGTTAGTACAGGTGTGGCTATGTTTGAGGTAATTGTTATTCCATCAAAATTAAAGCTGGAAAAAATAATTCCAAGTGGATTTAATTTTTCATTTGTTGAAACCATTAACTTGAATTACACAGAAGTTAGTGCTGTACTGATGTATGAGAAAATCCCATCTTACCTTAATATTTAGATAGGAAACCTACTACATTTGTTTTCTAATCTGCATTGCCTAAACATCTAAAGATTCAATTTAGTTCACTGGCTCACCTTTGATAAGACTTTAAAAATAATCCTACTGATTTCAAATGAGTCTGTGTTGCATCAAGTTCCACGTGAAATTGGGAAATATATCCTCATTTCCTTCCAAAGCATAAGGTGCTTGCTAATGGGAAGTCAGCAATGAGCCTGTCCTGTTTCAGCCTGGGACCTGAGGCAAGTAATAAAAGCACTGTGGCTCAAACCAACCAGCCTCAGGTCCTGGGGTAAATCATTTGGTGACTGCAGGTTATGGCCTATAAATATGTGGAAATGCCTCCACCTGTGTCCTTCTCAGTGTATGACAAGCCTGATATGATGCCGCATCATTTACCCAAGCGCAGAGGCATGGGATGGGGCTGCAGTGCTGAGCCCACAGTGGGGGCTGCTTGGTGGTGTGTTCCCACTAGGCACAGCTCTCCCTCTCTTCTCCTCTCCCTGCAGGCACACAGGGCCATGGCATTACTCCCTCTCTGGAGTGTGTCTGGCTTGGACAAAAAGCAGACTGACCTGCTTGCTGTACCTGATGTTGAGTCACAGATTCGAAAAGAGGCCATTCTGCTGTGCTGCAGATTAGTGAGAAACTAGGGCAATTTAGTGCAAAGGGCTGTGGGACGTGGGTTTCATGTTTGACTGTAGACCTGGCAGGTTTGGCTGCATTCTAGTGTGACTATGACTGTCATAGTGTGTCTGATCTGCTGCAAACGATCCATGTTTCTGGAAAAATGCACTTCTTGTTGTTGGATTTATACAGAATGCCTGAACTGTCTTTTGCTGAATTTTCCCTCTGGCAGCGTTTTGAGTTGCTGTGANTCTGATCTGCTGCAAACGATCCATGTTTCTGGAAAAATGCACTTCTTGTTGTTGGATTTATACAGAATGCCTGAACTGTCTTTTGCTGAATTTTCCCTCTGGCAGCCTTTTGAGTTGCTGTGATTTTCTTTTTTTTGTGGAGGATGTTAGGCTGATTCAGAAGTCTTCTGCATTGCAATTTGCTGTTTCAAACTACTGTTGCAAAGGGGGAATATGGACCTCTTCAGTCACCCCTCGCTTGAAAAGGTCTAGGTCTAGAAGTGATCAGCATATCTGATGTTTGCTTAATTTATCGAAAAAGTAACATTATGAATGTGGATAACATAAAATTCATGCTTTTCATTTTGAACCATTTCTTATTACTGTTAATAGACTTTTTTTTTTTGTAATCCATCTGTTCCTCTTGCCTGATTGATGTTAATCATAAATCCTGTGCTCATGACAGGCATAAAATATTCAATGAAAAATTGAGGTTTCACCTGTCTCCATAGCTGAAAGCTGTCTGAGTTTTGTAAAGCTGTTGATTTGGCTTCCAAAATGTACAAATAGAAAAATGAAGGGAACTTGAGAATCAACTTTGATACTGTCTGGGCCACAAAGTTCAAATATTTCTGTATTGGGAAGAGTTATTTCTGAAGTTCATACAGATAGAAAGTCTCTTACTCCGAAAGAAACATCAAGCCTAAATATTAGCTGTCAGTTAACATTAGTGTAAGTGGCTTTCAAAAGCGGTAAATGGTCAGTCTGATTTGTGTCACTTTTGTGAATGTGGACTGCACATGGTACGCACTAGCTTGGAATGAAATTCTTTCTTCTATTTACTATTACTGTTTTCCTGGACTAACACAACTTTGATTTTTGCCGTAGAGATGTTAATAAAACTTTATCCTTACTGTCTGAGCTGTTTTTGTCCCCTTTCAGTCCACTGGTATATCAATGTAAGAAAAGAACTTGCGGTCTCCATGTTACCAAAGATCGTTAACAAAAATCTCTCCAAACCAAATGATAGTTTAGAAAGCCGACATTGATTTATTACAGCACCAGTGCATGGGGGATCTCTCCTCCTAACATGCACACCAAAGAATAAAGACAAGTTCATTATATACATTTCCAGAAATGACTATATTAACATCACGCATATGCTAATACGTTACGAAACTATCCCTGGCAGACAAACAGAATTGGGGAAGGGTCTCTTGTGGTCTCTGGTGGTCTCTTGTGGCCCTTTAAGAAATGGCCTCTTACCCACTGTTTATTCAGTGACCTGGAAGTGAGCTCATTCCCTCCCTGTCTCTACAAAGTAGTTGGCCTTGAGCAAGCAGGTGCACCGTCCCTGTCTCTGCAAAGTCTGTTAGCTTTGAGCAAGCAGTACCGTCCCTATCTCTACAAAGCCTGTTTTCTGCTAGTAGTCTGTTTTTCTAGTAAAATCATTCTGAATTTTTAAGTCTTTGATATCATCCAGGTCAGTTAAGACCTACTGATATATGGATATCTTGTTGGTCCACTGAACTCTGAGTATGTTCGCTTTGGTGGACCTTCTTTGCCCTTCCTTCTTCTAGTTGATTTTCTTTTTTGAGGAAAAGTATCCCTTTCCCATCACAGCCCCCCTTAACTGGTTAAATGCATGATGTAATATAAACTTTTTTTTTTTTTAACAGGAAATTATGGGGAAAGTGGAATGGAAGCCTTCAAAGAGCTGGCTGCCCAAGAGGGTCTCTGCATTGCTCACTCTGACAAGATCTACAGCAATGCTGGGGAAAAGAGCTTTGATCGCCTGCTCCGCAAGCTGCGAGAAAGGTTACCCAAGGCTAGAGTGGTGGTTTGCTTCTGTGAGGGGATGACAGTGAGGGGGATCCTCATTGCCATGAGGCGCCTGGGAGTACTTGGGGAGTTCCTGCTAATTGGAAGGTAAGGCTCTGAGGGTGATTTCTCAGTTTGTCCCCTTCCTCTCGTCCTGCAGGCAGTCCTTTAATTTCAGAACTGTGTAAATCAGGCTACCTGTAATTTCCATATTTACTTTTCTAATGGATGAAAAGAAGTGACAAGAGGTAGAGCAGATCTCAGGAATGGAATATGAAGATGTATGCCAACTTAATTGGTGGTGTTAACTTTTGCTGAAGTAGATGTTAATTACAAACTGTTTTATCTGGATATACAATGTTAGTGTGTTTGTGCTTTCGCATACTCTAGAGCAATGTTTAATACACAGATTTTATAACCAACATAGGGAGCAAAGAATTCTGGTTTCAGAATGCGATCTGAAAGTCTGACGTGACAAAATTTCACATGTTTCACTAAGGATGTCTCCTGGTAATTTGAAACCCCAAATTATTGAATGGTTTTCATTACTTGAACTCTTTTCACAGTCCTGTGATAACAACCTGGCATTCTCAGTTGTATGCTTTGTTCTGATCTCTGCTGTTGAAAGCTAGGGCATTGATATTACACAGACTTGTTCGTTTTTTAAAACATCAAACTTGCTGATGGCTAAGTCAGTATGTATGTGCGTGTTTATATCACCGGAGTAACAGTGCAGACATTTATTGGACAGACAAAGACAAAAATGAGAACAGTTGCTTTTTTGTTCTAGAGTTGATCAGTTCTTTGTAGATATTCACTAAAATATAGTCAACTATAGTTCTATAATGTGTGGTCTATCCGTGTTTTCATTTTTGTGGTAGTTCTTATCTTGAAGTTTCTTTGACTTTCACCTTGATTTTTACAATGTCTCTATCTCTAGTTTTCCATTTCAGTGGATCTTGTTCAAATGAAGAGGGCTGACTCCTCCTGTCTTGTCTGTTAGACTGATAATGTCTTTCTAAATCTTTCTGTTTACTCTTTGTTCCTTATCTGTTGTTTAAAAACTATTCCTTCGAGGCCTTTGACAGTTGTCTCTTAACTACTTAGCTTCTGTTGCCTTTTTATTCTGTTGTCATTCAGATCTGTTGGATTTCTTTTAGTGCCTTTCTCTCCCTAAAGTCTTTCTGTCTGTCATTGTTGTGACTAGGATGCTCTCCTTTAGCCCTGTGCTATAATATTGGCCTCTCCCTGACTGCATTGCTTGCCAAACCCCACTATGATTTTTATAAGTCAGATAGCTAGTCTGGCCCAAGTAAGAATCTGAAAGCAATCAATGGCTCTCCTTTCATAATTTATTTCTGTTGCAGTCTCTGATTGCAATCTGTTTGGAGCAGAGACTGTATCTCTAGAAGGGTATGTAGATAAGATATAGCACATTTGGAAAGCCATCAGCATTAAAATGAAACAAATAGTAGGGCGGTATTGAAAATGATGTTATGTTTTAGATTCGTGCACGTGCATTTCATCTGCTTAGTTCAATATACATCATTTGAAGTGAATAACGGAATGTTTCAGGACTGATATGTTTTAAGCATTTTTTTTTCAGTGAACTGAAGAAACTAACTATGATAAAATTAGTCTGGTAGCAACATCCCTGGTCATTTTGTAAATGCCCTGCAGCTTTAGGCAATGTCGTGCTTTCTTCTGGTATCGTTGTCCTTCTGTAGCAATGTTTTATTGTTCACCTGATTCTGGTGCTCTGTCTTGATGCTGTCCATACAGAAAGCCAAAGGAAATGAGGCTCCTACATTAAGCATCAAAACTAGGTACTTTAGTGGTATAAATTTTAGTTTTCCTATTAGGCCACTTACTTGATCCCCCTGTCCATGGATATGTGAAACATTTTAACTTGAAACTTTAACTAAAAGCCTTTACCAAGCATTATGCTACTCTATTTAGTTCAATTGTTTGTCTCAGAATCTGCCCAACAGTGTTACTCTGAAATTTTAATCAGAACTTCTCACCTATTGAATGCTAACCATGGAATTTCTTTGGAAATCACAATATGTTTTTCAGGTAGGTTTTCACAAACCCTTCTTTAATGCTGGTAATTGAGTATGGGAGACTCCTTTTTAGGGCTGGGTGGGCTGTTCCGATTGTAAAACAGACTGGGTATTGCTTTGCATAGTCTGGATTGTGCCCAACAGCTGCCTGAAATAAAAAGTATTATAGGGCTTGCCCATTTTTTATATATGCTTGCAGAACTAAAAGAAAAGACATTTTCTTTGAATTGTCCTAATTAAGAGATTTAAAAAAAATGGCAAATCCAGCAAACTTATTCACAATTAAGTTGCAGTGAAACTGCAATGCTATGAATTTGGTGATCTGTATACAAACAGGAACCAAGGCACGCATTAACATTGCTCTGACATGCTGTTTAGTCTTTTTTATTCAAGTACCCAGCTAAGCAAAAAAACCAAAAGCCTTTTAAGAACATTCTTTTAATTGAGGGAAGTGGGAGTGAATGCTAAATCAAGATTTTTTGCAATAATGAGCCAAACAAACCCTTTAATTTACTCACAGGTTTATCATCAGCCACACTGTATCAACTCTGTACTCTGCTCTGACTCACTGTAAAGAGGAAGCCTTTACAAAGGGACACCTGGCTAAATAGCTCTCTTCCTGCTGGATCTTCAGTATTGCTCTTGATCAAAGCAGACAGGAACATCTTAGCTTAACTAAATTCAAGGTGTCAGAAAGAGACCTGGGAACTAAATCTGACTTCATTTTAGTCTGGGAATGATACATTGGAAACTATGGGGGGTTACATTGAGCCAGGACTGGGTCGTCAGGTACTGGGGACTTTTCTGGGATGAGCGGACTCTTCTTCGGCACAGAGTTAGGACTCTATTTGAGCTGTATCTAAGCAAGTGTTCCCAAATTCAGATTGGAAATCTAACTAGAAGTTCAGTCTTCTTTGCTACTGGAAGTGGGAATCTGTAATATTAGTAAGAAGAAAGGAAATTCCTATTTCTGGATCTGGAGAGAAGCTGGGATTAAGACAGGACAGGAGAAGAGGTTACAATCCTGCCTGAGGGAGAATCGAGGATTTTCTGAAATCAATATAGTGTCCAAATGTCATGGAGAATTCTGTGAGAAAATGTATTAGGCTATGAAATTAAGGATGATAAAGCTTTAAAAAGTGCCTGATAATCAAAGCGAAAGGAGAAGGCAAAAACTGCTTACGGGTTTGTATAAAAACAGTGATTGGAATAGTATTGGAGTAATCAAAGGCAAAAATTACACTAAGAAAATAAACTGCTCTTAAGGGAATTCAGGTGATAGCTCTTTTAGCAGACATTAGTTTTGATGTGAACAGACTATATAGCAAGATACTCAACATCATGTGTCTAATCGTGTTTATGCAGGCCACTGGGTTTTATATTACTTAATAAGCAACAATTAGGTTTTGTGATAATCTTGCAAGATGGATGAATCTCCTGTATATCCCCTGGGATGGCGCATTAAGACAAAACCAGATTTCTAGCATCTGTGTGGGTAATGCAAAGCAAATAAAAGATGCAAATGAAATCCCCAATTTTAGTGTTTACTCTGAGATCATTGGAGAAGAGACATGTGAGATAAATAGTTGGAAATGAAAACACCCTTTTGCAATTTGATGATCTCTCAAACTCCTACACTTGAGGAAATTTAGGAAGGAAGGGATATGTTAGTGCACAAGCTGCTTTTCAATATAACACTTGGTAATGGACAACGTACTGCTTTACGTCCATAGGCTTTCCAATGTTTTATGGTCTTCATTAATATTGCTCTGTGGGCTGATGCAGAACTATGAATTTTAAGTGTCGGTAGGGTGAACTGTCCTGAAAATTTGGACACTTGACAGTGAATATGCAGTTGGATTCTCTGCTGTGAATTCAGTACATGACAGAGGGCATCAGTTCTTTTTCTGTATCTAATAGATCACTTTTAGCACAGGGTGACAGAGATTTCAGGATGCATACTGTAATCAAATTTTTCCTGACTGCCGTCCCTCACAAGCCAGTATTAATAATGGTGGTTTTGGCATTTAACTTCACACTTTCAAATATGTTGACAAAGCATTGTGAATGTAACCTGTTTGGTCTTATTATCTGACATTGTTGGGTATGTGGAACCTGATTTCAACCTGTTGGTGAGTTTACAGAAAAATGTGCCCTGATGTGGTCAATCCCTGGGTGGCAGGGTGTGTGGGAGGATTTGGACACGTACCTAGAGCAATTATCACCTTCCAAAGTCTGAACAGGCATGTAATCCCACTGAATTTGTGTGCCACTTGACAAAAGAGTGCCTTGCCTCCCTGAATGAGACCCATCAGTTCCTAGCACTGTGACTACTGAGACTCTACTCAGCTCCATCAGAGCAGAGGAAGAAGGGCCTCTACAGCTGAGGACACCATGCTTCAAACAGGGACCCAAACTCCTATCCACAGTAATCACCCTCACAGACAAAAAGGAAAACTCCAATCAGAAATTGACAGGTCCATAGCATTACTTAGTAAAGGAGGAGGAAGAGTCTGATCAGGAAAATGGTCCTTCATCAAAGAAACAGGAGAAGGAGGTGACAGAAGTCACTGTATAGGCAGGAATCATCTGGTCCCTGAGTGAACTTTGAGATATGCAGAAAGATTGTATCTGCCAGCCAGGTGAATGAATTGCTGCCTGGTTGCTCAGATACTGGGGTACTGGGTCTGACTGTCAGGAATTAGAAGGTAAGGAAGCCCAGGAGCTGGGATACGTGGCTAGGGACCAGGGAAGAGACAAAAAAATTGCAAAAGAGGCAACAATCCACAACCTCTGGAGGTAGCTCCTGTCGAGCCTGAAGGCAAAGTATCTCCTCAGGGATGGTCTTGTAAATTTCTGAGGGAAGTAGACCACCTCTGAGAAAGGTGGTGTTTTAATTTGTGTCTTTGTTTCTCACTATCCAAATCTATTTTCATTGGCAATAAATTGAATTAATTTGCCCCAAGTTGAGTCTCTTTTGCCTGTGATGCTAACTGTTAAGCAATCTCCCTGTCTTTGTTTTGACCTATGAAATTTTTCATCCTGTTTTCTACCCCTGTCCTTTTGGGTGGGGGTGGTTGGCAAACAGTTGAGTGGGTATTTGGCTACTGACCAAGGCTAACCGACCACAGATGACATATGTTGCACTGCCAACAGCACAATGACATGTATTTATCTTTCTGTTTCTTTCAGTTCTGACATCACAAATATCATAAATAACACAGAGTATCACAAATACCACCTTCCATATCTGGCTAAAAAGATACCTTCCATATCTTCCTGACTCTTACTCCAGTTGAGTCCCTGGTGCCAGTGGCTCGTGCATTACCTACAAATTGACCCAGAATATTCTGCTGCTAGATTGGGATTTTTTCATAAAGAAGATGACCATCAAAAGATGTTACTGTTCTTTTAAGTTAGACTAGCTGAAAGAAAGATGCTGTACTCTGTCTCCAAAGCACGGTGTCTTCATTTATCACATGGGCTGCTGCACATTTATGAAAAATCAATGAGAAATGTCCACATTCTCCCAAAGGAGCTGAAGTGTTTTCCAGGGCCAATGTATTTAACTCCATTTCCAAAAAATATAATTAGCTATTTTTAAGTACATAAGAGATTACAAACAAATCAGTAAAAGTCAACAGTATGCTGTCAATTGGGGAAAAAAAACCTGCCTTGTGCTAGCCTAGATTATTTAGAACGAGTTTGGGCCTTTTAATCTGGCAAAATAGTAGATATCACAGAGTGTTGCTCATTATAGTGTTTTATGCCAACTTGCCGTGAGTGGAAATGTGATGTTAAGAAAACTGGTAGTAATCCAGCATTGCCAAATTGATACAATAGAACCCAAACCACTAGCATACCATGTACTGTTTTTTTTGGGAGGGTACTCCGAGTGATAAAACTCACAGTGGTTCAAAAGCCTAAAGTAAAGGTAACAACAGAAGTGGCATGCTGACAAATAGAAAGATAGTCATTTAAGCAGCAAAAGGTTTGCTTTTCATGTTGTTTACAGCAGGAAGAGGACTGTTTTATCTGTCTGGTACCTCCAGGGCCAAAGATGCTGAGAACAACTGTTACGAATGAATCTTTTGCTACTGACACTCCAAGTTAGTGGAAGACTATTTAAATAGATGTTTAGATATAATCAGAGGTTTAGCTAGGTTTGGATTCAAATTACTGGATTAAAATTCAAGTAGACTCAGTGAAATGTTGATATCATTCATGATCAATGTTCAAATACTTTCAAAGTCTAACTGAAGTTGTCAGTTAAGCAAAATATTGTCAATGAAGATAGTCCCACCTGGCATCATCAGCCGATTTCCTGAACATTATCAAGGTTGGTAATAGGATGCACTGCTAATTTTAATGTCTGGAAACTCAGAACATGTCAGTCTCTACAAATTTGTATTCCTTACTTATTCACGGTTCAATCTAGTGCCTGTTGACTATGATGAGAATTTGTAATCAGTGCAGATGAAAACAGCCTTACATGATACAAGAAGACTATGAACAAGCAAGTTTTGTTTACCCCCTAGTCTAAAATAACATCAATCTATGTTAAAATGTCAAGTGTCAGTTAAATAGGCATATATTACAGCAGAATTGCATTTGATTTGAGTTTGTGTAGTTTGCTTTTAGAGCTCACCAACAGTCATTCCATGGCTGTTACTTGTTGATAGTAATGATGTAAGATGGAAGAAGATGTAAGATTCAGGTTTACTTAGCTGGGATTTTAGGGAGCAATTCCGTGCTGATGTTAACAACAGGAACAACGTTCACTTGTTCCAAGACAAGAAAATACAAGAAATGTACCTACTGTTTTTTGATGGTAAGATGGGATTTAAATATTACAGCAGGCAATTTTTAGATTCTTTTTTTTTGTCTTTTCACGTCTTTCTCCCTTTTATGTGACATGAGCTAAACTAGGTTTTGGATATAATAATATAATCAAACCTCTCTCTTTGATATGGGCATCCAGAATTAGTTTCAAAAGCATGTATTAACACTTAGATGTTTCTGTGGACACATTAGTGTTTTTAATGAAGATGACATTTTCAAATGTTGTAGGTGAGACATTGGTGCTTTTGAAATGTTGCTCAATTTTATTAAACCTCCTTTTTTTTGTAACTCAAAATGAGGTAGTTTCTGCTTTATGCAACAAAAATAGCTACTAAATAGAAAATTTCAGCAACGGTCTCTCCACATTATTCCTAGTTCTTCACAGAAGACTTTAACACATGTTTTCGAGTATGGTCCTTGCTAAAGTGAATCCACTTTAGAGAAAGCAGATCACATCACTAACAAGTATGAACTGTGTTCCAGTAGTCCATGTAAATTCCTGCCCCAGATTGTCTGACAAGTCCCATACTGACAGACATGAAATACGAGGTCTCCAGTAGCTTGAAGACATAGGAAAAAGCCCAAACCCTTCATCACAATCTTCTTTCTGGGTTGATTTTCCCATATGATCTTTAGAATTTTCTGTCCTTACATGCCTATATATCCAAAGAGTCCCTGAAAGGATGAAGTTTATGGAAATTTAAGGTTGCAAGCCACCCAAATGTGAAATGATATGTTTAAACTGTACTTGAGTGCTTGCAGACTATCTATGCTAATAAATAATTCACAGAAGATAATATTTAGATTAGATGCATCTTTTGACTATCTTTTGTTCTTGGACAATGGTCACAGATCACTTCTTTACTTTCTATACAGGAGTTTGAAAGAAAAACAATATCCAGGCTATTTTTCAGTAGAAGAATCGATGTCTTTGTATGCATTGTTAATATAAACATTACAAAAAATAAATACAACACTTTACTAAAACCTGAATACACACGTAAGACTAATTAAAGTGGAAGCAGTACTGATTACTAAAATATAAATGCATATGTTAAGATATTTTAATAAAGTAAATGCATACATAGCTTTTTAAAGTTATATGAAAGATCGCAGATCTAACAAACAGGACATTTGAAAACCTGTTTGAAGGCAATGTACAATTTTTAATGGTAGTCATCAAAGTACCTTTTCCATAGAAGTTGATTGTATTGAGGGGAGAAAAGGGACTGGGATTTTCCTATTTCTGAATGTGTAGTGCAATTGATTATCAAGGCAAAGAGGCTATCTTTCACTTGCTTAAGTCACTGGAACAGGAGTCTTAGCACAATACAAAACGAGACGTATTAACCTCGTGATGGCAAACTTGTGGGACAAAACCCTCTTGTTTCTGGATTTCTGGTAAAAACTTCCATGATTCGAAGGCAGTTTACACTTCTTATTTAGCAAAGGAAACCTAAGACTTGGTTCAGTGTGTTCAAATTGTCTTGGCATGGATGCTATAGGGAGATTTACCTAAACTTGTAATGTCCAACAGATTGCAAGAAAGGAACAACCTTGGCAGAAATAATTTACCTTTAAATTTTCTGCAAAGTCTTCCACCTCTGAAAAAGTGCAACAGTTTAATGCCTGCTTGTTTATGAATTTATATGGATGTTAGAATCATTGAGTTATTCACAGTGCTATGTGTTGTTCATGGATTATTTATTAGGCTGCATGTGTTTTATCATGCCTCTGTAGTAACCGGTAGCTGGATGGCTGCTGCTCACCTGGAATAATATGCTGTACTTTTCTGTGGATGAATCATATTGAATGATGTTACTTCAAGAGTCTTTGCATAATTTACTTAGGGCCATAGTTTTTCAGGCATGTCTGTGTGAGGCTGGGATTCTTCACAAATGGTTAGGAAACTAAGCGGTTTGTATTTCTACTGACAACAGTTAAAATAAGACCCTAATACTATGAGCTTTGGAGTTGCTGCAGTTTACTTCAGGTGCTTTTCAGGGCTCACATAGAAATGTAACTTAATGGAGTTGTAGTAAAAACATGAACAAAACCTTCCCTCAAAATACAAATCTTTGTATTTTTTTTTTCAGGTTTAATTTCTTAATTCTGAACAGCAAATTAATCACCTGTTTTTTAAAGGAAAACAGAAATTAAAGATGAACCTTTCATAGAATACTTTTCTCATTTTGTTATTATTTAAGAATAATTGTTTTCATGTTTCCTGCCACACCTTGGTATAAAAATAGTTTTTCCTGCTCCAGCATGGAAATATACAATATCACTATTAGTAGCAGTTCCAGTCCTTGGATCACTAGAAAGTTTTGACATTAGGGGTAAGGTATTGACTGAAGGTAATCAGAATTGCCTGAGCTGTGTTCATACGAACAACACATGTTTTGATAGGGACAAGCACGTCAAGGAAAAAATAATTTAGGTTACAATTTAAACACCTTTCTACTGAATCCTGGAATGCAGTGACTGAAAAGCTTCAGGGCTCCTGTGAATAATCCACTGGTTGCATTTTCAGTGCAGCAATTTCCTGCTTGTTAAAGCCTTTGGCTCGTTGACCAGAGAAGGTAAAATAAAGAGCAGGGTAAAATGTTGTGGGAAAAGACCATATATATTCATATACTTCTTGATTTTCATTCATTTTTCCCTTTCTTTTCGTAAGTGCCCTCAGCCTAATGGCCTTGCTGGAGAACGCCTGGTACCTTTCCAAGGCTCGAAAATGCACCCAGCATTCAGCTGTCTGAGGAGATGAATTCATCTGAACAGAAGCTACCCCTGAAGCATCTGTATGAACATACAGTGTGGAAGTTTTAGGTCATGCAAAGGTTGTAATCTGAGAGCCAAATACATTATGTTTCTAAAGTTGAAATTAAACTGGAATCGAGGCAACTGGCCCATGGTGGTAGATCCTTAACCTGTTGCTTTTCTGCCGAAATTTTCAGCCAAGACAAATCCCTTCTCAGGCATGGTAGTGCTTTAGCACCTGACGTGATGTCAAGAATTCATTTTATGAAGTCAAATGTGACTCTTTCACGTTACTATTGCCTCTTCAGTACCACCAGTCCGTTTAGATGTAAGGCTTTTGACAGTGTCTCCCACAACATCCTCATATGTAAGCTTAGGAAGTGTGGGTTAGATGACAGTGAGGTGGATCGAGAACTGGCTGAATGGCAGAGCTCAGCAGGTTGTGATCAGCGGCACAGAGTCTAGTTGGAAGCCTGTGACCAGCGGTGTTCCCCAGGGATCAGTGCTGGGTCCAGCCCTGTTCAATATATTCATCAACGACCTGGATGAAGGGACAGAGTGTACCCTCAGCCAGTTTGTTGATGATACAAAGCTGGGAGGAGTGGCTGACTCACCAGAATGCTGTGCTGCCAGTCAATGTGACTTGGACAGGTTGGAGAGTTCCGGGGGGCAGAACCTGATGAAGTTCAACAAGGTCCTGCACCTGGGGAGGAACAACCCCATGTGCCAGTACAGGTTGGGGGCTGACCTGCTGGAGAGCAGCTCTGCAGAGAAGGACCTGGGAGTGCTGGTGGACAACAGGTTCACCATGANCTGGGTCTGTTCAGCCTGGAAAAGAGAAGGCTGAGAGGAGATCTGATCAATGCTTATTAATACCTAAAGGGTGGGTGTCAAGAGGATGGGGCCAGACTCTCTTTGGTGGTGCCCAGCGACAGGACAAAGGGCAATGGACACAAACTGGAGCACAGGCAGTTCCACCTGAACATGAGGAGGACCTTCTTTAGTGTGAGGGTGACAGAGCACTGGCACGGGCTGCCCAGAGAGGCTGTGGAGTCTCCTTCTCTGGAGATATTGAAAACCCACCTGGATGCTTTCCTGTGCAACCTGCTCTAGGCTAACCTGCTTTAGCAGGGGGGTTGGACTGGATGATCTCTAGAGGTCACTTCCGACCCCTGCCATTCTGTGATTCTGTGATGTAGGACTGAAAGACTGCAGAACTGGCAGATCTTGCCCACACTTCAGTCATTACTGTATGCATCTTAGTTCAGTTATTTGTACCTCAGAGAGGGAGAAACAAAAAGAGAACTTTGTTTCAAAGCCTTGCAAATTCACTGCTGCCTGAGAACCGACCTAGCACTTATTTTAACTGACTTTAAACAGTATGCATTATTCACTATGAGCTATTTGTGGATAAGCTTTAGTACCTGGGGCTCATACAGTTATTTTCCATGCTGGTGATTTGGATCTATTTATTTGTTCTGTGGGGAGTGAGCTTAAGTTTTTTCCTCCTGGCCTTCTTTTCCTCAGAGACTGGAGGGATGCAATACAAGTCAGAGTTAGAAAGAAAAATATACTACTGTTTTTTAGTTTAGTAGAAATAGAATGTGTTATTTTTCTGCTTTATAGAATAAAACTGAATTCTGAGGTTTCAATCCAAAGAAGGCATTGCTAAGAAGAAGCTGAATATCAGCTCTTGCATGTTAATGTGAGGATTAGGAAGGCTGCATAATAGATCAGATTTAAGCACTTCTGTATGCAGAAATTACAACCTGAATGTGACTCCAGTTATGGTTTCTGCTGATTTCTCCCAGCAGGTTGAATCATGGTAAGTTGCTATTTCTAATGGGAAATCTAGATTTTCTCTACTCTTCCTCTGATACATCTCTGAATATCCACTTTTATCTTTTTTCTTATTGTTATATACTATTTGAGTTCTTTAGTTGTTCCTTGCATGCTGCATCTTGTTCCTTACATCTTCATCCATCCTTTCTTGGTCTTCCTATCCCCATCTACCTGAGTCTCAAGACTTTCCTGCCAATTAACCTGATGAACTATTCAGCACCTGCCACCATTATGGGGCTTTTATTTTTTGTGGCAAAAAGTCTGCACTGTTGGCATAATTTCCTTCTGTGAAGTCAGGAGTTTTAGCATTTTCTTATTCAGAAATGGGAGATAAGCCAAATATGCTCATGAAAATCCTACTAGTATTACAGAGATCCTTGAAGAACAGGTTAATTTCACAACTCTTCTGCCTTGTCTGTTTGCTCCTGTTACGTTAGGAAGATCAGCTCCCTACACGCTTTTTTGGAAGTGTCATCCAAAGCCATAATTAAATGAACCTAACAATTTAGGAATGCAGTATCTTGGTTTTGTTTGTGAATGTGTGATAGCAGTTGAAAAAACCAGGACCCCCAACATTCAAAGTACCTATGCAGGCATGTAAGACTGGCCCCTTTATTGTTTTCAGTTCTTGATGGAACATTGCATCACTATTGCCATTAAAAAACATAGTATTAAGCATTTGTTATCGTATTAATTGCTATTACTTTTATAGACCTGAAATACTGACTTGAATCTGGTCTCACTTCTTATCATCAAAATATTAGGACTAAATTCTGAGGATAGGCACTGGTATAAAGGGAAAAACTAGGCAAGTGTTCTGACGTTGCAGGCTGGCAGTTGATCATTTTCAGAATTGCAAACTGAGTAAATGTGAGGACTCACTGAGAGGTAACATAATGTAAGCAAACAAACCAGATGCTGAAGTCTACTGAAAGAGCTATGGCTAAGGCCAGTGCCCAGACTGATTTATAGTGGAACACCTAGGGTACAAAATTAGATGCGTTCATCTGCACTCATTTCAAATGCATTTGTCTCAGCAGTGTGATTACAATGTATGTTAAATGAACCCAGAACAGGAATGGAGAGTTTAAAGTCTTCACAAGAAACTTGCCACCGTCTCTCTGGTAAGCATGAGAACAGAAACAGAGGATGATAGTGAACAATAATGTCTCTCTCGAGCTCTATTGTCCAAGTATGACTGATTTATTTTTTCCATTTGCCGTTATGTTTCTGGGAAAGCTTCTTAGATCGGAAGACTTAACTCAAGTAATTGCACAACCTGCTACTCCAGCAGGGTAAGAGCTGCAGTTGTAAAGAGATACAGGCAGAATTAAGAATCAGGAAAGATAAGAGGCTAAGAAAGGAGAAGAAGTGATGCTAAATGTGAGAAAGGAAACGTACATTGTTAGGAAAGAAACGAAATTGAATGGGGAAGAGGGAGAGGATGAGTTATAAGAGTCTGTACATAAGAAAGAGGTGGCAAGTGGTAGGGTTTTGGTTTCAGGCAATGGTTGTTTATTCTGATACGGACTGAGATGTGTTAAGACACATGAAACAAGTTTAGTTTCTATAAATTGCACAAATTGAATGGAAGCAGAATCATGACTCCAAACTGGATAAAGTGGTGGACTGCTAGCCTGTCAGGATTCGATACAAGAATGCTTCTGTTGGTACTGAAGTTTTCTGGTAATACATCAAGGGCTGAATTCTGTTTTCATGTTACTGTGAATCATGAATAACCCTCTGGACAGCAGTGCTGTTGAAGTGAGTGTAAAATGAGAACTTTCTGATAGAAAGTGCTTATGTGTTAAAACAGAAAAATGTCCATGTGTTCCAGGATTGTGTCTCTGTCAGAGGTGAACATCCAGTGCTTGTGATTCAAATGGAGATCTTTTACTTCAATTTTTTTTCTCGTCTGTGTAGAAACATATCTCCTGGGAGTTTCTGCTGACTGGCTGATTTGTTTCAAGCCAGGTGATTGACATTCCTTGTAATTTTCATCCCTGGTATGGAAATTACAGATGTTGTGCTTGTTTGTTAATGTCTGATTCTTGTTTAAAGCTTCCTAAGCTATTTATTTCCATGAAAACTCAGTGATGTCTGTGAGTCCCACACATTAGTCTGAATATAAGAGGATGTTTTCTGTGTACTTTACATTTGCTGGCTTTTAATTGAATCAAATCTTTCTAATGGAAAGGGGAACAGGAGTCTACCTGGATTCATTTTCATCATTTGTTAGACATAACATCATGTTTGTCCTCGTGTCTCTTCCTAACTAAATGCACTGTTTTTAAGGTTCTGCAGACTACAAATGCTTTGAGGAAGAGACAATTTTTTAGGTTTGTGCGGTGTCATACGTGGTGGGGATGACCTTGGCTCATAACTGGGTTTGCTGGTCACTACTGCAACTCATGCAAATAGTAATAATATTTTAAAACAGAACAAAAATTACTTAGGACACAGTGTACAGGAATGACCAAACACAAGGGAGGGATTTTTTTTTTTCTATTTTTAATAAGGGGCTTGCTGCAGTGCTAGGATAAACTATGACATTTATGACACTTTGACATTGCAGGGGGGCCATGGCCTCACTGCTTAAGTGGAGGTGCTCAGGATCAGCATGAGCAGCTGTGCCACTTGTCCTGATGACTGTGGAAAGAGGTTGGCTGAGAGTCTGGAGGGGAAAGTGTCTGTATCAAAGTGCTGTAGTTCTTTCAAACTGTATAAGCACATTAAGTAAAGCTTCAGTTGCTCTGAGACAGCTCTTAAAAAAGATACTGCAAAGTGATGGAGACCTACCTCAAGTCGTGCTCCTCCTTTTCCTAGGTTGATCAATAAAAGTTGTAGTACAAAATCTAGCCCTACATCTTTTAAAAACTTAAGTTTTCCTTAAGCCAGAGTCCATGGATTAGAGAAAATTATTTTTGTGGGCAACTTGTAATATTCAGAACTCTATGTAGTCTATGACTTTGACATTGCATTTCCCACTGCAGAGTTAGGCTTTACAGTGTAAGAGTTTCTATTTCATTTCCAGTTCAAGAGAGACAGGGAACTACCGGAGAGAGTCCAGCGGAGGGCCACGAAGTTGATTAGGGGAGTGGAGCATCTCTCTTATGAGGAAAGGCTGAGAGACCTGGGTCTGTTCAGCCTGGAAAAAAGAAGGCTGAGAGGAGATCTGATCAATGCTCACAAATATCTAAAGGGTGGATGTCAAGAGGACGGGGTCAGACTCTTCTCAGTGGTGCCCAGCGACAGGACAAGGGGCAATGGGCACAAACTGGAACACAGGCAGTTCCACCTGAACATGAGGAGGAACTTCTTTACTGTGAGGGTGACAGAGCACTGGAACAGGCTGCCCAGAGAGGTTGTGGAGTCTCCTTCTCTGGAGATATTCAAAACCCGCCTGGATGCATTCCTGTGCAACCTGCTCTAGGCTAACCTGCTTTAGCAGGGGGGTTGGACTAGATGATCTCTAGAGGTCCCTTCCAACCCCTACCATTCTATGATTCTATGATTCTCTTTTACCAGATTTTGTGTCCCCAGACAAGCAGAGCTTCCTGTACCTGCCCCTTGCCTGTCCAGATTCTCCAGCTCTCTGCTGCTGGCAGCCTCAAAAATAAACTTCACACATTGTTAATGCCTAAGTCTGCGGCATAGTGGAAACTGAAATGATGGAGACGTTGTAAGAACAAATTGAATTTAACTTAAAAATAAGATCTCAACTGTTGTATTGACTGCATTATTCCATGTTGTATGTAACTTAATATAAAGCTCTGTGATTCGTTTAAATGAAACTGCCACAAATTTTCAGTCTGAAAAGCAGAAGGAACCTTGCTGTGTAACTGAAATTCCCTCAGGAGGTAGGTAGTGATTTACATCCCTCTTGAAGGAGCCAGTGTCTATTGACCATTACAGAGTATACGGGGAACTGAATGATAGGGGAAAATGTGCAGAGGGAGAAACAGCTGTACAGTGCTCTAGGTGATATTAATCTGCTTATCTTGGATTTACAACATAGGAACTCAATTTATGCTGCAGTGGGTAGCAGTCAAGTAAAAACAAACCTCCGAACCAAGTCTTTGAAAGGTATGCGTCTCTAGGCACTTTTTTTCCCCCTCTTTTTCAAAGAGCTGTAGGAGTCATACATTTTGTCATCTTTTTGAAAGTTTAGTGGCTGAACTAAACATTCTGGAGGCAATGCTTATAACAAGCACAAACAACTTTTAATGACTTTAATAGTTTGTTTTCTTTTCTCAGCAAGAAGAAAAAAATTATTCTTTGCCAACCTGAAACATTTTTGTTAAATCCAGAACAATGTTGTGTCAATTTCAAAACAAATATGCTATTTCAAAATAGGAAGTCACAATGTGCCTGTTTTGAAAATATTGAAATTATTTCTTCTAGACAATGTCAAAATAAATTGTCATAATATTTAACCCTCAATGCTTTCCAAATTGGTGAATAATTTTGATCTCCTCACAAGTGTAATTTCCAGCAGATGTATTATTCATCTATTTCTTTGTAACTTTGGTAATGCTTTTGAAACTCCTGCTGATGGCAACTCCACCATTTTCACAAGTCTGAGACTCCATCCTGTTCTGATGGATAATGATAGTAATACAAACATCCTTTTTCTTTTTTTTCTCTGTGAACTACACCAACACAATATAACAATTATATAGACACAAGTCCTTAAGGAGCACAGGACACTGCAACATGTTTTCTCGGCAGCATATGATATCCTGAGCACATCAAATACACCATCTGTTTGCATTGGCTCCCCATAGAATAGCGACTTGGCTTCAAAATTCTTACTCAAGGTCAGCTTTCCTTTTGTCCTTAAGAAACTTGGTCATCTTTGACAAAACTATCTACAAGGTCTTTGGGGTCAATACCTTGGCCAAAATGGCAAAAGGGAGTTTTCTGTAATAGCGTGAAGCAGTTCTGTGCGAAATACAAAGCTTCTGTCTGAGACTGGCCTTAGGATGTAGAGTGTCAGGTATGCAACTTAAGGACTGGCTTATCTCATCAATGTTCATAAAAATATATGCATGAGAAGAACACAGAATGAACACTCCCTATACAAACAACTCACTAGCAAGAAGCTGCAATCATGCATTACAATTGAAAAGCTCCATGATATACAATGCTCTATTGGCAAGAGGAGAAGAGAGAGTTGCTCTCTGAAGGTACCTGTCGGTTTGTTTGTCCATCCCTCTGTCTCCCTGCTCTCCTGCTCCACTGGCTACAGGGGCAACATGTATCCAAAGTCATGCAAGAGAAATCCAGACCTCTAATTCCAGCATCAGACATGGAGGTTTGAAAACATTTATATAGAGAGAAAGAAATAGGTTTTCTGTGAAACACGTTTGCCTTTCGGGACAGAAAAGGATCGTGTGCTGACAGCATCAGTTCTGTTGCTGAGAAAGGAAGGAATTTTGTCAGTAGAGGCAACAACCTAATTTCTCTTACCCTCTCGTAACAGAAGAGTCCCTGGTAAAATAGTGAGAGCTGGAGGTCACCTTTTGGTGTAAGTTTTTTCATCCTGGATCACTTCAGTCTTCTGGGAAATGCAGTGGTTCCTCCCATGTGGGCTTCCCACTTCTGTCCTTGCATTTCTTATTGGGGTTGTACAGGCCAGGCCAGGGACAATGTTTTGTTCTGCATAGATTTGTTTGAAAAAGGTAGGAAAAATTCAGAAGTCACATTAGAAGTTCTGTAAATGGGCCCACACACCTTCCCACTTCAACATCGTGTCTGGTCTTTCAATTTCCTGAATTTTCTCACACTCCCTTTTTCTTACTTTTCTTACTTGGTCGTGAACGCTGCGTGTGCACACGCGTCTTTGTTGACTTGGTCGTTTTCACGTTATGCTTACTGACTCGATTCCCTTTCACTATCTTATTTTTCTTCAGATTCTTGTATTTTGCCTCCTCTGTGTTACAGCTTCCTTTTTTTCTCCCTAGCTTCACTCAACTTCACAAAATCTAGCTTACTGAACACGTACCCCGCACACTTAACCCTTCCTGTTGATTCACAGTTCAGTTCTGAGATAATTACAGCCACTGCAGTACAAACACCTGTGGAGATCGTCGATAGGCAAAACTAGTGTCCCTGTTGGTATAATTCTTGCTGTCTTATCCTAGTGATGTTTAAATGACGTCAGACAGTATCTGGCATGAAATAAGGTATAGAGCAATTCTTTCCTGAAGGTTCTGGTACTATGAAATGAGTCATGCGTAGTCTTTGGCCCTTTGAAGGCATTAACTGAATTTTGAATTGTAGTTCCTTTGAATGGAAACTGTTGCCTTTTCTAGTAATTTTAAACCAGCTTGTACATTATATAAATTATCTTATGTGTTGTTGGTAATTTTTATTTTTCTTTTAAATTAGAGTAAAATGCTGAGGGATACTATTCTGGGCAGTGGAGAGGCCAGTGACATTGGAAATATTTATTTCAGAAATACTGAATCTGGAAAAATAAAAAGAATCCTTAAATCTGAACTTGAATTATGTTCTAGTTTTTAATGATTATTCCGATACTTGATGTTTATGTCCTGGCAGCCATTATACTTGACATTTGATAGGAAAACATGAAGATTTTCCAGTCAATAAATCTTCATAATAAGTAATGGATTTAAGTTGGTGCTGTCCTTCAGCTTTGACAACGTACCAACCTGGCTGATTGGTTATTTTGCTTACTGTTATCCCCACATCTAAAGGTGAATTTACACTCAAATCCTCTAGGTGCATAACACAGAAAAGTAGTGACCTTATGTAGAAATGGAGCTCGTTTGGGAACAGATGAGATCACTCAGCTGCTCACCACAGCTGCCACAAAATAAGTGTTTGTAAAGCAAAAGCAGATTGCTCCCAGGTTTAAAAAAATCTGTTTATTTTAGCACCAACCGTTTTCAGAGAAGCCACTCATTACAAACTCTGTGGTCTCTCATATAAAATCTGTTAAAACTAGATCCAAAACACAGTAAGAGTGAAGTAACTCCTCAGTAATTTATTTAAGACTTTGCAAGGTCAAGGAGATGCTGTTGCTCCTGTTCAGCAAAACTGTTAACGGTAGGCTTAAAGTTCTACAAAATAACATTTGGGTAAATGTCTGCCTCATTACTGTCACAGAAAAGTGTGAGACTTTCATAGTGATCAAATTTAAGCATTATAGAGAACACATACGATCTTGGTTTTAATGCTGATTTCTTGAAAGGACTGACTTTTGTAGTCATTATGAAAAGCGTATATTTATAGTTTAACCTTATACTCTGGACTACTAAATAAGTTATTACTAGTACAGAATGTAAGCAATAAGATTATATTATAGTTTAAGAAGAAGCACAGGACAACATTTAGTAGGTTAGTAAAGAATGAATAAAAGTTATAGCCAATATATTTCTAGCTTGGCTTTAACTGTATTAATTAAAGATGACTAGAAAACACAGAAGGGAAGAAGATTCAGAAACAAGAAATGAGCTGAGACTTGCCAGCCACAAAGGTCAGAAAATCAGCTTGATTGAAAAGCCGGTAGATGCATTTGTAAGCATTGTATAGAATAAAATTACATGTTAGATACAGATATGTTAATTTATGTATTCAAGGATAACTAAGTATTCATGCTATGCAGTAGTCATGGAGGAGTCTGACAAAATTTATGTCAGTGATAAAATGTTAAGTGTCTGAAAACAGTATTCCTCAGGCTTTGGAACTGCATTTGTGCCTCTATCCCTGTCTGTAGGTGCATCAATATTTTAATTGTAATTTTATTTCTAAATTCAGGTAAAGGAGGTAACATTTCTTTGTAATAAGGAGGCTATCTATTTGTGATTTTTGAGACAGAATTTGATTTTGGTCTAATCTTTTTCTTTCTCTTATATTGTCTGTACAATCACGTATTACATACTGCAGACATAAGTGATCTCCTTGTTGTGTCTCATTGTTCTTTATTTACTCACTCTATGCTATACTTAAGATCTTATTTAAATTCTTTTTTTGTCTCATGCTTTAAGAACTAACGTTTTTGAAGGGTAAATTCATTGAACTTTCACAGTTTCTCTCATCATTTCCACAGTATATTTTGTGGCCAAAAAAGCTGACGATAGTTTGAGAGGAAAAGGGTATGTCTGCACATCAAAATATTTGTTAGCCAGTGGATAAATTTGTGACTAGAATATCCAGCCAAACCTTCAGAAGTGAGAAGGTGACCATTTAGCATGTGCTTCCTTGTAATTTCTCCAGTTTTATAATTCATATTATCTACACTTTCATGCCACTTCACGAAATAAGTTTAATGTTGGAAAACATGTGAGTGTACAATTTACATACCTTCTTTGTTATAAGTAGCACAGAAGTTCTGTACTGGTATGTAAACAGAAGGTAGATTTGTGATGTTGAGACATTTTGTTCTGGATAGCTTTAAATTTATTTGTAAGATGGGAGTATTTTGTTTCCAAATACACAAGAGTCTCTAGGAGATCACATTGTAGTTCACAATCCCTGAAAAAAGTTGAAGATGGGATTCATAGGGAAAGCAAAGCCCGAAGTTGTCTCCAGTGAGTTTCTTTCTCAGCACTGTTGGAGCAGAGACTACTGGCCAAAGGGCAATGATTCAGGAAGCTATGGTTCATAGCTAGTGCCAACAGCACTGGAAGCTTTTCTATCCTCACAGAAGCTCAAGAGGGGGAATTTCTTGAGCGCCTAGTGTGTCCCCGGGGCGTGGGCAACTACTTTGATACCTCTAGACTCCTTTTTGGTTTGTGATTTCTGTTGAGTGGCACAAAACAACTGACTTCTTTTATGTTAAAGGCTAGAGTGCTCCTGAAGCTTGCAAGACTGCGGAGACAGAACTTGTCACTGATGTGGTGTACTAAACTTTCTTCCAATTTAATATTTTTTATTTGTAAAGTGTTAGGCATTTTATACTGGCTTCTAAAATTCAGTATTTGAAGTTTCTCAAAGGGAATGAATGTCAGAAGGAATCTTGGGGCTATTTTAGAGAGACAACAGGACCTAGATTTATGATTAGGTTTTTACCTATATTGAAGTTAAGGACTAGTTTCATATTTGTGGTAACAGCAAAGCAATTTGGCTTCACTTTGACAATCAGCTGTGGTATGAATATACGTTGGAAATTATTAAGAACAGTGTCCTAACTTTTCAACCTAAAATGTGACTAATTTCCTGAATCTATTGCTTATGTTAGAAAATCGGATGATGTACTTTTCATTTCCACCAGCATACAGACAATGCATACGTGATGCAATTACTATAGTTAGATGAAATGTGGATGTATTTTGATACAAAGATAGAAGTGAATCAGTGATTTTCTGTCATAAAAGTATGTAATTAAGTAATCTTCTGCTCTGACCTACAGGGAAAACTGAACCTTGCATGCAAAAACCATGTAAATAACAGCCCTGTATTTTTGAGGAGCAAAGGGTGATATTTACAGCAAAGACAGCATATTATCAGTGTCGTCATCTCTCTGTAGTTAGCAGCAACTGTTTTCAAAGGTTCCCCCAATGCTACAATTTCACCAATCAAAATCTGGAAAACGAACATTTGCTTTTGTTTTCTTTTGTTTTGTTTTTTTTTTGAAAGACTTTTAGCGTACAATTGTATATTTCAGGCTGCCATTTGCACAAAATCTACTGGTGCCATTTTAAATATCAATGGCTCAGGTGTTGTTGGCCAGGTAGAGCTTGCCCAGGTCCCAAATCCTCCAGGTAAGGTCTCCTTGCCCCTCGGTTTGGATTCTCTGCAGGGCACAATGCACAGTCGCCTGTGATGCACTGCTAGAGCCAAAAGGTAAGTTTGATAGGCACATAAGGCTTGCTCTCCAATACTTCTGAATAATTATCTTCTACCTTGAGAAGGAAAGTCATCACTTCTCCTTCTTTCTCTTTCCATTTAACTAGTGTCACACTGGTTGGGTTTTTAGCTGTACAGGAGAGATTTCAGAACTAATCTGCATCCCATAGGTTTTTCTCTATGTCCTTAGCTCAGGACTTCTGTTTCACTGATCAGCAATAACTTCCTTCCTCCCATCTTCTTCCTTCTTGGTTTGTCTCTCATCAGACACCTCCTGTCTCTGTTGGAATTCAGTACAAGTAAGAAAATCTTGCTAAGCACTTTCTTGATTACCAGCTCGCTCTCTCCATAGTTGCATCAAAATGAAAAACTCTGTTCAGCAACACATTACTACTGTGATATTTGATACAAGATTCTTACAGATTGATATTTTCATGTAGCTGTGAGGCTAGAATTTTAAGTGTTATGAAGTTAGTCAAAATGAAAATAGTCAAACAACGCTTCCCTGTTGTGTATGTGTTAATTTATAAGGTGAATTAACACTTATTTTCAATGTTTTTAGTACGTGCCAAGAAGAGTAGCAGAGAGGAAACCAGAGTGCATGTACTAATTAACATGTTCTAATAATGGAGTGAGCCTGTCAGAGTCTCAGGCACAGAGGTTTAGATAACTATCAGTTTCTTCTGCAGTTGTGATTATTCCACATCAGTTGTTGCCTAACTTTTCCTTTTCACCAGACTGCGATGCAGAAGCAGGACCGGATGCAGGGTTTGCTGAGCCCAGAGAATGTATGTGGCGTGCCAGTGTATGTGGGGAGGGAGGGATGGCGGTGCTGGGGGTACCAATGCACGGTTGTTATCATGGTAGGTCATGGCAAGGTAAGGACTATTTACCGTGCTTTGCAGACCACAATTCAGGGAACAACTGCTGGAGATGATCAGGCCTGGCTAAATGCATGTTTGCTTCACAAAGAATCTTTGTGCCTTGCAGTCTGACAAATGTTTCATTTATGTCAGTATAGAGCGCTTATTTATGTAATGGAGAACACATGCAATCAAATGACATTTTTAAAAACCTTTTAATACATCAAGAATACACACACCTTAGAGGCATTTTGGGGGGATACGTTCACATTCCGTGGCTTCTACTTGCCTAAAATGTTAAAAGACTGTGGCAAACTTGGTTTATATTATTTCAAGTAAGAACGAGTACTGAGGCAATCTGTCTGAATCTTGAATTTTGTATTTGTGGTCAGCTGCTGCTGCATTAATAGTGAATGCTTTTTGAATCACTGCTTGACATTTCTAGCACAGATGACTTTCAGAAGATTTTGGGTCATTAAGATTGGACATCAAAAATCAGTAAAAAATTAGTAAGGGTTACTAAAAGAACAGAAGCAAGTGTTGGATTACATCCTTATTCTCATCAGCACAAGCACCTGTTCTTTGTTTTTTTCCAGCACCTTTTGAAGCAATAACCTTCAACGACTCTAGCTGTATCAGGCTACGGGCTACATTATTGGCCTATTTTTCTTCAGAGGTTTTAGGATTGTATTACTACTTTAACCAATTTTTCTGAGAGCAGACTGGGGACTGTATGTTGTTTTCATCTTAGAGAGGGGAGATGGTCATCTTTAGCTAAAGCTTGATAGGAAGGAAATACTGATTTATTATTATTATTTCTACTTTGTGGCCCTGAGCAAACCACTCCTGAAAATGCCTGGACTTTTTGCAGTCTGTGAAATGGGCATAGTAATGCTTTCTTGTCTTTGTTTGTCTGCAGGAATGCTATGAGAATTAATGTGTTAATGCTTTGCTGTGTTTTTATAGATTAGATGATCTCTGTTTAGTCAGGTGTTATCTAGGAATACTGATTGCATCTGTATATGTCCCTCAGTTGTCCTGAAGTAAAAACATGCTGAAAATCAAATGATACTTTGGTTATATATGGAAGATCACAGGGGATAAATGTGTGCTATCTAACTGGTGTATATTAAACATTTTTAAAATTATTTTTGGTAAGAAAATGAAGTTAGTTTTCACATAGCATGCTAGAGGGAAAACAGCAGAAATCTCTGATGTCCTTTACAGACTGAACAGATACAGTCTAATACTCAACAATATAATGGAAGAGAACAACCATCTTTGGCCTTCTGAATAGTGATACCAAATGATATGTCAACTACATTTGTGTTCCAATGGCACTGCTTTTGTTTCATGAGGAACTGGATCACTACATGTCAGTAAACATTCAATAAGAGATGTTCTTTGGTATGGTGATCTACTCAGTAAGTTTCTAATTTCAGTAGTAAGGCTGAACCTGAATACTGATACAAGTCTTAACGTCCCATCACCAGTTCTATCAGTTGTTACAGATACTGATTTTTTTAAAAGAAGTTTTTTGAAAGCACTGAGATTACTTTGTTACATCAATGTTTAAGGGTTTCCCAGTCATTATATGTTTGTTTTTAATTATACAGCTCGTTGTCAGCAAAGCAAAAAATGGTGAGAGAGGGCAAAATATGGATATACAACTTGGTTCTGGATTGAAGTAACTATGTGGTATTGGCAAGGAATGTACCATCAGTCAGTAATAAGAAATACTATGTAAAATAATTCTGGAAGGAGCTACAATTCTAGATGTCATGGTTTAAAGCTGGGCTGGCTGTTAAATGGATGACGGATACTCTCTATTAACCCCTTCCCTCCCCAGACATGGAAGGGAAAGAGAAAAGGGAGAGAGGCTTATGGACTGGGAAAAATTAAAACAGCTTTAATGAAACAATAACAATAAACCCCAAAATGTATAATAATAATAACAGGGAAAAAATTGAATATATAAAACTATATACAAAACCAATATCAAGCTCTGCTGATGACGATCACACCACCCCAGACACTGCAGGGCAGGCCCTTGGAAAGTCACAGGCTGGACTCAGCAGCAGACAGGAACGGCATTCAGGAATGCACAGATCGGGATCTAAGGCAGAAGCAATGGACAGAGTCCTCCCAGGACACTGGCCATGGAGGAAGAGAGCTGGAGCCTGGTGATCCCTCAGCTCTAAACTGAGCATGATGTGTATGTGTTTGGGTCACCTGCCCACTCCATTCCTCCCCACAGGTGCGACCCTTTTATGCCCTTTCACTTATGGCACATAAGAAATTTAGCAGCGACCCCTTCGTTTCCATAGGAATGGAAGCAAGAGCCTTTCTGCGTACCATCCATACTGTTACTCCAGCAATAACTATAAACATCAAGCATTATCACTCTTAGAAGCAGACACTGTCTGGAAACCATGCTGTTAATTTCAGAGAGTGCAGTCACTTAAAAGAGACTTAACTGAAAAGTAAAATTACTAAAAAGAAAATTGGTTCTGTCATAGCTCAGACCAGGACATTGGATAATGGTGAGAGAGAAGCAAATAGAAAAATAAATATCTGGCATCCACTTGTCCTTAAAAAAAAAAATATTATTAATAATAATAATAGCAGTTGACTGTGTCCTGGGGAAGCTTAAGAATCTGGGACATTTCGTTAGCAAGAATGATTGCTTTTACAAGCTTGCTGAAGTTCTTATTTCACAGTTTTGCTGGAATACCCTTAAACTTCACACACAGTTCCCCTTCAGAAGGAAAAAAAAAAAAAAGAAAAACTTCTGAGTACATTCTTTAATAATGTAGTATAACTTTTACTTTATGGACAATCACACTTTCTACTGGCAAAGCTAGATCTGGAAGACATGAGCATCTGAATACTTAGTTATTAAAATTTTATTTCTAAATATAAATGCAAAAGGGAATGAATTTACCTGAAATAAATACCCTCTTTTTCTTTACCTCTACAGTAAAAAGCGCCCTATATGATCAGGCTCTCTGCCTGCCTACCAGGAAGCAGTTATTATTTAAAGACCTTAGTAAGGCCTATTAAAACTGAAGGAGAGTCATTGCTGTACATACAGACTGACACCACGTGAAGTCAAATACATTAACAGCCTTGGCAGAAGTGAAGTTATGGATGATTTGGTTCAAAATAGAAAATATGACCTTGGCCACAATACATGAGATTTGCTGACTGCTCAGAAATGATATCTACCCACTGTGGCATAATAAAGTTAAAACATGATTTAATAAAGCAAGAGGTCTTGTGTCAGAGAATTCTAGTTAGGGATTTGGCTAAATTGCAGAGTGTAGTGTGAACTGGTGCTTAAAGCAGAATCTACCAGAAAACTTGCTGGAACATGTACACCCCACCTGCACCCCCCATACTGAGCCTATACAGGAACTGGAATTAAATTCCTTTGAGCTAATGAATTCTGAAAGTGATGAAATGCCTGTTGTTGATTTGTTTGTTTTCGCTGAAGATGCATTGCCTTCACATACTGTGTTATATTGCCAAGTACCACATACTACATCTTTTGCCAGTTTTCTTGGAGTGTTTCCATTACTGGAGTAGGCTACAAAGCAAATTCACATTGACTGCTTGATCTAACGTGCTTTAGTAACATTTCAGTGAAGTAAGGCATCTTCACGTTGAACAAAAATGAGCTCGGCAGTGGATGGTGATGTGTGATGAACACTAGCTTACCTTTCATGGCACTGATAATGCTTTCAGTAAGAGTAGCTTGATTAGCATATGTTGAGAGCAACACTGAGGTGTTTAGTTCCTTCTGTAAAGAGGGTAGATGACAATTTTTACTGGCATACATAGATGCAGCTCACAGATTTAATTGTCTGGCCACACTCCCTGTAGAACTCAGATGCTGGATTTTTTACTTTATGCTTACTGCTGCTCTCATGCATCCAGGAGAAAAATTAGTGACCCAGATGGCACCAGCCTTTTGAACTATCCTTAGAAATGGCACAGTATAGTTTCAGCGGAGCAGTATGCTGGATGCCCTCTGCTCAGGGCTGATGGGTGTTGTTGGCTAAGATCATCACGTGGAGTGCATCAGAGAGATGTGCCTTTTAATTTTGTATGGCAGAAACAAGTACAATTTCCTAAGCATCTGTCAGTATGTGCTGTTGGTACAGCTATAAGCAATAAAATGCTGAGTGTTCCTCAATGTGAGAGGGCTAAATGACACCTTGATGACATTTTTGATGTCTTGTAGTTCAGCACATTCAGGACATGAATGAGTAAGCTAGATATGTGAATGGAATGTGAAGGAGATGACTCCCTCATTTGTGTCATGTATCTCAGAGAACATCTGCTTTACCATATCAAAAGGATTTTCCGTGTCAGGCTATAACATGTTAATTTGAGGTGAGGTCTGGTTTTCATAAACACCATTCTCGTTTGACACTGAGAATTATATATTTGCACCTACAAGGTATCTGTGTTTGTGTTGTATATGATAGTTTGTTACTCTAATATCAGATTCCCCTGTGGTGAAATTTCAGAAACTGTGCCAAATAGAGAAGCAAAAACAATACACAAATTCTGTTCACAAACATGAGCAACTTAAATTTTGTTGTCAGAAAACTATGGGGTTTTACTACTTTTGGGGGACTGGTAATCATTTTTACAATAATTTCTTGGAAGAGTTTTATTGGATTAGTTGGGCTTGGAAAATATATACCAAGGAGCATCTGCCTCTGAAACTAATCAAATAATGGAGGCTTCAAAATGTATTTTTGAATGTGAGTAGACACCATTGTGTGAATACACAATGCATCCTACACTATCAATTTTACTTTTGAACTATGAATGTTTTTTGTTGCCGTACCAACAGTGAGGTTGAAGGTTCAAATATGATAGACATGACTGTCTGGAATGTGAAGGACTTTTCCTTTCACTATTTTTGACTTTGTCTTCGCTTTTCATAAGATCGCTTTCTGTGAAATCCTGTTTTATAAAGGAGAATACCACAGTGTGAAAATAAAGTGATTCTTCAGTACAGTATGAATAGAGTAAGGAACAATTTGATATTGTAAGTTGGAGCCTTTGGCAGTGGACACACTCCCTCTCTTTTTTAACCAGACTTCCCCTGCATTTAAACAAAAAGCTGTCATGTAACTTATTCTAAGTTATTCTTACTTGACAGCCTATGGGTTTACTTTCTATAGGGACTGCATCTTCCCTAAAGCTTTCCTGCAGTCATGTAGCCTGTAATGGAAAAGATGCTTCTTTGCTGAGCAACCTGGTGGATGTACAAATCGCAGCTTCCCTTTTTGGTTCCCATGGCATCTATGCAACATTCATAAATATTTTAATCACAGACCTAGCCTAATATTGGCTTGTTTTAAAATCTTATGTGTAAAAAATGAAAATAGAGATGGGCATAGATAGAAGGTGATCCAAACATCAGGAAGGAAATACTCCTATATGGAAGTAGTTACACNGTTACATGATCGTGTCAACAACATATAGCGATCAAGATAAGAAAAGCCTTGCAAGAAGAATTGTAGATCTTACCTGTCAGACTGTAGAATTAAAACTTTTAGATCATTCAGGTGGCATCTTGCAGTGAAATAAATTGTTTTGAGTTTGTGGTGACTATATAGGATCAAACAGAAGATTAGAATAGCAAGTCTTATTTGAGATTTCTGAAGTCAGGGTTCAAAATCCTTTTTTAGACATTTCCTCTGGGATTTGGTCTGTTGGATTGTTCTGCTGAGCGGATGGGCCTGGCAGGGTTAGGGAAAGACTGGTGTGTGTTTGTAAACAGTATACATGTGCAGCTTGTTACTCTCAAGTACGATATAGACAATTAGACATACAAATATATCGTTGTGTGTTTATCAGTAAGCAGGCATAACTCTTACCTCATTTCGTTGTTCTTACATGAATTCATAACTCAGCCTCAGTAGACTTAACTTCAAGTATGTCATTCTGTCAACTTTATCTCACATATGGCATTCAGAGATAGATTCCAGATCTACTTTTGCTATAGAAATCTGTTGCTGTATTTTTTCTATCCTAAAAACCACCAGCTAAGTTTAGATTTGTCCTTTCAGATAACATACGTAACCCTGTAGCCCAGTAAAAATTTGGCTGTGTTATTGCTTGTAACAGGCCACAGGCTTTCTGATAGGCTTCCTCTTGGCCTTCCTGGAGATTTGTTTTAGCTTGTGGCACCAATTATCTAATGACCAGGTGACTATTATCTACTTTGTTTAGCTTTTGTTTAGCTCTGCATGATTGTGTGGTTGTGATACTTATTGTTATTTTTGCAACTAGTAGATAATAAAAAGTGCTTACTGTGTCTGGAATGAACTACCTGTAAGTCTAGAACAAACTGCAGCACAGAGCAGTAAAAACATGAGGTGACAGACATAGCTTGGTACTGAAGTCTCCAGGGCTGTAAGACACTCACCAGTGGCCAGCAAAGGAATGCAACCTTGGGAGCTTGGTAAAACCTGTTTCAGGCATAACAAAGAGAACAAAGAACAGTAAAAATAAAAGATAAAATGCAGTTAATTTAATTGTAATGGGAACTTGCTGACCAACGAAGAAAAAGCAAGTTGTAGAGCATGTTAGCAAACAAAAATTACTCTGAGTGAGGAGGAAGAAACCATCAGCATCACTCTCCTGCTGGAAAACTCCTCTGGATACTGAAGACTCCCCTTCTTCTCCCCCCTCCCCTGTGCCCCTTCCCCCCGCCAACCCTGCCAAGCTTTTGACCTTAAGAAGGTGGGCAAAACATCAAAGGCATGCATGAACATTTGGATATATTTAATTTAAACTGAATATAAGTATATATATGTAATACCTTATACTACATTTTACACTACATTATGCATGTAAAAAAATGTTAGTATCATTGTGACTAAAAATAATGGATCAGGGTGTTAAGACTAATTAAAATGATAATAAATTCTTGGATTTGCATGTAAGGTGTGTTCCTTTTGCCCATAATAAAATTTTTAGTGTAAGTGAATTAACAAATCTGTAACTTGGAAACAACAAATAGGCAACACACATCTACCGTGAACGTGTTATAACTGGTGGTACCCTCTGCATCTGAGCCTTTTTTAAAAAGAAAAAATAAGTGCCGTGACTAAGGTCACAGTTCAGAGACTCACTGCATTCCGGTGTGATACGGGTGACCTCAGCTGAGCTCTCTATGGACACAGGTGATCTCATGCACAATTCACTGCTGGTTTAGTTAAATAACCTCTGCTATAAATAAATTACCTGCACAATTCTGTATAAATAAAGGATTTCAGCATTAAATAAATCACATGAACAAATGAAAAAAAAAATCGCAATTTGGATGGTTTTAATTAAACTAGAGAGGAAGCATGTTTTGCAAAAGGATTTCGAAGGAAGAATGAACTATTTTTCACTGTGTTCTGCTAAGTGATTCTGTGTTATTCATTTTGGGAGGTTGCATTGCTTAAATGCAATAGTAAATGCACGGATACACAGGGATGGCATTACTGCGATCACATAGGAGTTGGCATTTTCTCCAAATTGTTCTTTGGTAGGCACTTAGAATTTCTAAAAACATTTTCAGTTTGACAAAATTTCTCACCTTTGGTGTCTACTCAAAACTGCTTATATTGTTAACTTTCTTTGTAGGCAAGTCTCGGGATTTATTTGTACTAATGTAAATTTGTACTAATGTAAAAAAAAGCAAATTAAATTGCACAGTCTATCTCTTTTTCATCTAGCGGAGCACTTCATTACTGAAGTTGGCATGATGACTTCAGTAGAAACATTCACATAACTGTTCACCAGTGCAAGAATAACATGTTATAACCAATAGAATGTAGGTTATTTTTCTTTGCTTTTATTAGAATAAAAAAATCATATGTAATCTCCTTAAGCAAGGGAAATAATTACCTGACTCATTTTGCAGAATGGCTTAAAGCTGGTATTCCTTAATAGACAATTAAGGACTACTACACATGCATGCAAATCATACTGTAATTTGTTTTTTCCCCTTGAAAATACTGATAAGCTGCTTTCTAGTGTGCTGCTTCTTGTTCAGTCACAAACTTCAGTGTTGAAACCTGGTAGTATAAAAGGAAATGTAGCCTTTCCTTTTGACATTTCTGAGCTAAGTAAAGATACTGCAGGTGTGCTAGGTTTGTTGTTGCTTTTAATTGCTGAATGTTACTTGTGGGTTTAGGATCCATTTTTGAAACAAACTAAAGCAAATATCTGCATTGAACTAGATTCCTTTCTCAGAAAAGAAATATGCACTTGGCAAGTCTGCTTAACATTTGTTTTAGGAAAATAGTGAGTTTGAATATTGTCATGGCATAAAAGTTTGAAACACATATACTTGATTTTCTACTGTTGTTCCTTTATAAACTGAATTGAGATGTGCAGGTAAATGAATGTACTTAAGGGTGAACTAAGCTGGTCAGAGCTGTTAGAGGGAGATGTAAGGATGGGAAGGCTCTCCAGTAGCTTATTCATTGCATGACAAAATTTTCTCTAAGAGCACAGTCAAGTTAGTTAGGCACTTCACCCAGTAAAGCCACCTCTGACATTAAGCTCACTTTTTGTAGGAGGCCATGCCAAAAGACTTCTTTTGCAGGCTTTTGTGTATGAGCACTCACGTGAAGTTCCATATACTCAAACCCAAGTTTTACTTTTCCAGATGAAAACATAATGCTTTACTGTGTAAGGGAGGAATAGTACTCAAGCACAGTACCTGTGTTTGCTCCTACTGCCTTTACAGCTGCCCCTTTAATTATGTTATTTTAACAGGGAATGATTAAACTCTATTTTTCACATATATGGTTGAGATGTATCTACAGATTAAGACATCTAAACTGAAGTGTCTCAATGTAGGTGTCTACATGTATGTCATATGACCAGCATACCACTATAGTTACTGGAGAGCAAGTCAACACAACCTGAAAACCAGTCCAACCTCCCTAAAGCAGACACATGCTGCCTGGCTATCTGAACCACTGTCTAGTCTCTGTTGCCTGCATTTGATTAAATTTTCTAATGACTATAATGACAACTTTGACACCTAGCTCGGATACAGGCATGTAAGTAAACTTATCTCCATGTACACATGTAAATTAAGGTTTCACACTGTGAGACTGAACATAACCAGTATATCCATTTTGAGATTGTGTAGCATCCAGTACAAAGTGTGCAATTTAAGTTGCATTGATTTTAATGAAAGTGTTTCTGAAAGATTTTTGGAGAGAGTGACAGTGGTGAAATGACACTTTTAGACCTTCTGTGAAATAATGGAGTCTTAGTTTCTCTTTCCAAAACAACTTTCAAAATTTAAATAACCGTTTACTATAAAATACTAAACCAAAATGAGACAATTCTGTATAACATTATTTCCCTCAAAAGAGAAATTTTCAAAATATTTTTTCACAGAAAACTTTTGTGTTTCTAAGTTTCAAACCTACATAGCTCAAAACTAAATTCTGAAATCCACTGTACAATTGTCTTCTCTCACAACTGTGCTGACAATTACCATACCAAACCATGCAGTCATAAAAGCATTTACGAACATAACTAAAAAGGGCCAACCCAGGTCTTGCAGTTCCTTTATTGTGTCTTCTCTCCTGGAGTGCAAATATCAAATGTTCTATACTCAAAGAATGTGGTGTGCTCAGGGAGTATAGCCCCAGAGAACATACAATGGGAGCTTTACAGAAATTCAGGGTGTAGTGGCAGAGTCAAATCCACAAGGGTCTCTTAGGTATTTTCGCTTTCATGTGAGATTTAAACAGGAGTATGGCCATCTGAATGCGCACTTGTTGGCTTGGGTTTGTTTTTTTTTTTTTTTTGTAAGCAATGGTAAAGAATGCATGCAGCTGATAACATCTAAACATGAATGCAATGCAGAGGTATAAAAACCACGACTTGGACTTTCTCATTTAAGCCAGTGTCAGGATGCCCGCGTGTAAGAGTACTGTGCTCACTTCAGATACAAGCGTAAGTCCTTCCCTGGCTGGCATCATGGTTTGTTTTATGGGTTGAACTGCAGGAAAAAATGGTAATTTAGTAAATTGAACCCACTCTTCTTAGGAGACAGATAACTGACTTTCTGATACTTCTATTGTCCAGAAGGTAAAAGGTATTAGGAGTTTACACTTTGGCTGACAAGCTATTTATCAAAAATAGAAACAAGCAGATCTCTTTTCAGTTATCTGGCCTGTGAAAAATCCAGTTGTGTTTCTATAGCAACTGCAGTGGGCTAGTCATGATGTCATCACTCAACTACCAGCTAAAATGCATATTACCTTATTGCAAATACTGGATACAAATAAACATTGAATCATCTAATTGCTAGTGTGAATAATGTTCTCACCTTCTTTAACAATTTACTACAAAGAAGAAAAGGACTCATACCTGACTGGTCAAAATAGTAAGCACATGTGATAAGTTGACACAGAGGGAAACGTCTTTGTTGCCAAACTCTGTTCTTTTCAAGTACGTACAATGTAGATAACTGCTGAAAATATTTTTGATGTTCGTAGTCAACTTGAAAAACTTTTTGTGGTGCTAGATGTGAATTCTGGGAGATATTTGTACTCCTTTTGCTGAAAATAATTACTCAAACTGAGTCATTGGCACACCAGCGCCTGGCTGGCTCTGTAGAGTGGAGCTCTCTGAATGATGTGCAAGCTCAACACTGGATACAGCAGCTGCTGCTTGATATTTTTCTCTACCAGCTGTCCTTGAAAGAAAGGACTTGGTTTATCTCCATATTTTGGAAGGAACTGTTTTCTTACTGGAGGTGAAACTATAATTTTCCTTTAATTTTTCTCCATAAATCAATGGACAAGTGCAAAGGGCAGGTCAAAATTTAGAATAATGTTTATCATGCTTATTAATTTATTATCAAGACTATTGAATATTTTTCTGCTGAGATTGTATAGAAGAGCTGCATAACACTTCCGGTAGGAATACTTCCTTCTCCCCCCAAATTATAGATTTCATTGTTAGTTGTATCTTGCTGTCTGACATGATTTCCACTGGGCTGGACATCTTCAGGCCTCCATTTTCAAGCAGAGACCAAGACAAAGTTTCAGTCCTTCTAGTAGGAGTTGTTCACTGCCATATGCCTATATTTCTCCTGTATCTGAAAAATTACCATCTTTGGCTCAGCTCTTTCCTTAAGTCTACTAAGAAAAATCTTGGTGTTTATGATCAAAGTCTTCTTAACTTTTCCAGGTCTGCCCTCCTTCTGTGTATTCATTTCTAGAAAATGAATGTACTGATTAATCAGTAGTACTCTTAGCCTGCTTGGTCACTGTAAGTATTTGAAGAGGTATGTGGCTCCTATTTGGACAAACTTTCTGTCTCTATCATTCAAAGAACTCTGGTTTCTTTCATGGTGGGAAAGGAGAAATGTGAGTTTCTCAGTTGTCTTTTTGTATTTCTGCTGACTCCAGAGAAGGAGTTTTGGACAAGCTGTGATGCAAGATGATATACAGGCTTTCCTCTGACCACTGCAAGGTGTCTGCCCAGTTTTCCTTCTTCCTTGCTTCTCTTTTTGGCCTTAACTTCCTGATCCTGCTTTTTCTTTATTCCTGCCTTCAATCTCTGCTTTGCGCTTGCCTCCTCTCCACAGCTCTTTGCTTCTGTTCTAGTCCTAGGTGTAAGTCAGCAGTTTTTTCCAGCTTGACTTTTCAGTATCTTTTTCTAGTCCTGCTTTGGCTCCCGAGCTGCCTGATCTAGTCCTGCCTTCATTTTGTTCTCTTAATATTGAATGCAACAACTATGTCCCTCTACACCCTAGCAATGTGATTCAGAACTTATTCTTTATGGCTACCTCAGCATTCCTATTATTGCGTTAATCTGGAGAAAAGAATACAACCAGGAATAGCAAAGTGCAAATCTAATGACATGACCTTTGATGTAAAGAGCTTATTAAAAAAGAGAAAAAATCCCATAATATAGAACGTAACCAGAAGAATGGACTTGACACACAGAGAATAGGTGGTATCTGTAAAATTACAGTTTGCTTATCAACGTCATAGCATAGTGAAAGAGCTGTCCTTTTTCCTGTATCCTGAGAATGCCGTGGTTTGTTCTGTGCAAATTGTCAGGTCGTATGGGCTTTTGTGAACAGACATGAGTGGCAAAGATAGCATACTTGCAGAAGGATAGGTGGAGTGATCCTTGTGGAGAAAAGCAGAGAACAGGCTTTGGGAAATTTGAGTACTGAGACTGGTGAAGGGGAAAGAGCTTGGTAATATGACAAGGGAGAAGCAGAAAAAATTGACCTAAGTAAAGTTCAGCTGCAGTGTAGAGGAACCAGTAGAGGAACTGGGTCTAACATGGTTAAATCAATTGACTAGTAAGGTTATGTTGTACAGTTTTGATAGAGCAGGGGAAAGGAAAAGTCAAGCAGCAGTTGGATCAGGACTTGAGCTCTGTAAGCAGATGTGAGCAGCAAAATAAAGAGGACTCTTGAAGATAGATTGGGGACTGGGGCAGCAAGGAAGTGTTGAAGTACTAGACACTTGTGTCTTCAAAATCTAAACGGTAACCATGCTTTAGTCTTTCAAAGTCACAATAACTGCTGCTTACAGCATGTCCCTGACCAAACCTCTGAAAGGAATATCATTAGCGTTTCATCCATCGCAGTACATCTCATAATGCCTACCTTCTTTCACATAGTTTTTATTTGAAACTGGATGTTTTCCCTAGATGAAATTCACTACACTTTCTCTTACCTTAAGCTGAAAATAGGTAAGAGGCATATTATTCCTAGTGCTGACATTTTAATTTTGTCCTCATAATTGCTTCACCAAGTTAAACAAATGTTTCCCTGGCTAAGCATCAGAGTTAGGAGAAGAGTGAGCTTCAGGATGAAGTTCATCATGTTTTCATTATTAGATAGCCAAAGCACAAATTGTCTGTATTGGTTTTACAGTTTCAGTTAAAGCTATCATCTGTCTTTTAGCAGATGCTTTCGGCATTTGTCTCCATGGGATATCAGGGGAGATACTGATATATGTTCTCACTCACTGGTGATATCTATGCTCAGGATGAGCCTCTGTCTCTCTTTGAGAGGCATGTTATACCAGAAGTCCCAGTTTAAAGGTTTTATGAGTCAGAGCACAAATTCAAATGAGAAAAGTTTTCAGTGCTTATTTGGAAATTTTCATTGACACAGTGAACAGCTCACATATATGCCCCACTCTGAAGATAAATAGATCATCTAGAGACTGGACTTGTTGACATGTGGACTGGACTTGTTGACGTGTGCCTGAATTTTCTTTGTGTGCAGTCAGGTACATTGTTAGAACTTCTAACTTGGAGCAGAGTTAACCTAGTTGATAAATTGGGAATGATTCTACCTCTGTTAATTGCTTCAGCTGATGAGTATTTCAGTATTTTGACTTACAACACTTGCAGCAATATTGCTATGCTATTATATTGTTGTGGACTGTATTGCTTGAAGATTTTTTTTTTGTCAGGTACACTTTCTTATTCTGCTCTCTGGTAAAAATCTAAAGTAATGAAAAGACACACACATCAAATGTCCATAATGTGACATTTCCCATAAGTTCCTAAAGAAAAAACCCCTAATAATCATGCCTCTGGTAACTCATAATTGTCAGTGAGGTCCTTTAGTTCCTACTTATTCCAGAAATTCTCTTGACTTAGAATGATTAATCAGATAGATAGTGAAAGCTCACAGCTTACAAGGTTGCAGAACAGGTTATAGTAGAAATGAGGACAAATGCCATTTTGATCAAAAACTATACAGAAAGGTGTGAGGAGGCAGTATGCATCTACCATGTTTACTAGGGCATGGAAATGTTCCTCACAACGCGCTTTCTGCATTTACCAAATCTTGAAATATTGCAAGCAATGGGATTGCTGGTTTCTGCCATTTCCTTTGAGCTGTTCCACAGCCAAAGGGACTGAACTGTCAGATACTCATGGTACACATCTCAAGCTTTCTTTTTGCCAGTTCCTTTCCACTGGTTGATATCACCACATTTTTTAACTACTGTTTCTTCTTAGCATATTTTATGTTTATATATTTGGGTTGTTCTTGAGTCTTTCCACGTGACTATAGCTGTCTCTTAGTCTAGCTGTTCATATGCAGTTATTTATTCTTTTCTTGTAATGAATCCGGTATAGGTTTGTTGGTTTTCCTCCACCCCTCCAGTTCTCTACATTGTTCTCCAGTTCTTCAGTCTTCCTGGTGATAAGGCTAAATGCCAGAAATCCAGGGATGGATGTAATCAGAGCTGAAGTAGGAGACTCTTCAATTTTCTGCTTGCTCTGAAAATGTGACATCCTTCCATATATAGTGCACTGATATTTTTGTTGTCACAAGCTTGTTGTAATCAATGGTGAAATTCCCACTGGTAGCGGTGGACTTTACTTGTACTTCATTTCCAGTTTCACCTCTATTTCTTTTTTCCTAATCTCTCTAGTTTTGAAATTTCTGTTAAGTTTAGGATGCTGTATCCTTTTAAAATCCTTTTTTTCCCCTTCTATAAGTAGATTACCAACTTCATTTTGCACTGCTGTTTTCTGTTCATTTTAATAACTTCAGTTTATATTTTTTTTCTATCTTCACTAGTATGCATGACTTCTTGCAGTTTGTTATGATTTTCAATTTTCATAACAACTTCTTGACCTTTTCTACAGGGTTCTTAGTGGATATGATGATTAACACTACTTTTTGACTTGTGCAGAACTCTGTCCTTTCATCCTGCTCAGTAAACTGTTTATCATTATTCTTTGGGCAATCTCTGAGATTTTAAACAAAGCAACAGCAAATAATGAGCCACGGAGTTCATTACCAAAAAAACAGAAAAAAAGAGAGGAAAAAAACTTGCTTACTTCAAATGAGAGGATCAAAGTAACAAGGTTGCTCTGTAAGTCTGTGCTTTGAAGTCTATTATATTGAAAACTACAATGCTCGTGTAAGTTCTGTTACTCTCAGAACTCTAACCTCTAAAATAATTCCATTGGATTTTAACTCATAACAGTATTTCTAGCACTGAAGCTCTCCTTACCTAAAGAAAAAAGATTTTGAAAAGTGAAGTACATTGCAATTTCCAGTTGTTCTGTAAACATGTTCTGAATGTTTGTATACTATACAGTAAGGCTGATTTCTGTTATATCAAGTATCCTAAATATAAATAGTGCAAAATGAAAGTTAACCACACCTGTATGTTGTTCTAAAAATGTGTCAAAATATTAAAATGCAATGAACTCTGAATATATATGAGATATGTATATATGAGATATATATATATGAGATATATGTATATGTTTATAGACTTTTTGAAGTGCATTTATTGAATAACTCTAAAAATCATCCCTAATCTTCCGTAAGGTTGCTTAATATTTGAGAACTTAAATACACTTGGTAAATCACTGGTAAAGCAATTTTAGGAAAAGCTGAATAACCTAGGTGTAAGCCTTCACTTTTCAAAATTAAATAACCCCAAATGTAAATTAGTTTTCTCTTTTACTATTACCTGTTGCACAATTACGTGCTTTTACCTCACGGTCTCATCAGTGATAATGGAAGAGATTAAAGGGCCACAACAATTTTTTGACTTCTTACTTTTAAGAGCTTCTGAACTATAAGTTTCTGAATTAAGGAGATGATAGATGTTACTGTAAAAACGGTGTCATTTTTGTTGCCTTTTCACAATGAAAATGTTGGACAATTCTTGGTTTCATGGATGCTACAGTCATCATAACTGAGCCCAGAATTAATCCTTGTCTGTGAAAAAGTGAACATAACAGTTGTAGGATTATTTATTCATATTTATTCATGCATTTCATCACACTAGCCTAAGCCAGAAGCGGAAAAGCAAAATGGCAAAGGATATCTTGTCCTTGAAACAGCTGAAATATGCTGCTGAAATGGATAAGACGGACCATCCAGTCCTTTCTTTTGCACTTACAAAGTAAGTGATCTCTGATGTATTTTTATCTGATAGTGCTTAGAAACCTCCAGCGAAAGAAATTCCATGACTACCCAAGTTAACTTGCTCCAACTTTTTGGCAACACTTATTATTTGAAAGGATTTTCCTGGTATCTATCTGTATCACAGAAATTAGTCTGACTACTTCTTACTCCTCTGGATATGGAACAAAATTCTGCACTATGCTTTTACTAGTAGCTTTTACATATTGGACATTGTTAGTGTGTTTCCCTAACCCTTTTCAAGAGATTAAGTAAAACATTACCTTTTACCTTTAGGTCATAGGACATAATTTATAGTTTTCCTCTTGCTCTCCCTTGGAATGCTAGAATTTTTGACACTTCTTAACTTTATGGTCATGACTGGATGAGTACTTTGATCAGAGCTTCAGAAGTAGCAGGTAGACTGCAGTAATTATTTGTGGTATCTTACATACATGTCAATTTATACGTCCCAGAAAGTTTTACCCTATCACTTGATATTGTCTCATTTTTAGGTTATTATTCATTTATTATTCACCAAGTCCCTTTGCAATGCGTTTTTACCCCAGTTTATTGCTTTGACTTTTGGTTTCTCCCTGGGGATGCTACTGTTTGAACTAATTGTATATAGTCTGTACGATAATGTTAACTAGACCATATTTTGTACTTTGCATACATGAGTCTCACATAGGAGACTGCCAAAAGCCTAATTAAAGTGAATATATCTTACATGTGGTATTTTATTCTAATCCACTAATACATCTAACCTGATAAAGTAGGAAATTGAATTGGTTAAAGAACTTTATTTCTTAACAAATACGCAGTCTGTTCTGATCACTTTGTTATCTCTTTGAGCTTATAAACAGGCCATTTAATAATTTGTTCAAGTGTCTTTTGGGGTTACAAATCAGTTTGTCAGTTCTGTAATTTCCTAAATTCTCTTTTTCCCCTTTCTTTTCAAAATAGGCACTGTGTTCATCCTTCTCCAGTATCTTGAGACTTTCTTTGTTCTTTCATGGGGGTCTTCAGGACAACTGTTAACAGTGCAGGGACTGCCTCCATCCATTCCTTAGTATCCCACAACAAATTTCACTACACCTCGTAGCAGGGATACCCATAGTTTATCTTACCATTCCAGAAGCTATTCTTTCCTTGGCGCCAACTTTTCTTGTTTCGTTTTGTTGAAATTGTGGTCACACTTATTAATCCTTTACTGAAGTCGGGGATCAGAAAAGCATTAGGTGCTGTTTGTTTGCATCATTTGTTATTTGTTCTCCTTTGCTGTTGAAATAGGGGGCTGCACTCAAATGGACCTGTATAATCTTTTCTTCCTTTACGTTTTTAATATGAGTTTTATCCCTTCATACCTGCACTGCTCTTTATATTTCCGTATTTGACACTTGCCATTTATATGCAACTTCTGCTCAATTTTTCTTGTTATTGAAGAGTTGTGGGTTTTTTATCATTTTCCACAGCACCAGAAGGTTGTGCCATTCTACATTTAACACTGTCTCTCTCAATAAATGGCACTTCTCACAATCTTTTGTACATTACATTATCTTACCAAGATACGTATCTGTTCCCTGAGTTGATTGAGGCTCATACAACGAGAGCAGCAGCTCTCATTCCATCCTTTGTGTTATGATAGTTCTCTGTATCAATTCACAATGCTTAGACCCAAATTTATATCTCTGGAATCTCAAACAATTCTTCATTATTAGCTGGAAACCACTTCAAAATGTCATTTGCTGAGTGACTTTACCCACCTTACCAAGCAAAGAATACTATCAGTATCTGTGCCTCCATCTTCCATAAGTGTTCCAGTTCCTTTTATATCCACCCAAAATATTGGACAAGTCTTCCTCTCACTGCTTCCTGAATTTTATACACCATTCTCAGCCTGGCCAGGAATAGGAATTGTCTGTTACTGTGAGATTTGCAGATCATTCCTTTATGTCTTACAGGTTTGAGATTCAGCCATACTTCTTGACAATAAAATTTGAGATTTTTATTATCAGTTGATCCATTATTTTTAAGTTTCACTCACATCATAGTGTCCATATGCATAGGTGTATTTGTTTACAGGGTACAATTACACACAGTGAGAAGTATCTCCGCCATCTCTGGAATATGTTTTTCAGCGTATTCTCAAACCTGTCTCCATTAGAAATGTGAGATGGGACAAAACTGATCAGATGTCACCTGTCACAATAGTTTAAATAAATATAGTTTCCCTTTCTCTACAATATACAAACAAAACAAAACAAAACAAATCCCTATTTTTGAGCAGACTTTTATACTATCTTTACATAGTTTTCAGTAAATATTCAAACTTGTTAATGCAGAAGCTTTAGTGAGATTGTTATGTTCCTATATGTCAATGACATTTATTCTAATCTAACATAATTTGATAGTTATATGAACCTCAACACAGTGTCAGTCAGTGCCTGTTCTGTATTCTCATGTAAATGCTCCTGTCAACAGGAGAAATCCTTGAGAAGGGAAGCAGAAGCAGGATGCTCTTGAATGGCTCATCCTGAAACAGCAACAGGCGCAGTTAAGAAAAGCTGGTTCAGTCCTTTTGCTGTATCACCTGTCAGTATTTCCAACAATTAGCTTTACAATGGGGAGAAATTCTGTTTGTCTAAGCACTTCAGCAACCCTTTTACTCCAAGGAGGAATAGAAAATGAGGAGCAACTCTTTTCTGTGAAAGATGCTTCAGGTTGTTCAAAGGCCTGTTCTTTCCCAGGTGTTTAATTTTGATTTAAATTCCTTTAAAGATGCTTTCCTAATCTAGTGCTTTCACTCACTCATACTGTTGCGCATTTCACTGTGCGAAGGCTGGAGGGGTCCGGACAGCTTGTTTCATGCTTGAAAACTGGTGAAAGTTTTTGATCTGGAAAGGAGGAGTGGAGAAAAGAACAGGCATCCGCAAAAGAGACATCAACGAGGGAAACTTCCTTTCAGGGGTGTTACCCAGTCTGGTCCAGCGATTAGAACTCTCCTCCATTGGCAAGGCAGTGCTGCTGTGCCAGCATCCTTCCGCGGTCTGATGAAACACTAGCCTGAGAGGCTGGAAACAGCTTCTTTTGGCTTATATTTTCAAGACAAACTCAAAGGGGTGGCTGCATTTCAAAGGATCTGATCAGCTCAGGATTCAGTCAGCCTTCTCCCCACCCACCCCCCGCTGCCTTATCCCTCAAATGAAAGGACTTTGATATCAGCAGAAAATGGTTTAGTCAGTATTTTGAAACCATGCCTACTTCAGATCATAACTCATGCATTGTCTTGACTCAAGCATCCTTTTTCAGTATGTGTATTTTTCCATTATCAACAAATAATACTAGTTACTACCTTTTACTTAAAATTAAGTACAGTTATGTTCAGCATAGGCTGTTACTGAAAAGATAACAAATTCAACTGCCAGCTTATAGTCAGGGATTGTACTTCACTGAAAAAAATCTCTAATTTTGAGTCTGAATGTTATCCAAAAGTCAAAACAGTATCAAAACACAAGTTTTTTATTTAAGCCTTTCATGGAATTGCTGAACTAGTGCAGAATGTGTTTGCTAATAGATGTGCCTCTGATTGTAAGAAGGCTAAGTTACCTGCAGATAATTAATAATTTTATATAAATATTAATGTTTTGGAGGTGATGTGCAGTGCATATGAGCCTTCTCTTTCCCAGGCTGAACAGACCCAGCTCTCTCAGCCTTTCCTCATACGAGAGATGCTCCACTCCCCTAATCAACTTTGTGGCCCTCCGCTGGACTCTCTCCAGTAGTTCCCTGTCTCTCTTGAACTGGGGAGCCCAGAACTGCACACAGTACTCCAGATGCGGCCTCACCAGGGCAGAGTACAGGGGGAGGATCA